>CM070823.1:23310794-23653716 GCA_036326025.1 Chrosomus eos | reverse complement strand
CACACACACACACACACACACGGGGGTAAAAATAAATAAATAAAATGGGCCAAACCAAAAAATATGAAGTGGTTGTTTAATGGTCTAAACCAGGGGTTCTCAACTCCAGTCCTCACGACCCACTGCTCTGCATATTGTGTATGTCTCCCTTATTTAACACACCTGATTCAGATCCTCAGCTCGTTAGGATATGGACGAGAGTCTACCCTAACGAGCTGAGGATCTGAATCAGGTGTGTTAAATAAGGGAGACATACACAATATGCAGAGCAGTGGGTCGCGAGGACTGGAGTTGAGAACCCCTGGTCTAAACCATTTTAATCTCAAATTACTGGTTAGGAAATTATCAAGAACTGTCAATGCAGTAACTTAGCACAGAATAGCCTTCCTAAACTTGCAGACAGCTTTTTCCTGGAAGAAGAGTCAATGTTGTTCCACTCAATGTTGATGGCTTTAAACAGTTAAATGTTCGTTTGAGTTTAACGAGAGACCAAATATTCACTATAGGGTTCAATTCTGGACTCTGAGGCCAATGAGCCTGATGGACTTGTTCTCAAACCAATTCTTGGTTGTCTTTGTCTATTTGGGCAGGAGTGTTGTCTTGTTGAAAAATAACATCTGAGAACTTTTTCCTTGAGGAAAGCAAGCCATATTGTCCTGTTACTCCAAAGCATTAAATTACTTTTTACAATACCAGATTTTTCACCAATACCAGCTACTAAAATGGCTCCCCACACAATGGCACTCTTCCTCCATGCTTCACTGTGGTGGAGATGCATTTATTATTATATTTCTCAGCAGATTTTCGAAGACACCGCTCTGGATCATCATTTCTTTGCGATTCATCACTCCACACACAACTTCCCTTATTCTGGCAAAAACTTTATTCTGTCTTTGATGTTTTTCTGAGACAGCAATGGCTTTTTAAGAATTGATTAAATTTAGCAAATTTCCTGACCAATAAACAATAATAAATAAGAGACAATTAAAAGCTTTGTGTTTAGACATTTTGTGTTTGTCCCTTTTTCCCAGGAGCGTGCGTGTGTGTGTGTGTGTGTGTGTGTGTGTGTGTGTGTGTGTGTATATATATAACTTTGAAGGCAATTAACTATTCAAATTAAGTTTTATTTTAAATAAATAAAATAAAACTAATTTGAATCACTTATTGGTGATGTTAATGATTGTTAAATAGAAAAATAACTGAAAATAAATAATTTAATAGAAAAGACATAGGACCTAATGTAATAAAATTGATCTGTATACTTTCTATGGCAACATCCACAATACACTTCCAAAAAACAGCAACAACACTCTTATAGGGACATTTTCTCTTAAATTTACATCTTATTCACACTACAAGAACTGTGCATGCAAAGTTGCAAACATGCAGGAGCATTTTCATGCCAGCAACTATGACTAACAATATGCATGTACTTCTGACAGCTAAAAAGATCTTGGACTAAATATCCTCTTTAGAAAGACCAATCTCATACAATTGTCTTTATGCAACAGTGCAGTTACCCAATCCATGTAAATGTTAACATAGAACTATACAATTACACTATAAATCACTATCATAAAACATATAGAATGACGCACTATACTTCAGCTGCACAAGTAAGCTTGCTTTTATGACTCCCAATGAGAGACGTTTGTGTTTCTCCACATGTCCACAGACATGCAAGCACATGACACAAATGGGTAGGACGCAAAAACAGGATTGTAGCAGAATGTCAGTCTGTCTGAATCACATGACTTTTTTTTTTCCTGGAATAAGGAAGGAGATAAAAAATAAAACCTGGTCACAATAGACCTAAAAGGTCACCATTCAGATTTACAGATTATTAAGAGTCTGACCAATCTTGAGCAACATAATGAGGGCAGGAGAAACAGAAAAACACAACAGACTAAGATTATTGCATGTGGTGGTGTTGTGCACAAAAATGGGGTAATGGATGGGGACCACGAATCAAACGCTTCTTCTTCAGCAAAATCACTCTGATCGCGTCAGCGTCCTTTGCTGTTCAGAGTCAGTAGTTTAAAGGGTACCTATTATGGATTTTTGAAAATTGCCCTTCATGTAGTGTGTAACATAGATCTAAGTGAACGAAAACATCCTGCAAAGTTTTAAATATGAAAGTTCACCGTATACAAAGTTATTGTCTGTCTCTCAAAAGTAAGAGTCGACTCTGAGTCGCTGATATGAATCGTTCGACGAACGATGCTTTTCCTTTGTCTAGTTGACGTCAACTTGACAAGTTATTTGAATAAGATACGCCCACTTATTGCGTTCGGAGACCAGTGTTGCCAGGTCCGTATGCCTGCACTGTTTCCGCGGGTTGTTTGTGTAGTGCACGGGTTTACGCGATTGTTTTACCCACTGGAACATGATTGTTATTAGGGAAACACCAGGGAACGCTATTTGACTATTTTTGGCCGTGATTGGGTTAGTTTTGATGAGCAATTGGGCTGGTTTTGTTGTGCAGACCTGGCAACCCGGTCGGAGACGCCAGGGGAAACTAACATCATGTCGAGACGCTGTTTTGAAGTGCGACGCAAAAGCAAACTTTTTTCATCTGCCCAGTGAGGAGCATTTGAAGACTAAGTGGCTACAGTTCATATATACAACTATACCACAGAAGTATAACCCGGACCTTGTTCTGTGTTCGCGTCATTTTGAAGATGATTGCTTCACAAACCTAAATGCTATAAGTATGGATTTGCCAGCCGGCTGATACTGAACGAAGGTTCAGTACCGAGTTTATTTGGATCAGCTTCCTTCTCCGAATCACAAACTGTAAGTATTATTAATATTAATTGTTGCTTTTATGTTTTATGTATCATGCTCAATAAGTATGTGTGTGTGTTGTTGTGTACGCACAGCGTATATGTCGTCAGTTATATTGAAATATGTGAAGTGTTTGTCGTTGTTAATAGAGTTGTCATAAAGAATATAGCTATAACGTTACCTCTTAGTACTGCATTATCAATATGTTTATGCGTTGGGCTAACGCAAGCAAAGACTGAATGTGCTTTTACCACTAAACTTTGGGCTATGGTAGCTAACATAATCACAGCAGATTAGCGTCACGCAAGGGCGGGGTTTGGAAAAATGACTCGCTAAACGATTCATATGGGAGTCGGTGAGCAAATCAAGTAAAAATAAATGCATATAATAAGACAACAAAAGTGTTTTTTGTCATGGCATGCTCGTAAAACTGTTGTTGGGGACTCCCAGAACAATATTAGGAACATTTTAAATGCCATAATAGGTACCCTTTAATGAAACACAATCAAACCTCAAAGAGTCCATTTACCCGCATGTTTCCCTCCTGATCGACGTGTTTGAAATGATGGCTATGACCACCATCACATGCCAAACCTATCCCATAAGCCTTGAGCTGCACGGTTTCCCTCATGCTCCTGCTGAGCAGTGAGATGCGCAGTTCCTACAGGAATGAGGATGGAGCTGCACCCTGCAGATGGTGGAGGTAGTGTGGTGTACAGCACAGATTCATTGGTTTCTGTGTCCCGTTATAAACGGAGCATCGCTCGGCACTCAGACGGTGGAGAAGTCATCTTGGGAGGCGGAAGCGCGACGTGTTGTTGGGCTGCATTTCGTCATCATAGTGATTTGGGAGCTGAAGTTGAGGCCATTGCTTGCCATTGAGGGCTGCTGGTACTTGGTATCAGCTCCCAGAAATCTCTGCATGTGCCACCCCCTCCACTTTCGTTTAATCTCAGACTGAACCTGGAGTGTGTGAATGAGAAAATTCAGTCATGCGTTTCCAAACATTTGACTGGTAGTGTTACTGGCATTTAGAATTCTCTCTGATTTAATAAAACATAAATAAGAATGAAATTCTGCTCATATTACCTCTCCATTTAGAAAACAGTACAGGACAGCGACACAAAATCCCTGAAGAAAAAAAAGTCAGTCATAGTTAAATATTTTACAGGTTTATGTAAAACAAAACTCAATCCTTAAAATTTAGCAACACACTAATTTTGAAAAACTAGAAGACTTATATATATATATATATATAGACATTCATTCATCAGACATTCAAAATTACCATCTTACACCACAATATCAATGTTTTATTTAAATTTCTACTCATCTGACTTCAGAAAAAGATGGATGGTAATTGTTTAAAGTATTTAAGGCCATTTTTGTTCGACCTTTTCATCTAGCTGCATAACAAACATGTCACTGGGCATGTCTGGGGTTGAGGCAAACTGGCAGATCCCACGGTGAATCTATTGCTGTGGCAAATCTTAGTATTCTATTGGGATTTTAGAAATCCAAACTAGACAAGCAATTGCTTATAGAAGGGTGCAGCAAAACATGTTTCAGTCCCCTACCTGAAATGACCCCAGGATCAAGTCAAACACCAGACGCACATAAGACTTGATGTGACGAGGCATAAAGGCAAAGATTATGTAGTTTAGTCCAAACAAGGGAATCAAAAGTAGAGTTGATTTTGCAAGTCTCCTGTAAATCGAAAGAAGTGGCATGTTGGAATACTTTTGTGTTAATATTGTGCATGTAAGACTGCGGTGTCTATGGTCTAACACAAAAACTCACGAGTACTGGTGCGATTCATTTCTCCCAATATTCCGAGAACTGATTTTCTGACGAAGTATCCGTATGATACAAATGAAGAGAATAAAGTTCATCTAGAGGAAAACAGAAAAACAGATTAGGACCTATTTGAATATTGCATTCACCACTTGCCATATTAGTTTATATTATATTGCCATATTAGAATGTAATGCTGATGTACGGTCACTCACCAGTATCGTTATCAACGTAGGGGTTTTTGTAATCCACCACAGATCATCGTCAATAAGATCCCAGCATCTGCCAAAAGGAAATAATAGCTGTAGAATGAATCTACGGTGATGGAGAAAAACATTTGGGTTCTGCAAGTAAAATTCTCATTCATTTTCTGCATAGAGAAATTTCTTTTCAGCAATACCGTGTAAACCATTTAAGATAGATCTACCTTGAGCTGCAAGGTTGTTACTGCCGTTATCAATCTATATATTTTTTCCCTCTTTTTGAAAGATGTGAAAACACTTGTGGAGTTTTTCTAATGCTACTTGAGCAAATGGGAACACAAAAAATATATTTCATGTCTTCTCTCATTCACCGCTATAAAGGTTTACCCAACTATGACAACTTCAGCTTCCGAGAAACCCGGAAATGTGAAAAGAGTCAATCAGTTAAACACCACATTTACCATTGAAACAAAGCTGGTTGATATAGTTATTTTCTTAAACTCTTTGTTAAATAATTGTTTAAAATAAAAAATGAATGTGGAAAAATATTTCCAGACCTAAAAAAATGGACGATCACTGTTTGAACATATGTTGCATTCCACAGTCTACATGTAGATTTAATGCAAAAACAAAGAATTACATTTTTTTAATTGAGGCAATGAAGAAGAAAATATCCATGTAAATTATTTTCAAATGTCCACTCCTATAAGCTCTGTTCTAAATATAGACTACTGACCTTCATAACGGCATGTCATTTATCATCAAGGATAAGCCTTGAGTGAAATTTACAGTGTCAGCTATACTGTAGCTATCGGCAAAAGGTGTGCAGAAGACAGAAATCCAACTGAGCTCATAAACTCAAAAAAAAATAGTTATATCCTAACTCCATTTGTTACTCTTAGGTAATGGTGGCTACAAGAAGTATTTTTTATATGGCTTTATAGTAGCTTTATAGTTCTCTGAACAAGCTCCATTTACTTACCCAATATCATGTAAATAAGCTTTTGTGATGATCCAGATTGTTATGAAGACACCCGGAACTCCTGTAGCACACATATCGACTATATATATTATCAATATTTGAACACATACAGTTTTGACATTTGAAGGCATAAAATAAGGCATATTTCCAAGGATTCCTTATTTAATTGGCCTACACAACCATTAGGAATTCAATAAAACAAGTGGGATTTCCAATTAGCCTCAAAACGTTAAATTGATCATGAGATACAGATCTGTGCCCGCTTATCGCATTATACAATCCTTAATTGAAAGAAATGTGATGTGAAACTTTTTCCAACACAATATAGTGACTTCAATGGAAAGGTTAACTGTTAAATCTCGAGTCTGTACATGGACAATGTCCTATTGATTTTAGTGATCAATTTTTCATTCATATTTGACAGGCGTGTCTCTCCTGTCGTGAAGAGTTACGAGACTGAGGGGCCATATATCTTAATTTCACTGGCACTGAGGTACATGCACATACACACCCCATCCAATGAGAATGTACCACCAGAAGTACTTTCTCTCAGAGAAGAAGGACACAGCCAGGAGAGTGTGCAGATACAGACCCTCCACCAATAACCAGAAGAAACTGGCTATGACGCCGTACTGGAAGAAAACCACCGCAGCCTTGCAGCCCACCTGTAAAATGCAGAGAGGATTTTGTTTAGAACTATTATGCACTTGTGTATATTATAACAGGAACTGTGGTCTTGCGTGTTTACCATGTACTTAAACAAAGGGAATGCCTTTGCGCTGGTGTGTTGCATGCGCTTGGCACTAGAAAACATTGTGCAATACTTCTAAAGAGGGGCTTTAAAAAGAGTGTAAACACATATAAAGAACTCTGCATGCTGGTCTGTTAATGTTTGAAACTTATAGTGCACTGATATACTACATATAACTATCACCCAGAAGTGTTAATAATTATGACAATAATCACACAGACATAAACAATCTATATAGCGAATCCATTTTAATTAACGACAATATCCAACTAAGCCTGATTCCTCTACGGGCCGCTTAAATGTCAAACTTGTTGTTGTGACCTTGCAAGGGTGTTTACGGAGGGGATACCGTGCCATCATGAGTGTTTGTGCACCCTGTTGTGACAGATGTGACATATTCTGTTGGCCAACAGCTGTGTCCAGACTACTCAAAACACTCAGACCCAGATGAAGAGTGTTTATACAGGAAAACACACAGAGAACACACTATTAAACCTTTACACACACAGGCCGTCGAAAATTTAAGCTTTTCTAATAACTCTTTATTATCTCATGTATTATTATTTTTTAAAATCAGAGCGCAACACATATGCCAATAATGACTATAAAAATGGCACTAAACAAGCCAAACATTACCATGATGCTGGGTAAATACAGCGTCGACCATATCCGGATGAGGGAGGTCATTTACAAACTCTTCAAAGATCTTAAAGGACTGCTCAAACACAGCTACGCCTCGCCACAAAATGAGATTAATGAGCACTTTACCAACCAACATTTAAAGAGCAAACCTTATGACAAAACATTAGAGCAATTTAATCCTGACAGTGTATCAATTGTGGAGTCTTTGCTGTTTGTTTCTTACGTTAAGAGGGAGGAAAAATCTATTGCATTCACCAGGTGCAGTTACATTCAGCTAAGAAGGGAGAAATAAAGCTAAAATAACCTAATGAATGTACTTTATGTGGTATTCAAGTGAAAAATATGATTTAAAATCATTAAATCAAACTGGCTTACATTAGGTTACACAAACATTAGTCATTTTTTGTTAGTTCAGTTAAAAACGACCTCCTCAAGGTTACCGTTGCCAGTTAATACGTTTTACATTGCACCAGGTAGTAACTAACTGGAATATCACATTGTATTACATATCTCTGTGCAGTACTTCATTCTGATAAGTCAATGGCAGAATTCAGATGTTAGATTTTCATCAGTCAGGCCTTGGGCCGGAAGTAAAATTCCCATAAATTTTTTCCATAGGGGTCGCTTATTCAAATCGAAAACAAAAGTGTAGCTTGATGAAGCCGTGAATGAGCGTGGAATCATGGGAGTTGTCGTCATTACCTCCACAGCCGGTGAAAAGCCGTCCGACGGGTTAATGTATTAAGAGCTCAGCTAATGTATTAAAGTTTTATTAGCGTTACTGTTGTATGAAGCAGGACGGGACGAGCGACTGGGACTTTTTACGTTCCTGTTTTATTATGCTTATGTTCCACAGTCGGTTGCTGACACTCCTTTCATTTTGTTGTTTATGCATATTTTACAATCAAAGTTATGTTTAATGTTCGCCAGCTTCTGCCCTAAACTTGAACTTCTTAATTACATTATTTTATTTCATTCTAAAACAACAACCATAAATGCTGAATTACTACTCATACTGGTCACTTTATCTGACGAATTACAATTGTGGGGTGATGCAACACTTTTTACTTGGTCAAAACAGTCATACTAAAAATACATTTGAGTGTGTTGTAAGTTGTGTTATAATGTTACTCTGTGGGTTCGCTCGTGGCTGCTATGAGACACTTGTTGCACACTGCAGTAATCTCGATATTAGAGAATATCATATTCATAAAAGCTGGATGACTGTGCTGCTAAATGGAATGCAATTCATTTTAAAACATTGTATGGTGGAGAAAATGCTGTATTACTGTTACTACAAATAAAGATCTTGACATAATAGTGTTGTCTGATTTACTTTTTGGGTACAAACATGTTACCCGCCGTTAATCAAGAAAACAAGAGATTCAAACAAAAAGTTGAGTTATATAACAATTAGTTGTTTGTCGATAAAGGTATCCAAACAGTTGCTCACCTGTCTAATAAAACTCATAATATATTAAAGCGTCTTTGGCATTTCCATGGTTTCGACGGAAAAACCAGAAATCAAGGGTACCGCGGAAATGGCGTCATTATGACACGGGACATTACACTGGTTAAAAAGCATATTTCTCTGGATGTAAACATTGTTTACATGATACTTTACTTAAAACCACTTACAGTTCTATAGTGGCAGTCATCAGGTTCCTCCACCTCATACAGGACAACGTCCTTCATTATTACAGCCACAGCCTTCAGTATAAAGGACATGAACAGGTGAATATGGATGTAGTTCCTTGTGCAGTGCAGTTTTCTGGAAAGCACAGACAGAAAGAAACTCAGCGGTTTGTTTCAACATAATGAATGATACGCAAAAACAAAAGTGCTGAAGTTTACATAATAGGCTCTGCATATACACAGTGTTCCAAATTATTACCAAGTGACATATCAGTAGGACTCGGTACAATAAACATTCATATTTAAGTTTTTCAAAGAAAGTGTTTGTTTGTTTTATTTCTTGCATCTTTTTAGGTAACGGGTATCAATCTCAGACAGGTTTGTTAAGTATTTTGACAGGTCTTCTTAGGTAAATGGAAAACCTAAAGAGTTTTTTCACATTATTGGAGGAAGATCTTTTGAAGATGAAAAGCATGTAATGGCGCATTGTCATTAAAAAGGCATGCAAAACAACTTAATATTTAGCAAAAACTGAATAGATCGAAAAGCTTTGTGAGTGATTTAGAGCATAGGAGAACCCAGTCAGGTAAAGGCTTTAGAAGGGAAGTTTCTGTCAAACTGAATCATTTTATTAAAAGGTCAGCTATTAAAAAGTCACTGTTGAGCAGCAAACAATTATTTGAACCCCTAACCAAAGCTCACAAAGAGAAACCTTTACTATGGGTTTAGAAATACATGAAGACTCATTTTTAAATAGTTGTGTTTACTGACGAATGCTGTGCTGCAATAGATGGTCCAGATGGATGGATTTCAGGATGGTTGGTGAACGGCCACCCCGCTCCAACAACACTGTGACGTCAGCAAGGAGCTGGCGGGTGATGATTTGGGCTGGAATATTGGGAAGTGAGATGGTTTGAAGTGTTAACCGTTTAGCGGGGTCCCAGGGCATGCTCCCTCATGAGATTTATTTATTTGCTTGCTTGTTTATTTATTTTTGCGAAATGGTCTTTTGTGGTATCATCCACATACAAAGTTTGTTAATAACATAACTGCATGTATTTTATATTATTTAAGCACCTAAAACCATCGGTTCGATAATTTTACTTAAAAAAATTAATATTGACAATGTTAATCTGCCAGGTTTTTCCTAATATCTGTCATTATTAGCAGAACACATATTATAAACCAATTGTATAGTCAATAATTCAAAAAGGTTTAGATATTAAAGCTCTTGATTCTAACTTGTACTCAGCCTTAAAAAAAGTCATTGTAATTGTTTAACTATAATATTTATTACAATAAGGATAATCACAGGTAAGACCATTGATGGCTCCTCATGCTTTGAGCAGTTAATCTATAGAATTTGTTATGAAAAATAGCATAGGAGAACTATAGGTTGCTACAACATGCCACAGTTGTAATGAAAAAATGAAAAATAAGTCAACATTTACCACAATAAATACAATAGAAGTGATAAATTCTAGTAAAGGTGGTCATGAGTAGTTTAAAACGCTTTCTGATTTATGTTGGTGCGAGATGTTGTTTTCTCCTCTTTTCATCAGTCTTTTCAGTTTGTGGCTGTTTTAGATCACGTTTGACTTTCTCCATAGCGTTTTAAAGTGGCTATTTTCAATAGAATTCAAATGGGTCGTATTTTATCATCAGCGTCGCGATAGGAACAGCTCAAGCTACTCTTAACACACGTTTGGAACATGCGGAGATCATAAAGTGATTTGCGTGCCACACATGCACAATTAATTCAGACTTCAGTCTTGTTGCACATAATTGTCCGTTCGGTTCATACAGGAACTTAGTGCACTTAGTGTACTTGCTTGTTTTGGCCAAATTGTCTGTGTGAGACACAATTTTATGCGATAAGCCAAAAGGGCTACATACAATAGGAAACTGTTAGGCCCTCGTCTTCCCACAGGATATCGATTTACCCTGCAAGAGTTGATTGCATCTGAGGCACAGTCACAATGTAAATGCATCTGACTAAATTTGACTGAAAATAGGCTACACATAATCTTTCAACTGTTTGCTGCTCAGCAGTGTCTTTTTTATAGCTGTCCTCTTTTGATACAATCCATTTGTTTGACAGACACTTCCCTTAATAAGCTTTTATCTGATCGGGTTCTTCTGTGCTTTAAATCACTCATAAATCTTTCGACAGTTTGATAATCTCTATCCAGTTTTCGCAAAATGTGAGTTGTTTTCATGCCTTTTGAAAGACATTGCACCATTTCATGCTTTTCATCTTCATAGAAAGATCTTTTTTTCACCCTATATAGCATGAGAACTGTGACTCGCTTAATAATGCAAAAAACCTCATTAAGTAGGTTTTCCATTTACCTAAGAAGACCTGGCAAACTAATTAACAAACCTGTCTGAGAATGATATTGATACCAGTTATCTAAAAAGATTCAAGAAATAAAACAAACACTTTCCTTGAAAAACTAAAATATGAATGTTTAAAGAGCAACATGCAGGTTGAATTTATAACTGAATTAATACTTGATATTGTCTGAAGAGGTCTTTAAAAAAAAAACACATGTAGAAATTACTAATGAAATCTCATTTAATGTAGAGATTTTGATGACAATGTGGCTGGCTCTGGAATACGCCTTTCCCGCTAGCAACGCGTCATATGACGTAGGCCGAGGCAAACAAGAGCTCGCATTCAGCTGTAGTTAGAGCGGTAGTGAGAGACAGAGAAAGTTTTAGATTGAGTTTTAGAGATGCCATAATGGTAAATTGTAGTGTTTGTGCTTGTTGCACGAATTCCAGACTGTCATGACATCGTGTCCATCATTTTCCTTCTAGGAAAAACAAGGCTTTTCGTTCTTGGGTGTGTTTTGTGCAGCTGAAGAGAGTAGACTTCACTGCCGCCGAGTGTCACCACACACTCGGTCGTTTGTAACGCACATTTCACTCCGGAGAATTATAGACCTGGAGATTTTTTGCATCACAGACAGATGGTTTAATGAATACGGCTTTGCAAACATTATATTTTGCTCCTGCTCTACGGTGTTTCCAGTGTGAAGTATATACACACACTATCCTGCTTGCTGGCTGCAAACTGCGGAGTGGATTTCCTGAGGGGGGTCTCTGTGTCTCATTGAGCCGCGCCTCTGTTCAGGAAATCCATTCCACAGTTTGCAGCCAGCTAGCAGACTCGCCGGTGGGAATCACTTTTGGAGTCATTTCATTAGGATATCGGATATCTCAGCAGGTTGGATCGGAAAAATCCGATACATGAATTACACTGGTATCTTTCCCGGTCCCGATACTGGATCGGGTCGCCCCCATCCCTACCTATGGGCTATCATAGCATAGGCATGCTCGTCAACATCGAGAACTCGGTTTCTTCCTTCGCATCCATTGTAATCTGAGCTTGAATTTGACTCCCTCGCCGATCGTCACTTCCGGTTAGTGCTTTCCAGACGCGGAAGTTATTTTATCACAATTTATCTCAAAATATCGTTAATGGCTAAATATATATTACTCCAGTTAAGAATATCTAGTTGTTCTATCATCAACATACACTATGCAATATAGGGGTGTCCAACCTGCACGTTGCTCTTTAAATGTCCTACTGATATGTCAATTGCATAATAATTTGGAACACAAATAATATATATATATATATATATAATTTTATAAAATCAAATTCTCAATTCATGAAATGTTCGTACATATTACTATCTGCACTCAAAAGAGTGTTCTTCATTCATATATGTTGTTCATGTTGAGGAGAGCCGATTGTGTTCACAGCTGAGTATAGGAAACTCGTAGACTACTGCATGTATGAGAGCTTAAACATATCAAGACTCTCAAGAACTGTGTTCCTGTTTAATTAAGTGTGATGTAAGTCAAAAGAGGAAGCTGTGCAATACACTTGAGATCTGGCTTCTCTCTGAGGTCACTGAACGGCACATTCACTGTGTTTTACATTTACTAATTTACTGAGAAGCTTGTGCACTGCAAAGCTGCATCTCAGAGGTTACAATCCATCAAGCCATTATGTTTGGGAGATTGTGCAATAATGGAAACTGTGTATAACCCAATCATATCTGCATTGGTGCACTTTCGATATAAAACGGGGCATTTTGAATGTATTTTTGTATTTTCCCCCTCTGTAAACATTAAACATTAATGTACAAAACGGGGCATTTTGGCAATCTTCTGGCTTGACACTATAGTGTGATTTAGCAGAACACTCATTTGCTGCCATCACAGCTGAATCAATCACATAAAATGTGGGCATTTACTGAGGACAACAAAACGATCAAATTTGGGTTACCTTGTGACTCTTGTCCTATAAAACACACCAATGGTATATTATGAGTTGTATTTGAGGATTTACCTGAAGAAGCACAGGATGATGATGGCGATAATGAGGGATATAAGAGACACAGTGTGACCAATGGTGTATCCAATTCTCACAGAGCCCAAGAATTCACCCTATGAAGGAAAAAAGGTGAATGATAGCCAACTAAACTCGATTAGTTGAAAATGATTAATATGTAGAACTGGAATAAGAACTATAACAACAGTCTTGATTGTTTCGGATAGCTGGTTTAATTAGCTGCCATTAAGCAGAAGATTTTCCATTAAAACTGAATTACTCCGCTTATTAGTGTTTGTGTGTTCAAGACAGACAGTCAGTAAATCAGTGGTTTGTATTTCTCACCAACTCTTTCTGCAGGTTATATCAGTATTCCAGTAGGTGGTGAAAAGAGACTGTTTATTGATTCATTCAGCCGATTTGTTCAAAACACGGATTCACAGAAACAAAACAAGTGACTGGCTGCATCTAAGTCAGTTCGGGTGCGTGCAGTACGAGTTGTTTGCTATTCAAATCAACGATGGACTTCAAAAGTCCATTGTAAGTCCTCCGCTTATATACGGAGGATGAAATCCAACGCGAACTGGAAAGTCGACCGCAGTTCAATGTCACTGGACTAATTTGCCAAACCTTCACGGTACTTTAGACCACGATGGAAACGCAGACAGCAACAGGTCTGGGGGAGAAAAAAAAAAGTTTGTGGGACAAATTGTTCCAGGTAATTCCGGTGGAAACGCGGCTATTCATTGAGTGCGTGATTGAATCATTTACCAAACCGATTCAAACACAGATTAAATCAGCAATGAAGTCCCACTACTGTCAGTCTCAAACTCAGACCGCCCACAGACCGCTGTCTGAACATCTGATGCATATGGCACACTTAACTGAAAACACTTCAGGATTTTCGAAGTCGCGGCATAGACTCTTTTTTAAATACGTCCAGGAGTTTCACACACCGGTCTATTATTGTATGGACATTGACATTACATTTTCACACCCCTAACATGACGCAGAACAAAACGAACTGTGATTGGTTGCTTTACATGTCAGTCAGACGACCTTTGGGCAGTCCTTGGTCATTAAAAAAGGTGCTATGGAGTCCAGACCTGAGAAGTTACTCAATTTATTTTTTTTGTCTGAATATCAGCATGGCTTTTACAGCAAAGATATAAGGGAACAACAGCACGCTCTATGTGTTAATACTTTCAGGTACTGCAAGCTGAGGTTAAAGAGTCTTAACCTTTGGGCGCCTACCATACATTGTATTAATTGATTTATTTTAGATTTAATAGTGAACTTGACTGATGTTAAAGCCGTAGTCTTGTGGGCAGCGTTCTGACATAAAGCGTAACAGCACTTCAGACGACCGAACTCGTGGTCCTTTCTCGATCCTGTGCCCCTATCACCCCCTGTCTCTTTTTGATTGTCCTATCCAACAAAGGCAAAAATGCCTAACAATATAACTTAAAAAAAGAAAACTTGATTGATTGCATTCAAATTTATGTAGTTACTGATTAAAACACACTGGATGCCAATCAAAACAAAACCAAAAAAAAGCAATACGCACCATGTTTCCATCCTCTGTGATATTAGGGTCGTAGCCACAGTTGAATGCAACAAACAACTGGGTTTATTTCTGTCCAGCCATTGGCAGTACAGCTCTTCGAAATGTTTCCTGCAAATGGCAAAAGGGCGGTGAATACGTTAAACTAGAAGATTCAATCACAGCTTAATTCCCCCATGTAATCAATGCTACTCAGACGCACTTAAAACGCATAGCCAAACATGAGCTGACCGATTACTGCAAAACAAGCGAAGGAAATGAGCACTTCATGGATCTCAAGCGGCCAATGAATTAATCAACAGGAAATTACTTACATCTCATGCCCTGGAAAACTTGGAACATCTTATTCTTATCTTTTTTTTTATGTTGCAACACCAAATTTTATGATCTTTGAATTTTATGAGCAAAACTTAATGGAATTATTTGACATTTTTTGGAACCGTTTTCTTTGCATTTGGAGAAGCAAATTTCAGCGACTCATCACTGTGCTAAATGTTAATTGGCTTGAGAATCCTCTCAGGCCTGGAGGACTTCAAACTGAATGGAGCTGATTTGTGAAGTAAAGAGTACACAAGCTCATCATCAGGTAATCACGCTCTGCAAAGTGGAGGAGGAAAAATAACAGATGCAGTCCTGTCGGTCTTATCGCTGCCTGAAATACCAGCTAGAAAATCCTTTTACTCACTGGACACATTATGACATTCTCATAATGACCCTTTAGATCCTCCTCTCACTTTTCTGCACTACACGTAATGTCTATGTCACGCTTATCAAATTCATGACCTTTCTGCCATAGACTTGAGGCCAGGTTTTTTGAGGGTTGATGTCACCACAGAAGATGAATAGAAAGGAATGGAATTTTAAAAAACAGCACCTCCTAAAATATTCCCAGTATTACGAGGAAAGGATTGTAAATTTGCCTCTGACTTAACCAAGTATTAAAATGTCATGCAGATGTCTCACTCTACATTTGGAAATATTTAGTTTTCGATCAAATAAATAAATAAAAACAATAAAATAAAAAAATAAAAGTTGAATGTACTGTTTGTCACTGGTTGTATTTTTATCTAACAAATTTCCCTGGGGAATATTTGGCTCACAATTAGAGAGATTAGTCATGAATAAAACATCAACTTCTTCACCCCTGAAAATGTTACATCTCATTTGTAGGAACCTTGTCATCCTTGGGGAAAATTAGGGCATCAAAGAAGGTAGGCATAAACCTTTAGAGAACACATCAGGCTCCACTTGTGAAAAGAGAAACATAACTGTATACAGGGTTTCATGTAAATCCACTGCGCATTAATTATATTATAACAGAATCTTTGTACCGAAATGTCATATAATCAGCTAGCTAAAAAAGCCTTTAATGAGTAGCCTTTGGAACAGAGGAACATTTTCTCCACCATTAATTGGCAGATTTTGACCACCCGATTCTGCCTGTTCACCAAGCCTTTAAACATGTTAACATGAACAGAGAAGCTGTTTTCTATTTCTGAAGATAAACAGCAGCCCCACATCCAATTAAAATGGCTCTGTGGGAACCAAGAGGGGGGGGGGGGAACTCACTGCAAAACACTGAACATTTTTTGGAACGTTTGATATGCGTTTGGCAAGTCGTAGCGGTGATCATCTCCCTCAGATGGGACAGCTTGGAAACCTCATTATCAGTCTGCCAGCAGTGTGTGTAGCTGATGATGTTTTACCTCTAAGAGCGAAAATCTACATTTAGACAAAGTGAGGATTGGGGACATTCACAGTGCCTGTTTACATAAAATATGAGCTATTTTATAGTGATAACTAAAACATATTAGAGTCAAAAACTGCTCCTGCTCAACTCGTATCAGCATCCAGAGTTTGCAAAATCCTTCGAATGACTCAATTTTTTTATTCATGTCCATGACAAAAGCACTGTCATTCAGTATGTTTTTCCTAAATGACAATCTCCTCATCAAAATACATGTGCATTAAAAACACACAAGACATTGTCTGTGTAATCTTAAGCAATGGGGCTAGACTGAGGCAGATAAGCTGCTGCTGCTAGAGTCTGGGTTTGTTTTCAATGAGGGATTGTCAGAAGAATGCTTTCATCATCCCGAAAGACAAGACAATGAGGATTGTCAGTGCCATGTATGAAGATGTGGACTGAACATGGGAGCTAATCAACCTGCTGTTATGTTATTTCAAAGCGTGCCTTTGAAGAGATCGCCTGCCTCGAAGCACGCTGCAGAAACACACGCTGGGCCTCAGAGGAGGCCTCAGATTTAAGCTCGCTCCAGTCAGAATTTACACAAGATTCACTGCCAGCCTGAAGGGAGAGGATGGGGGTTCTGGTTCTGGTAAAGTTTTGGTCCTTGTGCAAGTGTTGACAGTAGCATGACTTGTATAAACATGAATCCGACTGGGCTTTTGATAAAGCAAAGTGTTATTACAGCAGCTTTCTGCAGTGAAGGTGGGTGTTTAGGTGTGTCCTTCTCTTTCAAATGCAAGCTACTTGACGTATTATTATTATGACAGCGGCTCCAAAAGTGGAACTATTTTGAGAAGTCGTAAGAATGTGGGTAATTAAAGGTACAATATGTAGGATTTTTGCAGTAAAATATCAAAAAACCACTAAGCCAATGTTATATAATTTGTATAGTTGATTACTTACAATATCCCAAATGTTTCCAACTATTTGTAAATCGTGAGAAAATTGCGATTTTAACCAAGGAAACGGGGCGTGTGAGCAGGGGTAAGGGGGTCGCCAGTCAATGGCGTCATATCCCCATTACCCTCGATTTCCACCATGGTTTCCGCTCATACTGCCATAGAAACCATGGCGACAGACGTGGACAACTGTGTTATGCCTAGCAGGACGCTCACGCTGTTGTTGTTTTGTTTAAACATTATGGACCATGGCAAGCAGACTTTGAGACAAAAAGAGGACTAAAACGAAGATCAACATCTTTCGAGATGCCGAGAGCTCCACGTCCGCGACTAACTTTGACTTGACAGAGACGCGAGTGTTGCATGTTCTTTATTAGACAGGTGAGCAAATATACATAAAACTAATCAATGTTATTTAGTTCAACATGATGAAATGTTAGAATATGATCTGTATGTTATTCTAATGTTGATCTACCTTACTGCTAGTCTCATTTAGCCAAAAAACAACCTAACTAACAACATTCAACAAACTCAAATGCCGTTTGGTGTGATAGTGTAACTGTTAGACCAGTGAAACAGCGCTGTGTTACCTCAAGTTTAATTCGTCTAATAAACTGACTTGTGTGAGTATTAATTCAGCACTTGCGTGTAGTTGGGTAGAATGAAATGTCTTATTTCGGATTTTTTTTTTTTACCCCTAAGGGAAGAACGAAAAGGAACTTCGCGAGTATATCAGGGCCTTTATAGTCTTGTTTTGTCAAGATGACAAAGTTGTCAAATTGGATATAAGAAAATTTCAACACAAATAGTTAGCCCAAATAGTGTTAATGTCTTGCGTCTAAACTTTTGAAACAGTGAGTAGTTTAATTTTTACAACTTTTGATATTGTTGTTAACTAAAATTATTTGAAATTATTATTATTATTTTTTTAAGAAAAGGTCATACATTTTTGTTTGAGCTTAACTACTGAACCATGCACTTTGTGTTTACCTTTGCTTGCAAGCATGTAAAGTAACGTAAAACAGCCCTGGTTTGGTCAACTTTACTTCCTGAACATTTATATGAGGTGTGATCATGAGGTCATTGCCCTATTGACAGTGTGTTTGACTGAAGCATGAAAGTGAAGTCTGAGTTATGAGCAAAGAAACCACTCTGAAAAGTTGAGAAGATTAATGACTGTATGTTTGCTGTAAAGCTCCTGGGTAAAAAGTTCACATGTGTCAGGACACTAGAAGCTCCACCCACCATCAATTTATGACATGTCCCTGAATCTGTGTGCTGCCAAGTTTCGTAACGCTTGTTTTCCTTTCCATGCTCCTATAAAAATGAATTGCCTTTTGATTTGACCATAACACAAGACCTGGTAGATTCTTTTGAATCTGTAATCTGATACTACAACTGGACAGATTGAGCTTCAAGAAAGGAATTTTACTTCTGCTGGATAATATAGGAACAGCTGGAATACTGGACTTGAGATTTAATCTTCAGGCTTGATTACACAAAGCATCAGTGCTATTAGGAAAGAGCCATAAACAAATATTTCTACACACACAACAGTCCCAAATGGCTACATTTATGCAATTAAACCACTTAAAAATGTCTGAAAATGTCTACAGATTTTTTTTCCTTAATTGAACTGCTTCTAAGTTTCTAAGTTTTTTGTTTTTTGTGGATTTATTCAGTCAGTTATCCTTAAGTTCACACTTATTTTGCTTGATAGGTGTTAGTGCTATTCTATATTTCTCTATAAAATAAATGCCACTTTGTTATATAATACAAATAGATTCAAGTGTGTCTAAAAAAATAAAATAAATCAAACCCACAATCAGTAAGGATACTGCACAATACAGAAAGCTTTGATAGATAAAAAATGAAGTGAATAGACTGAACTGGCTTTCCAAAAGCAATCCAACTTATGGTTGCATAAATTTCGCATAGTTCCACTGAAATCAGTCTAATGATAAAGTAGTGCAGAGTAAACTCTAGTGTGTTTATTAACTCTGTGTTTATTGCTCAGAAAGAGTGTTTAAAAGATATTTAGCTGTAAATGTTGATAATATTAGATATACGGTAATTGTTTTATTAGGGTGCCTACAGTACAGCACCCTAATAAAACAATTCTATCTAATATTATCAACATTTACAGCTGAATATCTTTTAAACACTCTTTCTGAGCAATAAACACAGAGCACTTCTGGGAAATCGGTGCTAAGGAAAACAAACGTTTCCTTTGATTGGTCCAGAAAGCCTCAATCTGTTTGCTATAAATTAATGAGGATTTTTGCGTCCACTGGGTCCGTGTATGTCCTTTGTTCTTCCCTCTGGTTCATAAATTGTTCCATCAACATGTTATATATGTCTCGGTCTCCCCTAAAATCCAGCTCAACATTCCCAGTCAGTTAGTTTTCAGTTCCCATCACATGATCTTCAATTCGGCCAGCCCCCAAACTAAGGTCTTTTCCCATTCACATCTGGCCTGTATCACAGCTCACCAAAGGCTATCTCCTGCATGAACTCTACAAGATAAATCCACTGCATTTCACCCTGTACCATCTAAATCCCTCAATCCATGTTTGGGATTTCTTCCAAAAAGCACTCTCTCAGAGCACTCAGAGTTTCACGGGAAAGGCATGCCCCTTTCAGCAAGACGGAGATATGACCTGGAAGCTATTAAAATGTGTAAACAATTCATAGGATGAAATCAGGGTCGTAAATCAAAGCTGAAATTTTGACAGAAAGCGCAAATGAGTAGAAGAACATTTATAGAAATAAACACTTTCTATAGAAAAGAAAGGCGTCACAGATACATCTTCAACATACGACAAGCCGCCTTTACGAGCTCGGCCAAAAGTGCTGTATTTTTAAAGATGTGTCATTACAGAAATGTCCCCTACAGAAGAACTGCATGGATGTCACAGCTGCTTTTAAAGTAAGATCACTTTGAAAAACGTATTGATCCACACAGTCATTTTCCTTTACAATTTCATGATTACTGAGCAACCCACCCTCAAGAAATATTGGCAAATTTATCTGCCGTTTCAGTTCCTCTGGACATTTCATTTCAACTTCATTTCAACATGACTCCTTTTACTCCTCTGTGTGCTTGAGAGGGAACAGGAAAATTTAAGAGCCAGGGTCAAATAAAAATAAAGATTATTGCTGAAATTATGAAACGAATGCTGTTCCATTAACTTTATGACAAAAGGCGTTTTTTTTATTCCCCAGACAGTTACAAACATTAAAATAAATCAAGGTACGGTTTCGTTTGAATGACGTCTGGCATGATATGATTGCTCATGTTTAAACCTGTCCATCAAAGGACAGCATGATTGACAGGTATATTGGACAGTCTAGTAGAAAAGACAAGTCAGCAGCGATCAATGAATGCAAGCTAGTAAAATTATGCTGAAAGCAGTTTAGTTATTAGCCAGTCAGCAAAGAGTACACAAGTCAAGGACTCTAAAGGACATTCATACAGCAACATATTTCCACTCTTAAAAATACAGGTTCCAAAAGAGGGTTTTTGGAACCATTTTTGGTTTCCCAAAGAGCCTGATTTGCTGATTTGCCGCTCAAGAAACATTTCTAATTATCAATGTTAAAAAAACAGTTGAGCTGATTAATATTTTTTGTGGAAACCGTGATACATTTTTTGTATAGAAAGTTCAAAAGAACAGTATTTATTTGAAATATAAATATTTTGTAGCATTATAAATGACTTTACTGTCACTTTTGATCAATTGAATGCATATGTGAATAAAAATATTAATTTATGTTAAAAATAAATACTGAACCCAAACTTTTAAACAGTAGCGTGTGTGTGTGTGTGTGTGTGTGTGTGTGTATTACATTAAAACACCCTTTTATAAAAGGGTGATATAAAAAAAATAAGTATGCAAAAAAGATATTGTCATGTCTGCTTCTTGGTATCCATAAAACAACAGCTACCTTGATAGTTATGTGCTGTTGCTAAATACACAGCTAATCCTGATTATCCTAACGCAACCACAAAAGGCTTACTAAATGGTATTAAAAGTGAGCTATGGCTTTCCGTGTTTGAATAAATTACAGTAGTCGTGAATTATCAGCAAATAATTGCCCACCAGGCTCTTAGAAAGTCACATGATTACAGTTTGTGTGTAAATGTCGCTGCTAAACTAAAACAGCAGGTCCCAATAACAGAACTATCAAAGACTAAACAGAAAAACTCAGAAAAAGGCTTAGGCATAGTCTTTAAATATAGTGTGATATTGGTTATGATGCTAATTCAGTCATAATGGGGACATTTGCTTTCTCTGAAAATAAGTCTCTAAAGAGGTTGCAGCACTTTAAAAGACGTTATCAAGAATGCTAAGAAATATGTTGAAAACACAAGGAGAAAGACAAGTGGTTTATTGAAAAATATTTAGAATCTCTATATTTATTGGAAAAGATATTGACATACCTCTCTGCTCACTGACATGGCTGAAGTATTTTGGACAGGGGATGGTGACCAGATCTCCAATCCTGGCTGATGGCCAACACGCTAGTTCCCATTCACCTGTGCAACCTGACCACAGAAATGAAGAAAAACTGAGTAGGGGATGGAAACTGACAAAATACAGCCACCTAATCATGTTTTAATTGGTGATAGGATCTAGATTGTCTCTTTACTTGGTCAATAGAATCATGTACAATTAATTTTGGTTCTTGACACACCAAACTTCCATAAAAACTGTTTTCAATTGTGTTCTGATCGGTTCTGGAATTACAAATTAAAGAAAATTTAAAGTCACGATGTAACGTAAGTAACAAAAGATCTTTTCTTTCATGTTGTATTGTACTTAAAAAATGAAGGGTGGGGAATTTGTTGGCTCAATAAATCCATCGGTTGTTGATTGAATGGAGAAAAATCTGTTGATTGTAAGAAAGGAACTAAATGATGAGAGAAGTCCGGCATATGTCACTAGTCTGTAATTTCACCGGAAGATCGAACTATGACATTTTGTTTAAGAATTATGAGGTCAAAACTAATTTTAATATAAAAACAAATGCATGGATCAATAACATGCATTTAGATAATAGATAGGGGGAGTTTAAATTGTGTTACACCATTTGATTTGCTGAACTGGCTTATTTCCATATTTAATTATTCGCTCTGAGAATCAAAAAAAAAAGTAAAATCCAACTGATATCAGACTGGGCTACATGACAAAGAGAAGCCAATCAAACACATGGATCATGCTATGGGAGTGAGCCTTATCAAAGTACATCTCACAGTCTGAAAAAACAATTTGCATATTGGTCTAAGATATATTACTCAAGGGAGATTTGTGATTAAGATTTACATCACAAGACACACAAATGACAACTTTGACACACTAGCCACAATCAGACCTCAGTTTCATACAACTAGCTTTTGTAATTGCTTTGTCCATTAAGAACAAAACCAATATGAGATTAGGCAAGAATAGGCAGCGTTTCTGTTTGATGAGGTACACCCCCAATAGTCAAGCACTGAAGCTCTTGGTGAAGTCCACAAACAAAGACACCTACGAGTTTAATTTACTAGCTTTTTCACACACACAAATCCCTGTAAATTATTCCAGTAATTGAGGTGCTCTAATATGTGATGTGTTATTAGAATTTGCAATTAACTGTGTGTTATCTTGGGTCATTTGTGGTTATTGTCCTCCCTGACAGTAATGAACAGTCAGGATAAAACTCACTTGTGACCTTTTTTTCATGTTTTTCCATTACCACAGCAGAATCAGACTTTAATATTAAGGTGAAAAAAGCGCAATTCACATAATTTCATTGATTTTTAGCAGACAAAAAAGCATCATTAGTTGGAAAAGGCTCTACAAGGCTATAAGGGACTTAAAGGGTTAGTTCACACAAAAATGAAAATTCTGTCATTAATTACTCACTCTCATGTCGCTCCAAACCCGTAAGACCTCCGTTCATCGTCAGAACACAAATGAAGATATTTTTGATTGAATCCGAGAGCTTTCTGATCCTCTATAGACTACAATGTAATCATTACTTTCAAGGCCCAGAAAGGTAGAAAAGACATTGTTGAAATAGTCCATGTGACTCCAGTTGTTCAACCTTAATATTATGAAGCAATGAGAATACTTTTTGTGCGCAAAAAAAACAAAAACAAAAATAACGGCTTTTTTCAACACTCTCTTCTCTGCCGTGTCAGTCTTTTCACGTAGTAAACACAGAGCAGCATGTCGTGGTTCTACGTCAGAACGCCGGCTAAGTATTAGCCGGCTCCTGCGTCAGAATCAAACGCATACGTCATGCTGCTCACGTGAACAGCGTCAGAGAATAGACACAGAAGAGAAGAAATTGTTTAATAAAGTCTTTTTTTTGTTGGCACAAAAAAAGGATTCTCGTCGCTTCATAAAGTTGGGGTTAGTCACATGGACTATTTTATCAATGTCTTTACTACCTTTCTGGGCCTTGAAAGTGGTAACGTTACCATCTTGGAGGGTCAGAAAGCTCTTGGATTTCATCAAAAATATCTTAATTTGTGTTCCGAAGATGAACGGAGGTCTTACAGGTTTGGAACGACATGAGAGTGAGTAATTAATATCAGAATTTTTATTTTTGTGTGAAATAACCCTTTAATAACATGGAATGTGACAGAATGTGAATCTGGACTGAACTGAATTCTGTGGGTACCACATGAATTTGCTCTCTGAACAAAGTCTCAGATCTAAACAGTGATGGAAAAATAATGCATAAAAAAATGATTTTGTTAGCCACAAGCAAAACCAACCTGCTGAGGTTTTCTAAGCCACTGCTCTGAAACAACCACTGATTAAATCACTGTTAAATCACCTGATGTTGTGAAGATCGCACTGCACAGACTGACATTTCTGTCCAATTAGCCAGCATACCTTTGTAACCTTTTCTAAAACCTGATAAGTTATGACCCAGACAAGCAAATACTAAACAACAATTATCTAGCCAATGTCTAGAGTAGGGGTTTCAGCTGACTACAGTCTGTGGGAAGATGTGAGGGAAAAAAATATTGACACTTTTGCAGATAAACAGAAGAGCTCAATTTTTTGCACACTAGCTATTTAATCAGATCTTAACACACTTAAAATGTTGCTCTAGCAGTATTAAGCCAACCTCATATTCCACTCTTTTTTTTTTTACACTGCTGTATGTTTGTAGTGCTCCTATATGGAGTTATGCTGCTATTTCTAGTTGATGAACATTTCTAGTTGAAGTGATCACATTCAAAGCAGAAACCTTTAGCATTACAATCACAGAACTTAATGGTACACACTAAAAAATATTTGTAGTTTTTATAGAAAATTACGGTAAAAATGCTACAGTAAAAAAACTTTATTTGTTATGCATTATATGTAATTTTGCAAGTAAAAACTATGAATTACCATATAATTTAGGGTGAGAAAAAGTAAAAGGACTTTCCCAGAAGACTTTCCCTGTATGACACATATTATTAAGTTTCATTCAGTAATGTACATTAGGGCATTTTAAGTTATAGCATTATTTGAGTGTTGCCCTGATGTTGTTTTGTCTTTTTGTGTATGACCTTGTGCACCTTCTGCATGGACATGTTTTATGGACAGGTCGCTAATGATTCATCCTTTGGCTTTCTGTACCAACTGTATTATAATGGTGGTTATCAGTACATTTTAAGGTAAAAGGTTGATTTTGGTAACCAAAGGTATCGATTTTTCCTAGAAATTTAACAGGATGGGTTTTTTTTACAGCATATATCACCAATATAAAGAAATCACACTGTCTTTACATGCATACAGTTGTCATACAGTAAAGGATATGCAGTGTACATACCTGACGTGATGTTTTCCAGCTTGGACAAACACTCCTCTTCTCGGCTTCCAGCTCCCACATGACCTCACACATCTGGACAGACAGCATCTGTACAAGAGGTATGTTTTCTTACAATAAAATATATATACATTTTTTTTAAGTTACAAAAAATACTACATCACATTTTCGAATAGCAACAGACCTTTGATCACATTACAAGCTGAACATAAATACTGTTTGAAGAGAATGAAGTGAACTGGTTGCACATGTGACACTGTCTCTCCCTTTTCCTGAGTGTCATGGAGATTTGACGAAGGGTATGACAATTCATGTTGTTCCTTCCATTTTACAGCAATTTAACAAGTGTAGCATAATTACCTGAGCTATGCTGATCTATTAATAATCTCTCCTTTCACCTCTATCGATCCCTAAAGAACTAACCTCTTGATATCTATATGGTGGAAAAAATTACAACATAAATTATTTGTCTTAAAGCTGTGTCTCTGCAGCTGTATCCAATTTTCCTTAAAAATGTAGGCTGTATTATATACGAATATGCTCTCATGGATTCCTCCATAAAGCACCAGAGGACAGTGAGATTTATGGCAGGTACTCTGGCAGATGAGGCCATTGAGAGGTGGCATCAATCAAAACTTCACTGTAGAGCTATGGTTACTCCCAAACCAGTATGTTTACAGAAAGTATGACCATCTGGGTCAAATTTTACTCCAGTGTACCTAACTGGTCAGTATGTGTGATCAACAGCAGTGTTTTGCCCATCAAAAAGACTCAAAAGTGCCTTCATCAACAACACCGGACCAGAAACGTGTCCCTTTTAGCTCATATTTTGCAGAATATCATTTAGTATTATGATTATTACATAATTTCTGAACAAAAAAATCTATAAAGGCTAAGTGAAACATACTCGTCATCAAGATTAAAATGTTATCCGCACAAATTTTTAGCAAGCATATATTAAGCCCTATTTTATTGGTTCTTTCTCTGTTTTATAGGTTTAACAAAGCAGAATCTAAATCTTTTCACATACTGACAGATCTACTGGACTGATCCTGCCATTCAAACTTTATCTTTTTCAATTAAACCAGGTAAAAAACGAGTAAGTTCACAATAATTAACTGTGCACTGCATAGCAAACAATAGCATATATTGTACTGCGTGGGGTGACATGAAGTGAATTCAGTGGCACGGTGAGCTAGACCTGAGTCACTACTGTCTGCAGGAGCTTTTCAAGGACAGTGGACACATGAACAGAGAAGAAAATGAGAGTTGTTACCATGGCGTCCCAATATAAGAAAACCATTTGATTTCACAATTTCAATAGCATGATCAACAAGATGACAACCACTTTATATGGTGAACATATGCTGTAGTAACTCTGCTGCAAATGCATGCTGTTTTCATCAATCAGGAACACTAAACCTAAAGGATTTCAAAGTAAATTCTGATGGGCAACTGATTTCCCTGGTTAACCTGCATAAATGCTAAGATTTCTAACATTAGCACTAGCAGCACAACAAATTGACATGTGATGTGTCATAAATATAAAAGCATTAACATTTCAGCACCTTTAATAAAATGTTACCTAAAATGTAAAACCTAAGGAAATGCTTTAAGTAATTCAATAAACTCTAGATTTATTTTGATGGAAATCTGACATCCACACTTGCAACTGCCTACAAAAGATGCTGTCTTTTTAAACGATTGGACTGTAAATGACACTGCAAACTCCACTGCACAAGATCTGATTAGCATTCATCTGTAAATCAGCTTTAATGATAATATATTTGAATGGCCTATGCTTTATCAATATATCATAGAACGTTTTAGTTTAAGTGAAGTTCTCTTGTCCAGACAATTATGTACTGTCAGTCTAGTTTAAAAAAAAAAAAAATTGGATTCATTTCTGACGGATAATGCAGGAAAATTCAAATTGATTGCGTTTGATCCCAGGTACCAGAAGTCATTGTAATAGCCTATTCAAAAGAGTCTCATGAAATGTAGGCTAGTTTAATTCAATTCCGTTTCAAAATTCTGCTGTATGCCTATATGAGAGAAAACGCACAGCAGCTGCTTTGAGGCAGAAGAGCAACAGTTTGAGGCTCATTTATTTTTGTCAGGAAGATTTATTCTAATCAACGTGGCATTTCAATTTTAAACCCAAATATTCTTCAATGAAAAAAAAAGAATGAAAAAGCATCAAAACTATCTATAAATCCTTGGACCTGACACATTTGTTTGAGGACTGTGTATTAAAATACTTCATTGCTTTTCTTTCGTCGATGACTAACGTGGGAAACCGGATAAAATGAAGTGTTGATACTCACAGGTCCGAACGAGCAGGTTAGGAATAAAATCAGCATTCGTTTAGATATATCCATTTCAGCCGGTTTAGCAGTTGACTGAGAGCGCTTGACAAAAGTATCGATGCACAGAGACAAGTTGACGGCAAAAAAGTAACTGACAAAGAATCCGAAACGTCAGCCAACTATGCGCTGCGCGCGCGAGCTCTCCGGTACGCGTGGGTTCACCAGTCGTACTACGCCGCGAGACCTGTACATGTTTCTCCTTAATCCAAAAAAAAAAAAAAAAAATCACTTCATTCATAAACGACTCTGGAATGATGCGAAGCCATTCACAACTGGCGTTTGCATAAACCACGTAGACACCTGACACGCGCGAGGTGGATTGTAAAAATCCAAGGTAGCCAGTCGATCCACGTCCTAAACCCTCACGTCCAAAGTAGGTGTGTGTGTGTGTGTGTGTGTGTGTGTGTGTGTGTGTGTGTAGTCTTTAGTAGCAGTGTAACGGGAGGAGAACATTAACTGTTGACAACCTGTGAGGGTGGGTTAATGTTTATCAGGTGTGCACGTGTATCTGTAAGGCTCTGTTCACAGGTGCGTCCAATCTTGCTGATAAGCCGGCGGTACAACGCGATTGGCAGATCCACTGAATAAAACCACCACATGCAGTCCAGTGAGAAAAGGAAAAAAAAAACCCTCGACAAGTTCGACTGTCTCCAACGAACCGGCTCTGAGCCCAACAAGGCATTCATGCACGCGATTAATCCCCGGCACCGAGAGGTCCACGATATAAATCAACGCACTCTACTCCTCTTGATAAGGGAAGTGTGAATTCTTATCACGAACGAACAAGTGGGCACTGACGTGCGTTTGTGTAGGACTCATTTCCCTTCCTCTGTCTCGCAGCTAGGATCAACTGTTCCGGATCTCCCCGTTGGACATTCGGAGTGTACTGCAAATCGTCCGAAGCCGGGACTTGTGTGTGCCACGGCAGTCTGCAGATTACTGCTGTTTCACCGTTAGCGCCTGCCATACTAGGAGCGCCGAGTGGGCGGGGTCGTGAGTGACTTGTGACTGTGTTTTAAGAAACTCTGCCAAATGCACACAACTGTTGTGTTGTTATTTAAATTTCTATTGGCTTAGTGAGGTGATTATCGTGGCTGCTCGCCTAGGTTTTTTTATTACCTGTCTAGTGTCATCCAATAGGAATTATTGTGGAGGCTATTGATTTAACTAATGTAGTTCTAGAAGATCATATCTCTTATTCTGTGGGGTTTATTTTCAAGTGTTTACACCTGTACATTGTTACACCTATCATCTGCTCTTGCTGTGTACTTCTCACGTGTGAATGTGTGCTGTATTAGGTACGATTTTCTTCAACATATTAGGGTGATTCGTGTGATAGCCTCTTTTTGCTTATTCACTGATTACAGGGGGCACCAGATTGTGGAATTACTCCTAGCCATTGAACTGAAACAGCCAGCTGCATAACGTTTATTGTGTTTTTATCTTCTTGATCATGTATAATACTGCGAATAGTTCTTGAACTGCTGTTTAAATAAATTTTGTACTTTTATACAATTTGTGTCTGTTACTTGTGTATCGCAAGGGAAAGGTCCTGCGTGTTTAAAAATAACACTTGTTACATTTTGGCGTAAGTCGGCAGGGTCCTTGACATACACAAGTAATATGAGTCACGGCGAGCAGCCCCAAGTAAATACGTTAATGCCATGGTTTATGGGAGGGCCATGGGTCCCAAAATTTGGTGGAGGGGAGCCCTCCAAATACCATGAATGGAGAAACCAAATTGAGGCTTTTATTCGGGCTCAGGGGCTGAGTGAGGTGCAGCGGGTTGATTTTGTGCTGAGTGCATTAGAGGGGAATGCTAAAAGAGAAGTCCTGCTATTGGCTGAAGGGGAACGAAACACTGATGAGAAAATTCTAGAGGCCTTAGCTTCATTGTACGGGGGTCAGCAGCCTGTTGCTCAACTACGTATCCAGTTCTTTAATTGTAAACAGCAATCAGGGGAGGGAGTAGGACCATTCACTCTTCGGCTACGTGAACTGCATCATAGGTGGCGAGCCAGAGAACCCTTGACCGCTGGAACAGACGACGAATTGCTGCGAACTCAATACGTTATGGGATTGAGACCTGGACCAATAAAACAGGAATTGTCAAGACAACTCCGCCGGGCCTCGACATCCACCTTTACTGATGCCTGTAGGGAAGCGAAGGCGTTGGAACAAGAGCTGGCCCCAGAGGAAGAGGTTCAGGTTTGCCCAACCTTTTCGACTCCTCCATCTAGGTCAGCAGCAACACCGACTGGAGTGAAGGACCAAGGGATGACTGCTTCTGACTGGCAACGAATGAAGGATTCATTGCGAACTGAATTACAACAGGAATTAAAAGAGCAGCTAACACACTTGGGGAAATCCCTGGCAGAGGAACTGCGGGGGCATCTGGGCCCAGCCTCAGCAACGCGATCACCAGCAACTGAGGTGCCGTTCCAGCCACCTTGGCGTCCATATTCTGATCTTGACCCCCGTCGCCAACGTTTGGGGTCGGCTCCCCCCGACCAACAGCGCTACCAGTGGGATGCTCAAGGTCGAGCCATCTGCCGTGATTGCGGAGAAAGTGGACATATACAGCGTTTTTGCCCGAGGAGACGCCCAGCTCAGTCGGGTTTTCGATACCCCCGGTCACAGCAGGGCCAGTGAACCGGGAGGGGCCCCCAACCGCGTCCCTACAAAGGCCCTCAATGGTAGGCAAGTGCCCAGAGGTTGAAGTGTTGGTCCAGGGTCGACGGATCCCATGCATAATAGACACTGGCTCTCAAGTTACACTCTTTAGCCAAGCCTTGTTCCAGCGCCATTTTAGCGAGGACTGTATGCAAGATCCCAGTCAAATATCCTGGTTAGCTTTGAGAGCTGCTAATGGCCTTCAAATTCCTTATGTGGGATATGCAGTATTGAATTTTAACATTGGGGGTGTGGAAGTGCATGAGAAGGGAGTGGTTATCGTGCGAGACGACTGCATAAACACAGATTACGGACTTCTAGGTATGAATGTTGTGGCGGACTGTTGGGCGGGCATTTTCCAGGGTAAACACCCTGGCATTGCAGCTTTTAAATCTATGTTCTCCCCTTCTGCAGAGAAAGCCTGGGATGCAGCCTTTGCCGCCTGCCAAAGAGTAAACGCATCTACGCCTGAGGCAGAGTTCCAAGGTGTGGCTAAACTCCAGCGACAGCCACCTGTGGTGTTACCCCCTGGAAGTGAGATGATGGTTTGGGCCTACGTCCCACAGGCCACCAACCAGCCTAATTGCCCTGTCTTAGTTGAAGATTTGGATCACCATGGGCGGGAATGGTGTATTGCTAGATCTCTGAGCTGGGTGCAAGGTGGGAAGGTTCCCCTCCGCGTCTGCAATCCAAATCCATTCCCCCTAGAGTTGCCACAACGATGCCCCCTGGCTTCTGTGACCCAGATAGACCCAAGGTACATAAAAGGACGTTCCAGACTCGTGCTACGAAACATCGAACCCCAAGTGGTTGAGGTTGATGTTATGCATGCAGAACAGACGAAGACTGAAGATCATCCAGCCCTTGCATTGCGTGGAGAGAACCTGGACAGTGGCCAGCAAGCCCAATTGGCAGCTCTTCTACAGAGGTGGTCTCACGTGTTCGCGGCTCATGAGGATGACTTTGGGAAGACGGCGGTTGTCACCCACCAGATCCCCACAGGCACAGCTCCACCGATACGAGAAAGGTACCGACCGGTTCCTCCCAACCTTTACCCCGACTTGAGGGCGCTGCTGCAAGGTATGTTGGAGAGTGGTGTTGTAAGAGAGAGTTCAAGTCCATGGGCCGCCCCGGTTGTTCTGGCAAGGAAAAAGGATGGGTCATGGAGGTTCTGCGTGGATTATCGCAGACTTAACGCAGTGACCCACAAAGACTCCTTCCCATTGCCACGCATAGAAGAATCCCTCACAAGCCTCACCAGGGCCCAGTGGTATTCAACTCTGGATCTGGCAAGCGGGTACTGGCAGGTGGAAGTGGCACCTGCAGACCAAGAAAAGACTGCCTTTACCACTCCATTTGGTCTATACCAGTTTGAGCGCATGCCTTTTGGCCTCTGCAATGCTCCAGCCACGTTTCAGAGGCTAATGCAACGCTGCCTGGGTGCCCAGGTCTACAATTCTCTTCTCATTTACCTGGATGACGTCATTGTGTACTCGCCCAACTTCGACACCCACTTACAACATCTTGAGCAGGTTTTTAGCTGTCTCCAGGAGCATGGCCTAAAACTTCAGCCTCGCAAATGCCATCTATTCCAGCAAAAGGTGACCTATTTGGGACATGTGGTCAGTGGCCAGGGGGTAGCAACAGACCCAGAGAAGACTGCGGTCGTTCGTGATTGGGCTATACCAGCAACAGTGAAACAGGTGCGTTCATTCTTGGGTTTCGCAGGATACTACCGGAGATTTATCCCTGCTTTCTCAAAGGTAGCCGCCCCCCTCAACCAGCTCCTGCAGGGAAGTGCCCATCGTCCTTCTTCAGCCATCCAATGGAGCCCTGAGTGCCAGGTCGCTTTTGAGTCGCTCAAACAGGCCCTCCTCAGTGCCCCGATACTGGCCTACGCCGATTTTCAACTCCCGTTCAGGCTATATACCGACGCAAGTCTGAATGGCCTTGGAGCAGTCCTTGCCCAAGTCCAAGATGGCAGGGAGAGGGTTATAGCCTACGCTAGTCGTAGCCTCCATCCCCCAGAGCGCAGTGATCAAAACTATAGCTCCTTCAAGTTAGAACTGTTGGCCTTGAAGTGGGCTATCACTGAGAAATTTAAGGATTACTTGTGGGGGGCCCAGGTTACGGTGTTCACTGATAACAACCCTTTAGTTCATCTGGAGACCGCTAAATTGGGGGCGACGGAGCAGAGATGGGTGGCCCAATTAGCCAATTACTCCTACGAAATCCGCTACCGACCAGGAACCGCTAATAGGAATGCGGATGTGCTTTCTCGAATACCAGGGGAGACAGCTGATATTTCGGTGCGTACAGTACAGAGCACTACATCTCTGGGGTCACCCAGGAGGGGAGGACGATGGGAGTGCCAGCAGAGGATGGACCCTGACCTGCAGCAGCTGCACACCTGGAAAACACAAGGCGAGCCCCCAATAATAAAAGACCTTTCTACTTTGTCTCCACAGCTCCGTTGCTTACTGAGGGAGTGGGATCGGCTGGAATTCCATGATGGGGCACTTGTTAGACTTGTCGCTGAGCCAGACACTGGAGCCCCTGTGCGGCAAGTCATTGTGGCAGTAAACCAAGCCAGGCGAGTGTGGGAAGAATACCACAAAGCAGCAGGTCATGCAGGTGGCGACAAAATGGTCTCGCTACTGCGGAGGAGATTCTACTGGGTGGGGATGAGCACAAATGCCAGGACGTGGGCAGCCGAATGTCTTAACTGTGTGGTAGGCAAACGGGGAAGACCACAAAAAGCACCCCTGTGCCCCATTTCTACCAGCTACCCCTTTGAAATTGTGGCAATAGACTTTCTGTCCCTCGGGAGGCCATCTGACACTTTCCAGTATATACTTGTGATTACAGACCTTTTCTCCCGTTATGCGTTGGCAGTGCCTACCAGAGATCAGTCCGCTCTTACTACCGCCAAGGCTCTATGGACGGCACTCATTCTCCCCTTTGGCTGCCCAGAACGCATCCTCAGTGACCAGGGGGGGGCTTTCGAGTCAGACCTGATGCACCAGCTCTGTGCAGTATATGGTTGCAAGAAAAGCCGCACTACGCCTTACCACCCGCAGGGAAATGGAGCCTGTGAACGGTTTAACCGTACCCTATTATCCCTCCTGAGCACCATGGATGCAGATTTGCACGCTCAATGGCCCAGCCAGTTGCCGGCTCTTTTGCAAGCCTATAATAATACAACTCACTCAAGCACCGGGATGACCCCATATTATGTGCTTTTTGGCCGTCATGCTAGACTACCGGTGGATGTGCTTCATGAGGTCGCACCGCCACAATACCGGGACGATGTGGAAGGTTGGGTGAGGAACCATCATCAAACTCTCCTCCAAGCTTATGCCACTGTACGCAACAATGTCGAATGTCGCCAGCAGTGGAACCAATCTAGCTATGACAGGCATGCCAGAGCCTTGCCACTGTTACCGGGGGAGAGGGTGCTGTTAAGGAACTTCCGCCGTAGGGCCAAAGGAAAACTAGCTCCACAATGGCTTCCTACGCCCTTCGTAGTGGTTGCACAGCCACGCCAAGGTCATCCAGTTTTCAGCATCCGGCCCGAGACAAAGGAGGGTCCCATTCGAACCATTCACCGCAACAATTTGCGGCTCTACCCTGGGGGTCAACAAACGACCAGCCGTAATGAAGAGGGTTGTTCGAGAGAGGGCCAGGGCCGCAACCAACGTGTTCTTAGACAAAACCACTGGCCCTTCAATCCACTAGCTCTGCCCCATCTTGCCCCCCAACTCCCGGTAGCCCCCCCAAGTCTTTGCTGCGAGCCAGTGGACCTAGCAGCTAGTACCTCCCTTTCCCCTGCACCAGCCACTTTAGCCCATGAAGCCCCTGGGCCTGACTCAGAAATATTGCCTCTTGCTGAACTTGACCCAGTGATGTTACCCCTTGCAGTAATGAGTCACGACCCAGCCCTAGAGCCTGACGCGGTCCTCGACAACCAGGACTCTCGTCGATATCCTCTGCGTGCCACCCGTGGCGCGACACCTGCACGCTACAGGCCCTAACTGTCTAGACATTCCATGCCTACTTTCACCACCTGACTTTGAAGGACTATGTTCGGGACGACCATTATTAAAGACTGGGGGGAAAATGTAACGGGAGGAGAACATTAACTGTTGACAACCTGTGAGGGTGGGTTAATGTTTATCAGGTGTGCACGTGTATCTGTAAGGCTCTGTTCACAGGTGCGTCCAATCTTGCTGATAAGCCGGCGGTACAACGCGATTGGCAGATCCACTGAATAAAACCACCACATGCAGTCCAGTGAGAAAAGGAAAAAAAAAACCCTCGACAAGTTCGACTGTCTCCAACGAACCGGCTCTGAGCCCAACAAGGCATTCATGCACGCGATTAATCCCCGGCACCGAGAGGTCCACGATATAAATCAACGCACTCTACTCCTCTTGATAAGGGAAGTGTGAATTCTTATCACGAACGAACAAGTGGGCACTGACGTGCGTTTGTGTAGGACTCATTTCCCTTCCTCTGTCTCGCAGCTAGGATCAACTGTTCCGGATCTCCCCGTTGGACATTCGGAGTGTACTGCAAATCGTCCGAAGCCGGGACTTGTGTGTGCCACGGCAGTCTGCAGATTACTGCTGTTTCACCGTTAGCGCCTGCCATACTAGGAGCGCCGAGTGGGCGGGGTCGTGAGTGACTTGTGACTGTGTTTTAAGAAACTCTGCCAAATGCACACAACTGTTGTGTTGTTATTTAAATTTCTATTGGCTTAGTGAGGTGATTATCGTGGCTGCTCGCCTAGGTTTTTTTTATTACCTGTCTAGTGTCATCCAATAGGAATTATTGTGGAGGCTATTGATTTAACTAATGTAGTTCTAGAAGATCATATCTCTTATTCTGTGGGGTTTATTTTCAAGTGTTTACACCTGTACATTGTTACACCTATCATCTGCTCTTGCTGTGTACTTCTCACGTGTGAATGTGTGCTGTATTAGGTACGATTTTCTTCAACATATTAGGGTGATTCGTGTGATAGCCTCTTTTTGCTTATTCACTGATTACAGGGGGCACCAGATTGTGGAATTACTCCTAGCCATTGAACTGAAACAGCCAGCTGCATAACGTTTATTGTGTTTTTATCTTCTTGATCATGTATAATACTGCGAATAGTTCTTGAACTGCTGTTTAAATAAATTTTGTACTTTTATACAATTTGTGTCTGTTACTTGTGTATCGCAAGGGAAAGGTCCTGCGTGTTTAAAAATAACACTTGTTACAGCAGCACACCCCTGAATAACAGCGCTAAATGACTCATTCTCTGTCTTAACCTGTACGCACAGCTTCTGCGCTTTCATTTAGTGCGCAGATTTTGTTCTCTTGTAAACGGTCACCCAATGCGCATCTTTTGCTAATTTTTCTCTTAAATATAAACTAAAACAGAACTCTAAAAAATTAAACTACCATATATCACAGCTTTTGATTTCTTCCCATCGAACAGCAACTGTTCTATCAAATTACGTTCTGTAGTTAAACGGTAGCCTATATGTTATGTAATATTGAACGTCATGCAAGACAATAATGTAAACTAACACGCCAATGTAAATATGTGAGCCCTTGCCATCCCAAGTTGCCAATAATCACCTATAACTCACTGGTGGAACTTGAGTGCCTCAGGAATCTAAATGTAAATGCCTTCATGGAAATTTCTTTCATTTGTGGAGAAACGTAGAGTTAATCAAAAGTGGATATGTATGCATATGTGCTTGAAGCATGAAATCATTCATTTTGAAAGTATAATGGAGAGTCTAATAGCCTATAGATTAGCCAACCCACAGCAAGTGCTCTTATAGTCGCTTGTTTTTGCAAGAACCTGCCAGAAGAACAAGAGAAGTGAAAGTACTACTCAGTGCAGCTTTCAAATGTATGTGAAATGGTGCACATGCCCTAAAAAACTGATATTCCTTTTAATTAGTCAGGGTTCACATATAGGCTACTCTCAGCCGACTGATCTTTCAAAAAACTATAGGCTACATACTCTACATTCCTTCAGATTTACTGCTAATTTAGATGCATTGACTTTATGACATGCTGCGCCAGCACACAGAATTGCACCCTTCATCATTACTAACAAAACTGCAAGCAAAGAATTTATACTACTGGAAAAAGACAAAAGTCAACAATTTATGCAAAACATGTGTGCAACATTTTCTGTTATTTATTTGTTGATATTTAGTAGCTAAAACAAAAGGTGCAAAATACAGTCAACCATGAATTAAATGATTTTCTGTACACTACACCAGCATATGGCCAAAAGATCTGTGAATACAAATACACACATGAAACATCCTGCATTTAATTTTTGTGTAATTGCATCCTGTTTTTTTTTTTTTTTTTTTTTGAATGTGCCTTTTACCCTTGTTAAATTGAATCTGGTGTTTTGTTGTGCTTTGTTTGGATGAGTCACAGAATGGAGATCTGAGGAATGCCATACAATTCTAACCATGGAATAAAACAGCTGAAATGTAAGAAAGTGCCATATATAACCTCAAAAGTGTTAGTAAAATCTAAAGCCTAAAGTTCTTCTTCCTCAATAATGACCAATAATTTGACAGACTTCTGAACTACTGTGTGTCACTTCCCATCATAACATGTGTCATAAATGCACTTGGCAATGCCTGACCTTTACAGATACATCAGAGTATTAACATATCCGTTTATCTTATATTAGCAGTAGTCTTTTTGTGCTGCCAGTCTAAAGAAGGAAATATGCCTTCACATGTGGAATGGATGTGCTGAAACCATCTTTGCTTTTGGCTGTGGCTCTATGATGGAGAAGGAATAAAACACTCCTTATCTCATGCCTAATCTATCACTATCTTCTGGACTCTATCCTCCTTAAGCCCACATCCTGTTCATATCTAGAGGTGAGTCTCAATTTGCGTACTTGTGCACTATTCTACCCCATTTTGTAGTATAAATAGTAGAGTAGTGTGTTCACACTGAAAATTCCAAAGGAAAGAGTCTAAATACCTGAATGATGCACTAACAAAACAGTGCGGAATGTTGGACTCAACAGTCACAGCTTTCCTCAGAGCAGAGGGGGGAGGCTATCAGACTCTGGATAACAATACTATACACTATGTAGTTATGAATTTTATGAATTAAGTGCTTGTGTATGAGACACAACTTTAGAACAGGGGGTGGTGCTGTGTAAATGTGCAAGGCCTGTCTGAATTAGAACAAGCCCTTACTATCAACAAGCAGTCTCATAAATTACACACAGAGGCAACAATGATTTTAAACTTTGAGAATTATACTTGTCATGTCCTGTCAATTTAGATACTGTGAATAAAGCAGCGGAAATATTGATTTAATTTTAAATTATTTTGTGAACGCTTCCACTACAAACAAAACAATCAATGTAGAAAAGTAGCCACAAGATGAACATTGCAAAAACACTGTAGTAATATTAATATTTAAGTCCTCTGATGTCACAATAACAGCAAAATTGCGCCAGCTGCATTTGATTGAACCATACGCACAATTCTGCGATGTGATAAAAGAGGGATGGTTTCAATCAGGAATAGGGTCGACATGGACGACAGCCGGAAATATCGCACCTGGCTGGCTCAATTGACCAATGAGAATCGAGTATTGCAGAGAGCAGAGTAAAAAAAAAAAAAAGTATGCCATTTGATTATCACGTCACACTTCATTCGGTGCGGAGCAATAGTTTATTAAACATTATTTATAAATTCCTAGTTAGCTTATATCCTCATTGACATTGGTCCAAATAAGAAAATAGCTAGGCCTGTGTTTTGTATATTCAATCACACCCAAAAATCAACATAGGAACAATGACTGTCTTATGGTTTATTAGCTGAGACTTTTGGTCACAGCTATTAATATTAAAGTCGACATGAAACGTAAGTTGCAATAGTCTTTTCTTCCCTATTGTAAAGTACTGTATAAGTGAAACGGCTGCTCAAACAAGAAAAAAATGTCTTGTCTTAATTTTGTCCATCAGGAATTTATTGGATGGTTGTGGTTTACTACAGCTGTGATGTCATGAGTGACAGAATGTCGTGCCCTCCCGCTAGTAAACACTGGGAAGATATTTTGATTAAAGATTACGACTTTAAATTAAAGATGTGCACGAATACATTATTTTGAATAAATTCTGCAATATTCCTTTTAAAAAAGAAATGTCAATTTGGATTTCATGGTGACTTTAAAGTAGGCCACATGAAAACTATAGATTACAATACAATTATATTCTTCTATAGTGTAAGTTTTCCACAAATTCTTATAGCACAGTACTGGATTAAACATTGTTCAAGCCTCATCACATTCAAATCAGCATAGTAATATATTTAAGACTCCAACAATAAGATTTATGACGTATATTCCGAAGTCAATATTCTAAAATAATATTATTTTAAAGAATAATCTGCCACCAAAAATGTTTACTTTTTTAAAGAGGAGAGTCACTCGGGCACTCACATATGTGACCCTGGATCACAAAACCAGTCATAAGTAGAACAGGTATATTTGTGGCAATAGCCAACAATACATTGTATGGGTCAAAATTATTGATTTTTCTTTTATGGCAAAAATCATTGGGATATTAAGTAAAGATCATCTTCCATGAAGATATTTTGTACATTTCCTACCGGAAATAAATAAAACATTTTTGTGAGTGAATGCAGCAGAAACGCGAACATAAATGGACAACTTTAAAGGCATTTTTTGCAATGTTTCGATGTTTTTGCACCCTCAGATTCCTGGTATTCAAATAGTTGTATCTCGGCCAAATATTGTCCTATCATAACAAACCATATACGTCAATCGAAAGCTTATTTATTCAGCTTTCATGTGATGCATAAACCTCAATTTCAAAAAACTGACCCATATGACTGGTTTTGTCGTCCAGGTTCATTTACCATATATTTTATTTTATCTTAAAGCTGTGCCTCCAATAAAAAAATACCCACTAGGCAAGGTAAAAAGACAGAAGTAAAAACAAATTAAATCAAAGAGGTTTGATGCTTTGGGCAGAAAGGGGAGAAGGCTATAGTAATTCATAAGCGTTTGGTCAAATCAATTCTCCAAATGTAATAGGGTCAATGACAGACACAAAGGTGAACCTGTGGACTCAGTTTACCCTCTGGCCATTCAGCATGAAATCTGGTTAGAGATCAGTTTGCACATTAAACCCCCTTACCTGGAAAAAACGAGAAGCAATGGTGGTTTTGGAAATAGTTTATGGCTTTTTTGTCCTTGAGAGAGAGCAAACTGTACTGCTGAAGACTTATTAATACAGGTCATTCTTCATTTGTTTGCTCCTGTTTTTGCACAAAAGAACTGTGTGAATGTTTATGGTGGACTACTGAACATTTTTATTGTAATGCAGAGATTTGTGTTTGGCCTCAGTGTTGATTAAACTAACAAATACCAAACGTTAAACCTGCTGTTTGAATACCAGAGCCTCTGCACAAGTCGCAGCCTGCGTAAGGAATCGTGTGCCAGTGTACTTTGGGAAAATTCAAAACCTTTCTCAAAAAAAGAGACCACATCCAAATTTTGCACATCCAAGATTAAAATGATTTAATGATTCACAAGAGAAAAAAAAGCTTGGTATTTTCACTGCAATGAGCCAGACACTTTATAATACTATCTGCAGCTGTTCCTTATTTGACTGTATTACCAAGTGAAATGCCTGAGTGTTAAATACATTGGACAAATTGATTCTATTGATCGAAACCTGAATCCTCCACGATACTACGCATGTGGAGGCTTTTAAATGAATGGGAATTACAATGATGCGACATGGTGAACATGTAAACAAATCAGTTGTTATGGATTGCAAACCAGCTTCTCTAATGGTTGACATAAGTCCTTAGTTAGGTTAGACGCCATATTGAATTTAACAGGCATCATGAAAACAAGGCTGAGAGAAACCACGCTTTACAATGGCACGCTTTTAAAAGTTGAGTTGTGAAAATTATGTGATCTAAGACCTTTGTACAGTTCTAAAGGTCCTATCACGCCATTTTCACAACTTTGTCATCTTTTTTTGTCATATGAAAGTTTTTTTCTGAAAGAAGTTTCGTCAACTGAACAACTGGTGTGTTGTTAAAGAACTGTACAATCCTCTGTATATATCTCCCTCACTGCCTCATTCTCAATCCTGCCAAAAATGAAATAAGGCGCTATAATGACTAAGGGGATTTTTTTTCTGTTCTTTCACAGAATAGATTTTTTCACAGATTATTTTGATGTGATGCTCTGCTAGTTGGTTGACAGAATTTTTCTTCATTACTTGAATTATCAACAAAAAAAAGGTACATGATCAAACTTAAAATGCTCTCTTGCTTTGGATACTCACACCAGGGGCTATGTGTCTGTGGTGACATATTCAGTAATGACTGAGCAGAAGTAAATCATTTAAGTGGCAGATGTCAATGATTTGAGGACTTAAGAGGACTTTAATGACTGACCATCATCCTATCCTTTATATCCAATAGTAGTGTGAAAGCAGTCAGAGAGGTTTGTTGATCTTTGAACAATTTTATTTAAGAGTTATGTTATCAAACACATACACTCATTGAAGTCATCCATTTCCAAGTGTGTTGATTACAGCTGTTACATTGATGTAATAATGAAATTCCATTCGGTTTGAAATACTGTGATAGTGAGATAGTGAAACACAAATACAATAAAGGACAAAAACAAAACTCTCTTCTTGTTCTCCCTTTTCTGCATGTTTACTTCTGCAGTCCTGAACCGCTGAAGTCATTTGTTTGCACATGTATGTGTTACTTACATCCGCTTCACATGTGGTTACTCTCAAATATCAGTTTCAGTCAGCTCTGTTCAGCTGCAACACATCCTGTGACAACAATTATACTACATATTAAAATGATAACGGAGAAAAAAAACAAAGGCAGTAGGGCTACTGGATTGTCTTAAGTTTTTTTTTGTTGGAAAATAGACAAATCAAATAGTGATGACAAGTTTTAAATATTAGGAAACACTTTATTTTTATAGTGTAATTGTTACATATATAGCTATTATAGTTATAACTATAAATTATGCATAATTACATGCAACTAACCCTAAAACAAACCAACCCCTTTAATAAGTACATGTAGTTAGGCTACTTAATATTACGCAGTACTTAAATGTACAATTACAGAGTAACAAAGACAACTTAAAATAAAGTGTAACCAAATATTATTTGATGTTGTAACTGCAGGGATAATACATCATAACCCATATGACTTGCATATGTGACTGATCTATTGTTTGAATCAAATTCATGGATTAATAGTATCGTTACAGGTTTCATCAGTCCAAACTGTCTGTGTAATGAAACCATAAATGTCTGTTTTTTACTTTAAGGTAGCCTACGTTCTCTTACGAGAGGTTCTCTCGTATTGCGTAAACTAGCTTACGCTACGGGAAAGATTTCATCTTTCTGAGAAATTGAAGCCAAAAAATTATCCTATAATTTTGTATCCATTGTCAACGCAGTTCAGCTGCAGCAGACCATGAGAGGGCTAGCTAGCCGCTCATTGGTTCGCTCACGGAGAACTGCTTAAGCCTATGAGGGAGCGCGAGTGAACCCGCGACCAATGAGAGTCTGACTCGCTCTCATTACGTCACCGCCCGCCGAAACGGGTGTGGACGAGACTATAAATTCCCCGAAATAGGCTGAATACTCTGATTTTTTCATTCTTCAGCGACGCACCTGCATCTGCTGATCCTGAGAGAGAAGCCGCCGTCGTCGAGAAGGCATCTCTAGCGAGCGTCTGGGAGACTGAGGAAGCCGGCCATCTTCGCCACCTTCAGCCGTCCTGCGAGCTAGCGCCATCCGACGGAGTGTATCCTTTACTCAGAGAATTCTATCCTATTATATCTAAAAGAGCGAGCGTCTTTTTAAAGATGTCTCAGAGTTCCTGCGGTTCCTGCCGCGCTCCCCTCGAGGCTGGAGACCGCCATGTCATCTGCGCCCTCTGCCTCGGACCGGAGCACGCCGAAGTCGCCCTCGCCGATGGCGGCTGCGACTTCTGCGAATCAATGCCTATGTTGACCCTGCGGGCTCGACTGTTGGCCGCTAAAAATGCTCCCAAGCCGCCTCTGACTTCGCCGCGGAAGAAGAAACGCCGCTCTCAGAGGCCACCGGAGCCCCAGCAAGAAGCGTTCATTCCGCCGGAGCCTGTAGCCTCCCGCTCTCCTTCTCCGCCGCTTCCGGACGAACAGTTGCCGCCGAGTTAGGGCTGGGTATTGGCAAGGGCCTCACGATACGATACGTATCACGATACATGGGTCACATCATATCACGATACGATACAATACGATACATATTGCGATATATTGCAGTAATTTAAAAAAAAAATCCAAAATGTAAATGAATATACAACTTGCTATGTTCCACCTGGGGTATTCAGGTATGTGACAGCAGACAAAAAACGTATATTCTAATTTATTCGCAAAGGTATATGCGTTGTACAGTCACTGAACAGTGAACACACTGAAATGTATGAAGTGCAGATCACTAAAAACTAAAAATGTAGATGCCACAAAAATTACATAAAAATAAAGTGCATCAAGTACATCATTACTGCCCGACTTACTTTTAAAACCAAAGTGCTTCCACTCGGCGGTTCGGTAATCACGGTTCGGTACGTACCTCGGTTTTAAAGTCACGGTTCGGTACGTTTTCGATACGGCAAAAAGAAAGAAATGCCAGAGAAATTTCCTATTTATTAAAAGAAAAAATATTTTTTTATATAAGTGTGAGTTTTCCTACATCTTGAAACTCAGGTTTAAATGGGGGTAATTTTTGAAGGATGAATAAATAATGTTTTGGTCATCACATTAAAAATGACATTTAAATATATATTTATTTATATAATATTTGAGTTTTGAAGTGCTGGCAAAAGATGTGTGAAGTACTTGAAAGCATTTCACTATTCCAGCCAAACTGGTTACAATTAGTGTTACTATGGTGAATGTTGCTGATCTGTGGACTAGCCTAGTTCATTCATGGCACAATGTTTCTCTTGGTTTCTACGTCAGCGCTGTTTGATCTAATACAGATCTACGGTTAATAACGGAGAAATGTGAATGCTTCTCTAGATCTCTCAGCGATGTTATTACTTCAGTGGCGAATTCAAATGCTTTCTTTACTGGATCTCTTAGCGCTGTGTAGTAACAGTGTCGCTTGATCGAGATCGGCTCGCGCTCATAGAGCTCGCGCTGTACAGATCTATGTTGCTGGTCCCGAACTTATAAACGTCACGTGAAGCACAATATAATGTGTAGGCCTAGCGCAGTTTCGTTCCGCTTTCATTACGTTTGCCATGTGATGTTGCGCAATGTTTTGGTGGTCGCGCTTGCGCCAGCGCGGATTTTGTCGGTAGGAAAAATGGTCCAAGGAATCGTTCGGTTTGTATGCGTAGCCTACCGAACCGGAAGTCTCGAACCGAAACGGTTCAATACAATACATGTAGCCTACCGTTACACCCCTAGCACACGCACACACACACACACACAGCACTGATGACCAGGGTCTGCGCGCGAGAAAGATCGGTGTCTGCGCTTGAGAGAGATCTATCGGCTAAAAGCCATTAGCACACACACACACGCACAGCACTGATGACTGGTGTCTGCGCACGAGTGCGACCGGTGTCTGCGTGCAACATCTACAGGAACGGAGGTTGTAGCCTAGTTCACCAGGTCACACCCCGTTTGAAACGTGATTTAAATTAAAAAAAAAAAATGTTTACATCGATTTTTTGAGCTGGAAATCGATATTGTATATCACGATTATAAAAATCGCGATATATTGCTGTATCGATTTTTTAGCACACCCCTACGCCGAGTGGCCGCTCTGTTGCCTCCGATGACGCCGCAGACATCAAGGACACATGCTCGCTTCTCGCTTCTGACAGTGAGGAATGGTCCAGTTCTCAGGCCTCCTCGAACCGTGAATCTTCCAGGACTCGCGCTGGTATTGAGGAAGAACTAATGCGCCTCCTCACACAGGCCGTCGAGTGCCTCGGCCTCGATTGGTCTCCTCCCCCTGAGCAGACCATCAACCGCATGGACGGCAGCTACTTCCGCCAGCGCTCGACTCCCGCTGCCAAACGGCTGCAAATTCTACAAGGTGACTTGCTGCGTGAGTGGGATGAGAGCGGAAAGAATCCCCCTTCTGTTGCGGATTTGAGGAGCGCCACGGACCTTGCCCTTCGCGCCACAAAGTCTGCTGCTCTAGCCCTGGGGAAATGCATGGCCGCCATCTGTGTGTCTGAGAGACACCTATGGCTCACTCTCGCCGACATGGGAGATTCTGAGCGTGCCGCTTTTCTCAACGCCCCGCTCTCTCCAGCCGGCCTCTTCGGATCTGCCGTCACGGGTATCGTCGACCGCTTCTCCGAAGTACAGAAAGCTTCTCAGGCCATGAACCTCTTTCTGCCTCGTCGCGCTAGCTCCTCTGCAGGCCGCCCACGTGATCAGCCTCCTGCACGGGCCCCACCCCAGCGCACAGCTCAGCACAACCAGACTGTTCAGCGACGCCAGGGCGGCCGCCCGCGTTCCCGCTCTGACAGCCGTCACAGACCGCCGCCTCCTCGGGGGCCTCGGCCTAGAATCGCGCTGAAACCCGAGCAACCAAAGTCTGCCTAGCACAGCTGAGAAGAAAAAGACGGCGCTCTCCCGCTGCGGCCGGACCGCCGTCAAAGTTTCGCCCTCTGTTAGTCCCCGCCCAGGCGGCTACTACAGCAGTGTTTTCTGCCATAACCAAGCCGGTCTCCCTTCCCGCTTGCATGAGCACAAACGCCGTTTTCACGGCGACCCAGAGAAATCTCAAAAAGAGCATAAAAGCCTCTTGTGTACGAAATGTGCCCGCAACACTGTGTTCACTCATACACAAAAGCACTTCAGTTCCCCTGTCTCACACAGAGTCCACTCTCATAAAGCGGGCCAGGCCGTTTCCGTTCAGAGATAGCAATTCTGTTGTGCAAAAAGGCTATAGAGAGGGTGCCTCTGGCTATGAGCGAGTCGGGGTTTTACGGCCGTTATTTTCTTGTCCCCAAGAAAGACGGCGGTCTCAGACCAATATTAGACCTCAGATCTCTGAACAAAGTTCTCATGAAGAGACCGTTCAAAATGCTCACTATCAGAAAACTCCTCGCGCCAGGGGGACTGGTTCATATCACTAGATCTGAAAGATGCATACTTTCAGATCCAGATAAATCCCCTTCACAGGCCATTCTTACGTTTCGCCTTCGAAGGCCAGGTTTATCAATACACCGTCCTACCGTTCGGCCTATCCCTAGCACCCCGTACGTTCACGAAGTGCATGGATACGGCGCTCGCCCCCCTGCGGAGTCAGGGGCTGCGAATACTGAACTACTTGGACGACTGGCTGATTTTGGCACAGTCTCATCGTACAGTTCTCCTCGACCATCTGAAAGCTTTGGGCCTCTCTGTCAACTGGACAAAGAGCGTACTACAACCCAGTCAGACTATCTCCTTCTTGGGTATAGAGCTGGACTCGGTCACGATGACGGCGCGTCTGTCAACGCAGCGCGCGCACCGTGTGCAGCGTCTCGCGGCATCTTTTCAGATGAACAGACTCACGCCTTTGAAAACATTTCAGAGAGCGTTGGGTTGTATGGCTCAGCCTCCACGGTACCCCAGCTGGGGTTACTGCGCATGCGCCCGCTTCAGCTTTGGTTGAAGAGCCGTGTGTCTCACCGAGCGTGGACCACGGGTCGCCAGCTGATAAAGGTAACGCAGACCTGTATCACAGCTCTGTAGCCATGGATGGTTTCAGCAGGGCGTTTCCATGAGGACAGTTTCACGCCGAAAAGTCATCTCGACAGACGCCTCCAACACGGGTTGGGGAGCGGTCTGCGAGGGCTCACCGGCCTTCAGCCCCTGGTCAGCTCAAGAGAGCCTCCTACACATAAACTGTTTGGAGATGTTGGCGGTCGAGAACGCGCTCATAGGTTTTCTCCCACGCATTCAGGGCCACCACGTGCTGATCCGTTCAGACAATATAGCCGTGGTCTCTTATCTAAACCGTCAGGGCGGAGTCAGATCCAGGAATCTTTTCCAGCTGACAGAACGCATCTTAGTTTGGTCTCAGTGTCACCTGCTCTCGCTCAGAGCGACGCATGTGCCGGGACATCTGAACAACGGTCCAGACAGCCTGTCCAGGAACCCCATTCCCCCCGGGGAGTGGTCCCTGCATCCTCTTACAGTTCAGAAACTGTGGCGTTTATTCGGCAGAGCAGAGGTGGACTTCTTCGCCTCGGCGGAGAACACCCACTGCCCAATATTTTTCTCAAGGAGCAAGGATGCGCTAGCCCAGACCTGGCCCAGCCGCCCGCTTTATGCTTTCCCTCCGGTCTCTCTGCTACCACAGGTGCTTCAGAGAATCAGAGAAACGCAGCACTCGGTGTTCCTCATAGCCCCGTGCTGGGAGGGTCAGACTTGGTTTCCGGAGCTCACGCAGCTGTCACAGACAGCGCCGTGGCCCATTCCAGTCAGAGCAGATCTCCTCTCCCAAGCTCGCGGCACGATCTGGCATCCCCACCCAGAGCGCTGGGCGCTACACGCGTGGGTGCTCAACAACTACCCGTTGCTTTGCCAGAGGGAGTGTTAAACACGATCATGCAGGCTAGAGCGGCTTCTACCAGAAGGCTCTATGCGTCAAAATGGTCTATGTTCTCAAAGTGGTGCACCGAAAAGGGTCTGGACCCACGGTTATGCGAGGTTCCCTCCTTGCTAAATTTTCTCCAAGAGATGCTGGACAAGGGCAGATCCCCGTCCACTCTTAAGGTGTATGTGGCAGCCGTCGCGGCGTTTGCTGAACCCTGGCGCGGCCAGTCACTGGGCAAAGATGGGTTGGTCGTCCGCTTCCTCAGGGAAGCTAGAAGGATGAACCCCCCACGCCCCCCTTTGGTGCTGATTTGGGACCTTTCCATAGTTCTTGATGCTATGAAAGTCCCCCCATTCGAACCGTTAAACACCGTGGACCTAAAGTACCTGTCGCTAAAGACAGTTGTTCTACTCGCGCTCGCGTCAGTAAAACGGGTGGGAGACCTACACGCGCTGTCCACCAGCGCGTCCTGTCTCGAGTTTGGACCTAATGACTCCTTAGTCGTTCTCAAACCTAGGCATGGTTATGTCCCCAAAGCGATCGGCACCCCGTTCAGGGCACAAGTTATATCCCTATCGGCTCTGCCTGCATCCGATAGCGAATCTGATTCTAATCTCCTATGTCCGGTCAGGGCCCTGAGATTATACGTTACTCGCACTGCACTGGTCAGACGATCCGAGCAGCTTTTTGTTTCGTTCGGTGGGCGCACCAAGGGGTTGGCCGCCTCGAAACAGTCCCTATCCAGATGGATTGTTGATGCCATTGCGGCAGCATATGCATCTAAAGACCTGCCATGCCCTCTGGGCATCAGAGCTCATTCCACTAGAGCCATGGCCTCATCGTGGGCATGGTCCAGCGGAATTTCCATTCACGACATTTGCGTGGCAGCGGGATGGGCTTCCCCCTCCACCTTTGTCAGATTTTACAATCTGGAAGTACCCGCCTTGCAGGCTAAACTACTAGCAGTCTAGTGTGTTTTCAGCTCTTCTGGTTGAGCTGCACTATAGGGGGTTAATTACACAGACCGTGTTCGCTCTGTCCCTCTCCATCATGTGCTTATGTACTACACAATCACCGGCCCGCTCCGCTGGCCTTTTGTCACAGGTACATTTTATTCATTCCCACTTATAGAGTTCCCCAGGGTCCCCCCTGGGACTAATAGTGGATGCTTAGCACGCACGGCGTTGACCAGGTGTTCCCGTAGCGTAAGCTAGCTTACGCAATACGAGAGAACCTCTCGTAAGAGAACGAATCGGTTACCTAACGTAACCTCAGTTCTCTCTAGATGAGGGAACGAGTATTGCGTTCCTGGCCGTGCTTGTGCTACTAGCGTTTTTCGCTTCAGTAAATGAAAAACCCAGAGTATTCAGCAGTTCTCCGTGAGCGAACCAATGAGCGGCTAGCTAGCCCTCTCATGGTCTGCTGCAGCTGAACTGCGTTGACAATGGATACAAAATTATAGGATAATTTTTTGGCTTCAATTTCTCAGAAAGATGAAATCTTTCCCGTAGCGTAAGCTAGCTTACGCAATACGAGAGAACCTCTCGTAAGAGAACGAATCGGTTACCTAACGTAACCTCAGTTCTCTCTAGATGAGGGAACGAGTATTGCGTTCCTGGCCGTGCTTGTGCTACTAGCGTTTTTCGCTTCAGTAAATGAAAAACCCAGAGTATTCAGCAGTTCTCCGTGAGCGAACCAATGAGCGGCTAGCTAGCCCTCTCATGGTCTGCTGCAGCTGAACTGCGTTGACAATGGATACAAAATTATAGGATAATTTTTTGGCTTCAATTTCTCAGAAAGATGAAATCTTTCCCGTAGCGTAAGCTAGCTTACGCAATACTCGTTCCCTCATCTAGAGAGAACCGAGGTTACGTTAGGTAACCGATTCGTTTTCACAACAAGTACTTAACACAAAAGTTGTTTCCTTTTCGTGCCAGGCCATGTTGGCAATGTAATTTTGTAAGAAACACTACGCGCCTGTAGACTGAACGCATAATATCCACGCACATGACGTCACCTTTTTCACAAATTTGCATTTTTGTAGTTTAGCCTACACTGAGACGATAACTGTATCATTTTCAAAAAACGTGCACTTAGAAACGCGTTTTCAAAAGTTTGTGTTTTCATGCCCCTACAATGCTGCTGTTCTGTAAATGAACGGCCAAAACACAAAGAGTGAAACACAAGAAGTTTTCTGTTTTTAGTTGAAAATGGCGTTGTGTAAACAGACCCTTAAAGGGCTTTTTCGATGACCGTATTCTGTAAAAAAGAAAGAACATCTTTTCTTCATTCCGATTCTGACATCCAAAGGCACAAGACGACATGTTTAGTCTTACTCTGTGATTCTCACCCATTTTCCTCCATTTGTTACCACTGTTTTTCTGCTGACATAATGTGTGCGTAACTGCAGCGACTTAACTGTGATGTCTGCTCCCAAAGGCTCTATATTCATATCTGACAGACATCTGCATTCATGGTATTTCCCATTTTCAATGTCTTATTATAAAAACAGATGTTAACTACTCAACTTAATGGAACTCAAAAAATAAGACAACTCGCATCTTATTTTTAAGTTCCTAATATGAAATTTTAATTTGACTCAAAATTTCAGCCTACACTACAGAGGAAGTGGTAACACTATTTAAAACTGTGCGAAGGAGCAAATAGCATGAAACCAAACGTCATTGTTGCTGCTGACTGACGCTGGTTAGTACTCTTGAGCCTACTTACGGCAATTTACATTTTTTAATGCGTTACACATTTAAGTCACTTTGTAAGTACATGTAACTTTACCCATTTTCATTCTTCAGTTTTATTTTGAGAAGACATGAAAGCAAACGGGATATCTGGTAAGAAATGCATTAATTTACTGTTTTATATATTGCGTTTTACTGCTACACACAAACACACACACACACACACACACACACACACACACACACACACACACCACACACACACACACACACACACACACACACACACACACACACACACACACACACACACACACACACACACACACACACACACACACAGAATCCATTAACAACAACGAAATGTATTATTCACTCATGTTTTTTTGTGATCTTCAAGACGATTTTGGCATATGGTTTCGTTACTTCTTGTTCTGCATCTGGGTCATCGATATCGCCCTGATATTTACTGTATATCACTTGGAAACATGTTTGAGAAAAAAAGTTGCCAATTACATTCAGGACAGGCATCAACAAGAGGACTATGTCAACAGCGGTGCAAGCGGCTTTTACATGTGAGCAAGCCATTTGAAGCAGTAATTGGACAATTAATGGCTATTCAAAGAAACAATTGATGTCTTGTAATGTTGTGTTTTAATATAGACATGCATGATTAAATTAATTTTGTTCACTCCAATTAAATGTATATTTTGTGCAGCAATCAGCAGTAAATTGTGAATAGTAGGTACAGCTTGATAATATGATGTTCATTTACATGTTTCTGATAAATTTTTTTTTTTTAAAATGTCTAAAATGAACCTGAAAAGATAATGTGCCTATGTAGTATCTAACTTTTTTTTTTTGACAAAAATAAAATCTGAGTTTCTTAAATAACTGTTATACATGTTATAAACATCAATAAAAAGTGTTAATTTAGAAATAAGCACAAGACTCAGTATGCTGTTTTGCAACATTTGTTTCATTAGAATAAAATGACATAGTACTTTCATTTGCACAGGGTAAGCGAGTCTGAAATGGAGGGGATGTTAATCTCCTGGGAGGAAAAAATGTCCTTTATTTGTCTTTTACTTTCTCATAAGTAATTCATCCTGTAGTGAACAAGCCAAAGTACACAGGGTCAAGCCTGCTGCAGCTGCTGCCAGGAGACACACACATTCCAAAGGGCAACAACATGCATGACAAGATGCTTCAGTTCACATCCACACCAAAGTAAATGTACATGAAGAGCCGTGATCAAAGCGTGTGTACTCACACAAAATGTGTGGCAACCCTGTCTTTGTCATCACTGTTGAAAGCTCAATGGTATCAGAAGCTTGTAATCAACACCAAGGTGGTTTCCAGAGCGCTTGCACTAAACATTAGAGTTGTTTGTCACGAATCATTCATCTTAGTGTGTATCATGCAACGTCTGTGTTAAACTTTTAGTACTCATTAACAATGAGATTTTCACAGTGAGATCAGATGCATTTCAACTATTTTTGTAAACATTTATAAATGAGCTTTTCATAAGTATTATGTCTTTTACAACACTTAACAACATAAAGGGGCAGTAAGCGATTTCTGAGAAACGCTGTTGATATCTGAAATCACAAAAACAAAACACGCCTCTACCCAAAAGGCTCATACCCCTATCTTGATAGCTCTGTCCCAAAACTCACAAACCGCACAGGCACCTAGTAGACACGACCCTTACTGCTGACTTAACTGCTACAAGTGTGTTTTAGTTATCAGTCCGATCCACTTTCAACTAGAGACCTGCACTAAGTAACAGAGTGCGGCGCGGGACTAGATTTGATGGCCGAGTGCGGGCGGTAATGCACTCGTGTGTGTGTGTGTGTGTGTGAAAATAAAACGATTCGTGGGACTCCCGCAAAATAGAAATATCTATAAATAAAAATTCTAAAAACGAATAAATTGTTATTCATCTGTTGCACAAAAGCAACAAGAAAAACAAACAAAATAGAAACGATTTACAGGCCAGTTTCTAATTATTACGTTTGCAGCATTGAACAATCTAGCCAATCACAGACATATGAGTTGATTTCTTGAACGCAATGGCCAATCAGATGCATTTAAGATCAAAACTGCATTTAAGATCCCCTCGCCACTCAAAACGGACTTTTTGTTCAGCGCTGAGTCCTGCATGCCAGCAAATTCTCTGATTATAACAAACAAAGTGTAGATATTATGAAAGATTCATTGTGTAGTCAGCTTCTTTGATAATTGAGATTTGCGAGATCGCGATGAAGATGTCAACTTTTTAGGAAAGGGAGCGCACTTTGCGCGCATTCAGTCATGCTAAACCATGCACACAGTAGTCTGCTTGCTTTTATGTTAAATTAACAGTGGTTTGTGAATGTTAAAGGAACACTCCACCGTTTTTTCATATTAAACTGTTATTCCTTAACTAAGACGATGATGCATACCTCTCTCGTCTCAGTGCGTGCACTCAATCGCTCTGGTGTGCGGCGACACTTTAAACTATAATGTATGCGGAATAGCACTTGAGAGGGCACTTCGACTCGGCGCAGTAATATCATCACTCCAGGATCATTCAGGTCGAAGTGCTCCCAAGTGCTATTCCGCCATACATTATAGTTATCCAGTTTACCCGCTTAGAAAAGCGCCATGTTTTATTTTGTCACCATACTTGGTCGTGTAACTACTCGTGTAACTGTATTTAAATAGGGAAAACGTGGAGGTGTTTGGTCACTTCTAACTTTATCTCTGTTTGGCCCCTAATGAATGAACTGGGCTATCAAAGTGTCGCCACGGCCAGAGCGATTGAGTGTATGCACTGAGACGAGAGAGGTATGCATCAACTCGTCTTAGTTAAGGGAATAGCATAGTTTAATATGAAAAAACGGTGGAGTGTTCATTTAATAACAAATAATTTACTGGAAGCATTTATGCTGATGTGTAGGTGTTGGCGACACGTAGGCTAACTTGAAAGTAGCCTATTTCATGGAGGTACAGAAACATCTATTTATACTTCTATGCGAGCTTTTGCGGGCGGGAGCAGGACAAAACATGAATGTTTTCGGGCGGGAGAAGGCAACATTTTTGCGGGAGTGGGACAGAATCCTGCGGGAACGGGACTGAATAATCCATTCCAAGTAGGACTCACAACAGCGTTTATCAGAAATCTCTTACTGCACCTTTAAAACAAACAAAAGTGCATTTTTGTTTTTTTACTTCTTTTGAACTGCTTACTCTTGAAACGTGGTTTTGTAATTATTATTGGTTCTTGTATGACATATTGCTTATGATGTTTCTTGTATTTTGCTTGGAATACAGAGTCTGCCAAATTACCACATTTTAATGTAAATACACACACATGTAAATCTTATAATAACTAGCAAATCAAAAAACTGTCAGGTATAAAACTGTTATTTTTGGTCACGAGTAACTGTATACATAAACACAGACAACTACATTTAAAAAATATATTAAAATAGAAGTTATTTTAAATTGTAACCATATTTCACAATATTACTGTTTTTACTGTATTTTGATAAAAGAAATGCAGCCTTGGTAAGCATAAGACAAATGCTGCGTATAATACAGAACAGAAGACCTCATAATGCAAGGCACAATTAATTATATATGGCCTGGCTTAAGCTCACATTAAATACAAAATTGCAACAGTTCCATGCACATATAAGCATCTGCCCCAGCTGAAACACATGTATGCAAGTACTGCAAACCTGGAAGGATACTTCATGCGAAACACATGTTTATGATATTTGGTTACTTATCAGTGTCGCTATTTGGTGACATCAGGACTTCAGGGTTCACTTCATGGAAGAAAGGCCGAGTCCTGTGTCTCCAAACCACCAGACCCACCCGCACCACTAACACAATACAGACCATCACAAGGAAGCACCACTATGGAAAATAAGAGCATGACTGTAAGCACTGTGAGCACAATTCTGCATTAATATTTAACAAATTGCGAGGTCTTTCACTCTGTGCCTTAATGATAATATATTTAAGGTCAACCACAAAGACATGGTCATGGATGTGTTTATCATTGACTTGCCTGAAAATACTGCGTTCCGGCCAGGTTCTGCTGGGTCATAATGCTTGCTCAGGCTTCCAATTAGAGCAAAGATAATCACAGGGTAAACGGTGAGGATGTAACGGACATGCTTCTCTATTAGAAAGTTTTCAACCGTAAACCTGTAGATGATGTTGCAAAGTAATAAAGAACGCTTTAGAAATAGTGTGCTGATCTGATGCCTTTAATCATATCTTAAATATGGGTCAATGACATAAAAGTACCTGCGATAATTACGATTTAGATAGAAAGGTTTCAGTTTAATGACTAGTGTGGTGTTTACAAATTAAAAAAAATATTTTCCTAACACTTTAAATAGATGTGTATTAAACATCTTAAAAATGTTGAAGGTAAAGAGTTTTTTTAACACATTTTAAGACACATTTTTTACGTTTTTGGAGAATTGCACCACACAATAATTACAGTAAACCTTTCTTGTCATAAAAAGGTCAAATTTTTCTACCTTTTAGGATACTTACTTATACCATTTCCTGTTTTTAATTTAATGGTCTTTTCATGTTTTATTTTCTGAGAAATAATAATAAAAGCCGAAATTCCAAACTACTTAATAAGGTTGTCTTGTCAAAAATAAAAGAAATTGTCTTCATTATGATATCAGTTGTATCACCTAACATTTTTGACCTTATGCCCAAAAATAGCTTTTAAAATATTTTAGAAGATAATTTTCATTCAGAACTTTAAAGCACGCTCATAACAAAAGATGTGTATTTAAATTATCGCATGTATAAATTTCATTTTTTGGAAAAGCAAACACGAATACGAACAAAAAATGTGCATTATGTCATTGACCCAATGTTACCCAGAAAATAAATGATTATGATTACCATATAATTACTTCCAACAGAAGTATGCATAAAGAAGCTGTAGCGGCATTTGTTGGGGAAACTGATGCCATATCCAGCACAACAGTGAAGTTAAGCAGTGTGGCAATGGTTGTCCATGTTGCATAGGTGGCAATACCATTTTGAACCTGAGGTAAACATGGCATAGCCATTTTAAACAGTGAATCTGTACTGCACCTAATTTACCTGCTATATTTAAGTCGATACTGTGCAGTTAAATACGCTATTTTAGGTGATATGCCCATTTAAAGAAAAATATAAAATTATGAGTGCCTCTTGTCAAGTGGAATCCAATGTTCAATGCATACCAACACTATGATGCAGAGAAAGTCTTTTGGGTGGTGCTGTTTCAGCCAAGCTCCATGAGTCCATATACCGACACAAGAGAAGAAGATCAGCAGGTAGGTAGTGAAAGCAATCAAGGCAAGAACCATCAGTGCAGGGATCATCAATCTAAATCAATAAGAAACAAACATGTGACCTCCTGTGACAGAACAAAAAAAAAACACACAAATACTCTTATGATTACGCCGAAAACTATGTTGCCTATAACTTACTCTTTTACCCACAAGACAAGCCAGGTGCTGTTCAGAATCATGTTGATGATCCATGAGAGAAAGAATTCAGAGGGCAGGATTGCTGGACTTGAGTACAACCTGAGAACAAATCATTCAGACTAGACTATCAAACTAGAATAATTGTTGTCTGTCAAACAGTATGAATAAGCAAAGTGTTGATGTGAGTGGAGTGTGTGTGGTTTGAAGTACCCTCTACAGAACCAGGTCAGGATATATACGTTCATTAATAAGAGCCATGAATAGATGACACCCCATATAGAGAAGGTCCAGCCTGCAGGAGTGATCTCTGTCTGATATCTGTCGGATATATTTCCTACGCTGTGCTGAAATGGACCTTGAAAGCCAAAAAAAGAAAGTAGATAGTAGAAAGTAGTATAACTAGTTATATATCCGTAATAAATGAACATAACGTACGTACCTTTTCCTTGTCCCGCGAGCGCATTGACAATCAAAGCAGCAATGTAAGCGAATTGAGAAAGGACAATGAGCAAAATACGAATCTTGTGATTCCTCAAAAGCGACATTTTATCTAAAAAATCACTAACTATTAAATTCTTCCGGTTTTGTGAGGCTATGACAAATTTGATGTTGAAATTGCGCTTGTCTCGCCACGTTGTGAAGTTAGCAAAGTTAGCTAGAGTCGCTGTTAATATAGGTGCTAACAGAACTATCGATTTACGTGATATCTCTGCGTAAAGAGTAAGGTCGACCTTCTTTTTGACGGAATTATACCTAGGACTTTTTAAAATATATATATATTTGCCACTATGGAGAAGTGGCGTCTTCTAACTTGTTTACTTTAAAATGCTCTGTTGAAAAGTGTAAGAGAGCCATCTGCTGGACAATAACAACACGGCCAGCGTCCACAAGATGTTTCTCTAGACTAAAATGAATGTAACTTTGGCTTGGTTTTACAGACAGGGCTTAAACTATGCCAGGACCTGGCCTTCGTTAAATTAGGACATTAAATTAGCTTTTATAAACGTTCGTGAGACAAAACAATGGCAGTGACATATTATGAAATGTCAGTGCAATTTTTTTCAGTTAACAGCTCAAACATGCATTTTAGTCTGGGTATAGGCTTAAGCCTTATCTGTGAAACTAGGCTTAAAAATATATTTTTTAAGTGTGATGTGTTAAGTGTCCTGTGTTTTTTTTTTTGTACTGGATGCCATAGAATGTCATTGCACTGTAAATCAAATTTACCTACGGGTATAAATAAAGTAAACAACAACAACAAAAAATAAAAAAGAAGAAGAGACTGTTCTCTTTGTTTTTGTTCTTTTTGGTATAAGATTTGTTCCTTATTCATATTAAAATTTGGTGTCAGTACCAGAGAGCAGAGACAGACTTCTAGGCCTAGTACTTCAGTAGAGTATTTCAGTTAGCCTATGTCATAAACATAATGATTTATTGTTTTTAATAATTTTCAGCATGAATATAGAAGCGTTCATAAAGTGGAGTGATATAAGGTTTAAAATTTGTGGATTTCTGAATTAAACAATCAGAATAATTTAATAGCTAATTGAAAGCCACTTTTTAAGTACATTATGGGATTTTTGGCTGGTAAATTTGTTTACAATTTTTTCCATGTCTAAGGATGTCTAACAGGATGAGCAACATTCAGCTTTTGATTTAACCCTGTAAAGCCTGACATATGAAATAATTGTCAGTTTTAAATGGAATAGCTTATTGAACTTTTAAATAAAATATGTTAAACAATCTTTAAAAACTAGTTTGCATTTGTTTTTTATGTTATGCGTCACATTAGACACATCAGGCTTTTATGGCTATATATATTATGGCTTTATAGTATGATATAGTGAGAGAGCTCACACTCACACAAGGAGGAAAACACACCTAATTTTTATTCAGAGGCCCAAACTGAGCAATAATATGCATTTTGGTGAGGTTGCTGTTAAAATTGTAAGATGAAATTCTGATTGCTTGTAATGTAAATCAATGAGATCTTTATAAAATTATAGCAGACTACTTATATTTAATACACATAAATATAAGAAATAAATCTATTTCTCCCCACAAACATACATATGCAATACATGACGAATGAGAGATACACAAATGAACGTTCCTCAAAAGCTTATTCATCGTCTGATATCGTTTAAAGCCATTTGAAGCTGCACTGAAACTGTCTTTTGGACCTTGAACCGTTTGGCTCCCAATGAAGTCCATTATATGCAGAAAATCCTGGAATGTTTTCATCAAAAACCTTAATTTCTTTTCGACTGAAGAAAGAAAGACGTGGACATCTTGGATGACATGGGAGTGAGTAAATTATCAGCAAAAGTTTTTTTTAAAGTGAACTAATCCTTTAAGCCTTGTCCTAGACTATATTGCATGTTTGAGCTGTTGTAACTGAAACCAACTTACACTGACATTTCTTAAAATATATCCGTGCCATTGTCTCAAGATGCATACCAGTAATGTTTTTTTTTTTCAAAGGCACATTAATAAAAGCTAATTAAATGTCCTAATTAACCTAAGGCCTAATCCTGGCTTAATCCAAGCCCTGTCTGTAAAAACCAGGCCATAAAATCTGAAATCAAATAACACAGATTAAGAAATTGATCAAATTAATTCCCAAAAATTACTAAAGGTGCAAAACGTTCTTAAACTGGTTTTAGATAAATTTGCAGCCCTGGGCAAATGACCATCACTAAGTAACTGCTGTTACCCATTTTATTTTTTTATAATGTGTCTTTTTCCACTCAAAAGATGTGAAGAATTTGAAACATTTAAGATATTTCTATGATCAGAAAAGTTGCATTGTGTAACATAAAAATTGCATTTTGCAAACTGCAAATTATCTTGAGCTTTCCAAACGTGTATTTCATAAAAAAATACACTATTACATGTAAAAAGAATAAGCCCAACATTATCACTGACATAGGCCATTACATGAAAATGCAACATTAGAAAATTGCAATGTTTACCAACATCTCAAAGCTGTATACATGCTGTATTTTTATTAGGGTTGATTTAAAAACCACTGAAGAGAATTAAAGGGATAAAATGTACAAAAAAGTATCCCATAACAGTATACCCTTTTCCTTTTATAAGGTTATTCTTCCATTCGTGGCCTTAATTTCCTAGTCAGGTTAATGACCTCAGACCCTGAAACAATGCATTATGGAAATGGCCCTTAGAAATATTAAGGCATAGGAACATTTAAAATACTGTTGCAGATAAAATTAAGTTAGATGACAATGTTTTCAGCAGTTTGGACTTTGCCTACATAAGATGCTAAATAATTCCACTTATCTGTAGTTGTTTTTATTTGTAGTTATTTTTTTTAAATAAAAAAACATTTTAAGCAGCAAAATAATTCCACTTATCTGTAGTTGTTTGAGAAAGTTACATTCAAAACTATCAAATTTGATTTGGTTTTATGTTGACGAAGGTAATACTTTCAATTAACAAATCTTACCGGAAGCGCAACGTTGTTTAAAGGTCTTGAACTGAGAAATAATTTTCATTTAATCTAAATCTACATCATAGCAGTCTATGAGGACAACTCTTTCATACTCTTCAAGATAGTCAATATGTGCTGAAGCATAATAATGACTACATGAGAGACTGACACCTTAATTATTGCAAATACTTTATGTTGTAACAAATGACCAAAACAGATTACAGCACAACACATGCTTCTGAAAAAAAAGGGGGTAAATTAAAATGTGTCTCTTCTGCTCCTCCAATGATTGCATAGAGAAACAAAAAACGAATCAGCAATCTGAAATGGATTCTAAAATAAATAAAAGCTTCTTTAAATGGGCAGTTTGGATATTTCCATTAATTAATGCTGACGTTTCAGGCTCTGCTGAAAATGACACAGTCTTACAATAGGATGTAGGGTTGCATTAAGGCACATAACAAGCAGGTGAGAGGTACGGTGAAATACTTAAGACCAGGAGTCAGCTAGCTTTTAGCCTGCTTCCGTTTTAGAATCAGCTCCGCCAGGAGTTTATAACGGGACATGCACTCCTCCTGAATAGGAAAAAGAGAATCAATTAATCAACTAATATCAAAATCCAGCTTTTATGTGCACATAAATATTGTTTTTTTAAAAATGACCTATTATGCTCTTGTACAAAGTCTTGATTTTGTTTTCAGGATCCACCAGAATAGGTTTTCATTTGTGAATGTAAAAAAAAAAAAGAATAATATTGTAGCAGCACCTCTCTTTCCCTGTCAGAAACACGCTGGGGTGATTTTCCCATACAACAACGTAACTCGCAACAACTGTAGTAACATGGCTGACTGTCGCACCCGTCGTTTAAACCACATTGGTTCAACAATATAGGACTGACATGAATGACGTCACTCGCAGGTGGAAAGGTTATAACTTCTGCTAATTAATCTATTCTTTATCTCCCAGCTGCTGCAGTACCGAACATGGCACTGTCAGGATTCTGTCGTTTAGTTGTATTTTCATTCCCATTTCTTGTGCTTCAGTTCAGTTTGGTCTTGATTGCATCCTAGTAAGGGCGTTTTTTACACTGGCAGTTTAGTTCGGAACGGGGCACGGTTCGCATGAAAAATTGGTAATGTTAAAGCTGTCATGCGGACCTGGGTTAGACCAAAACTGCGGAGGCACCGGGAACAATAAAATGTGTGTGTAAAATATATATATATTTTTAAAAATAGGGTAAAACGCCTCCTTGGTTACTGATTAGGTCAAACTGTCTATCATTAAGTTTCCCTGTATAGTTTCCCTGTATTTTCCCTGTATCTAGCCACAGCTTGAGAGCTGTAGTTTCAAGATGTTAGTTTGCGATGCTGTTTGCGAATGTTCATTCGAACTATGGTGTCGGGAGATTCCAAACCATATACCGTATTTTCCGCACTATAAGGCACACCGTATTATAAGACGCACCTTCAATGAATGACCTATTTTAGAACATTTTTCATATATAGGGCGCATCGGATTATAAGGCGCATAAGATACTGCAGTCAAACGTTTGACTGGGTTTGCATTATGCATCCACTAGATGTGCTAAAGGGAATGTAGCGAGTGCGCGGCACCGGAGGCGAGGCGTTTATTAGGAAGCATGAGCGCGCTGGGGCGGGCACGTAACTTACATTCGCAGCCTGATTCATACGAGTATTCATGTGCGCGGCTAGCTGACAGCAACAGCTGGCTGTTTTGAATGAGACGACCCGGTTACTGTGAACGGGGAGCGCTTTATGAACATTCTGTGACGCGCGAGCAGCGCCGGGGACAGTGTGTCTGTTAGTAAGAGTGATCGCTCGTGAGCGGGCACGTGACTTACACACAGTGTTGCCACAGTTACTTTGAAAAAGTAACTAAGTTACTTTACAAGTTACTTGATTTTAAAAGTAACTAAGTTACTTTACAAGTTACTTGATTTTAAAAGTAACTAAGTTACTTTACAAGTTACTTTTATTAGTTACATTCAGCAGTTGCCGACAACACCCCCACCACCTCAACATAAAAATGACAACCGGTTTTGCCAACACTCACTTTATTGGAAGTGTAGTTTTAACAGTAATATCAACAATCTATCTCCTGACATTTAAAGTTGAACTTAAAAACTATTTCCTGAAAAAACAGTCTTTCTTGACTTCACTTAATATAAATACTTGTTTTTATAAAATATATATTGTTTTTTTGTTTTTCTTGACCCTGTAATTTAGTAACTGTAGAACACGTTAACTGTAATTTTGCGTATATGATGAAATTAATACAGTTTCTTGTCAATCTATGTCTATTTTAATGTGAACAATGCGCTGCCACTTTAATTCAGCACGGTGCAGCACAGCAAAAATAGACTAGGTGCGGAAACGATCTCTGCACTGCTGTATACTCACGCACGTGGAACAGATCGACGGACCGCACCCGCGTGCAGTGTGAAAGCTCTAACCTGTTAACATGGGTACGGGAAAAAATATGCACCGCATACGCACTGCAGACGGAGACAAGTATGTGTGAAACGGGCGTAAGTTTGACTGTGCGGTGCTGCGACTCCATATGTTTTTTCAAATTCGACGAAGTGTTTCTGTAGGTAGATAACACTTTATCGCCACCAGCACAGAGTTTACAACGGACCTTAATGTTGCCATCTTTAGCTGACAGACACAAACTCAAAATAGTGACTGTATTTCCAGCTAGAAAAAGCGCATCTCTCTCCTCCCTCCATTGTTGTTTACGTTTGTGTCGCTGCGTGGTACGTACACGTGATGTGAACCTCATGCTGAAAACGTGACTTGTCGCGCACACTCCCCGAGATGCAAGAAGAAATAAATATATATTTTTACTAAGGAAAATGACAAAAATAGTAACGCACAGTGACTTGGATAAGTAACTTTAATCTGATTACTGGTTTTGAAATAGTAACGCGTTAGATTACTCGTTACTGAAAAAAGTGGTCAAATTAGAGTAATCACGGCATCACTGCTTACACACATAACCTGATTTATACGAGGTTGAACTGGCCGTGTGACAGAGCGGGCATAAGATGGACACGAGCGCGAGTTCGCGAAACGTTTTTAACCAATTGATCCAATTAACCAATTGATCCATATATAAGGCGCTCCGGATTACAAGGCGCACTGTCGTTTTTTGAGAAAATTGAAGGCTTTTAAGTGCGCCTTATAGTGCGGAAAATACGGTAACTATGTTGGTAACGACTGAATTTGCGACCATAGTTGGTTAACAATGCTTTCGGGATATGTACCCTCATTTAATTCTGGTCTCTACGAAGCACCTCCTTCCAAAAAGCACAATGTGCTTTGATTGGTCTGCTGAATCAGTGTGTTGTGACTGGTCGTTTCAGAAATGTCACACCTCTTACTGTAACCGTGTTAGATCAGTGGTTGCAAAGTTTGAGTTTCTTGGACATGGCGACAACACAGAACTAACGCAACTCAATCAGGTCTCGCCCCCTTTATTTTATGCATGTTGGGAATTATTTAAATAATGGATAGTGACTTATTGTTTCCAGAAGTGAAGACTACAATCGACGCGTTTCAGGAAGTTCAGAAACAGTGCATACTGATATAAAGAATGACTTGTTTTGGAGTGGACTTTGTGTTTTATAACTTTGCAGACCTTTTTCACACTCAAACAGCAACATTACACATTAAAAAAAGTTGAAAAAAATGCATAATAGGTCCTCTTTACATTAATTTTCCAACAATGTGTAGTGAGAAAGTTGATGCTCACCTTGGTCTTTCCAGGCACCACCTTAGCGATCTTGTCCCAGCGTTCAGTGGTGCCTCGTGGGTATTGCTGTAAGGCCAACTCCAAGAGCTTCTGCTGGTTCTGTGTCCAGACGTCATCAGCGGCACTGGGTTTTTCTTTGGAGGATGATGGTTTCTTCTCATCTTCACTGTCTTCATCCGCAGCTGTTGGGTCGAAGTCTCTTTGTCTGCGTCCTTTCACCCTCTCCTCCACTGCTCCAGTTCCAGTGTTCCCGGCTGCAGACTTTTTTGTCCTCCTCCTGAGTGCTTTGCTCTCAGAGTCCTCTGCCCCAACAGACTCTCCCGAATCCTCCGGCTGCTGCTCCTGCTGTTCTAAGGGCTCTTCTCTCTGGGTCATCAGACTGTCAGGCACCGTGACAGCTCTGGAGCTCTTTACCATCACTGCACCACCCTTCAATTCAGAAAGCTTCACCAACCCTGGAAACAGAGACAAAATGGAGAGGAGAGAGAGAGAGGGAGGGAGAGAGACATGAGTAAATGTTCTGACAGATATGCTTGATAATATATCAGTTGATGAAAAATGAAACCTAGCAAGTGGAATTTTATTCAAAATCTTTTAATGAACGAGCAGCTTACCTGATGTATTGGTGACAGAGTCTTTGACTTGCTTCACTTTTGCTGTCACCTGTGTAGAAAAAAAGTTTCTATTTTTTAACAAGGCTTTTCTGTATTGTTTTACAAAACCGAAACCATTTTTGGTTTCAGTGGCTCTTTAAACACATCTACCTACTACTCAAAATATGAGCACTGAAAAACCCAGCTAATGTGCACATACTGTGCGCACTAATTTTTTTTTTTATCCGTTTTTAACTATAGTACATTTATTATTATCATCAATGTTGAAAAAAAAAAAAAGTTGTGCTGCTTAATATTTCTGTGGAAACCATGATAGATTTTCTCAGGATTCTTTGATAAATAGACAACTCAAAAGAACAGCATTTATTTGAAATAGAAATCACCAGTAACATTGTAAATGTTTTTTGATGAATTTAAAGCATTCTTGCTTAAAATTTCTGCCTCACACCTTCTTTGAATGGTAGAGTATTTGTTCGTGTGTGAACAAAACTAAACAGTCAGGTGACGCTGCTATCTACCATTTAAAATCCACCAAAATATGTTTTTATATATTTTTATTTAAAGGTGCTATATGCATTTTTTAGCAGCCACTAGCGGTGATGTTTCAGATTGCAACAATAGCGCTCGTGCTCGTGTATGTGCTCGATCTCAAGAGCGAGCGTTCACTACCGGCCACACGGAGACTTTCAACGCAACGGCGAAAGCATCACACACAGGGTTGCCAGGTCTGCACAACAAAACCAGCCCAATAGCTCATCAAAACTAACCCATTTACGGTAGGGGTGGAACGGTACATGTATTCGTATCGAACCGAAACGGTACGGGCGTCACGGTTCGGTGCACGAATTTGCACGTAGAATACACGGTACAAAAACGAGAGAGAGAGAGAGAGAGAGAGAGAGAGAGAGAGAGAGAGAGAGAGAGAGAGAGAGAGAGGCGCGATGAACAGTCAGTGAGTGTGTGTGTGTGTGTGTGTGTGTGTTTGCGCGCGTGCGAGAGAGAGAGAGAGAGAGAGAGAGGCGCGATGAACATTGTGTGTGTGTGTGTGTGTGTGTGTGTGTGTGTGTGTGTGTGTGTGTGTGTGTGTGTGTGTGTGTGTGTGTGTGTGTGTGTGTGTGTGTGTGTGTGTGTGTTTGCGCGCGTGCGAGAGAGATCTCTCGTGCGCGATCCAACAGTGGAAACATACTCCGTCATTTTTTCATACAGGACATCATTAAAACTGCAAAGTGTTTACTGTTTACTTTTGTGTACACTTGCAATAAAACACAACATTGTGCTTTTGTCACACTCTAAACTCGTGTCAAACTGTAACCTACAAATGTTAACAAAAGTTTTTAAAGGTAGTATTATTTTATACGGAAATCAATTATTTATAATTCAGATGAGAATAAAGTTAGGGTTAACTAAAAATGAAGGAAAACAAATATATTGATCTGAAAGAGCAAATTAATTTTAAATTCATTCAGGTACAATTACCAAACATATCTCAAGGTCTTTTCATCTTTTTAATAATTTAATAAATAAACTAATTATATAAAACTCCTGTCAGTGCACTACAAATAAACTGGTTCTATGCCTTTATTAATAAAACTTATTTAAAAAATACAAGGCTTAAGACATTTATAAAAATGCCTTCTGCATTTTTGTTTTGCTTTTCACTCCATTGTACCAAAATCGTACCGAACCGTGACGTCTGAACCGAGGTATGAACCGAACCGTGACTTATGTGTACCGTTCCACCCCTAATTTACGGCCAAAAATAGTCAAATAGCGTTCCCGGGTGTTTCCCCAATAACAATCATGTTCCAGTGGGTAAAACAATCGCGTCAACCCGTGCACTACACAAACAACCCGCAGAAACAGTGCAGGCATACGGACCTGGCAACACTGACATGATGGAAACTCATGTAAACTCCCACTGCAACAATAATAGGCTACTTTTATCAGCTTGACGTTGAACTAATGCTCCATGCTCGTACCATGATAACGTTACATTGACTGCATTTAGCCGACATGTAATGTTATCTAGCATAAGGCATTTCACTAACTATTCGTGTATCTTTCACAATCAGCAATGTCAACATAGGTGAATGATAACGAAAACGGTGAACTAGACTGAACAATGTCAGTAACAATAACAGTAAGACAGTAGGAAGTAACATTACTGTAGCCCACTGAACGTGTCTGGATATGTTTATAAACAATATGATAGTAGTAGGATGAGTAACGTTAAACAGTAGATCTAGTAGGCTACATAAAATAAGTTACACCTAGCTACTTTTTGTTATCCTGGAACAGTCTTTTGTATTCATTTCATGTCTCATGTAGTTTACCTTGCTATTCCATTAAGAGTTTACTAATAATTCAAAAGCTCTGCCGATGTTGATCCGTGTTTTCGTCCTGAGTCGATCAGAATCACGTTTGGCCTGACGAGCTTCATCAGATAAAACTTTTTTTTGTTTTTTATATTTGTGGAGTTTGTGTTGGAGTGTGTGTTGTGCTGGAGGCAGGTCGTTTTGGGGTGTTATCAGACTCCATGTAGTTAGCTGCAGTGCCGTCGGTCGCATAGACTGTATAAGGAGAGAGGCTCGGGAGCACGCATGCACGTCACATCCGATGGATTTCGCGGTAAATCCGACCCGGAGACTTCACATATAATTATGAATATTGGCCTTCAGAGGTAATAGCAAAACCCGACAAGTGGATCATTGTAATGTGTGATTACAACCCCTTCACACACGGGCAATAAAAAAAGGATTCATTTTAGAAGAAAAGTTACATTTAGCACCTTTAACAAATGTAATTTTTTCACAGATTAAGTTATGGCTTTTATGTAACACTGATTAATTCTTACATATTTATATCAGCATTATCACTGCTATCGGCCTACCACTAGTCATAACTATAATTATAGACTCACCTCATTTACTGATCTGCCTAACTCATGTGCAATCTTCTCCCATCGGCCTGGCGTTCCACCAGGAAACTTGGCCATACAGCGTGAGAGCTGGCTAAGACCCTCCTCCGTCCACTCGTGAACCTTCAATCATCACTAGCTACTGGTTATTGCACTACTTACATTTTAAATAAATTTTCTTTCAACAGACACAAAAACGTACCTTCTTCTTCTGCTGTTTTTTGTCTTCTAACCAGTCATCCATTTGATCTTCAATATCTTCAATGGACGTTCCCTGATCATATGTTGGCACAAAAGCTGCATTTGTACTGGGTTCATAGACAGGAAACTCCACTTTAGGTTTCTTCACCTTGGGTCGCTTTTCTTCTGCAGAGCAAGATCGGTCAGCGTCACATATTAGTAAGGGTCACAGTCTCAACTGAATCCCACAAATTATGTGCAGCAGAGGTCAATGTGCAACGTATGACTGTGTTATCATGATCTTACTCTGCTGCATTTCCTGTTCTGCCAGAGCCTCTGCCTCCTCTTTTACTTTCATTTCCTTATAATCTTTATAATACTGCTTCACATCCTAGAATACAACATACCATACGGTTATGATTACAGTTGTATATATGCTTGAATGCTTGTCTCTTTTGAAATAACTGTTCAAAAGCCTAAAATCTGGTGGAACAGTACCTGTATGATATGAGGGAGAGACTTCACTGAATAGTACAACCAGATGCTTAATTTGAGAGGCAGAATGTCATGCCAGTGTGGCCTGTCAGATCTACAAAAATGAAGCAAATATATATAGAAGTCTGACTAGCAGTGTCAATATTTCCTCTTCTTTAAGATAGCATCTGGTGTTTTTATGTTACCTCTCATTTTTGTCCTGTCCCAAGGACTTAATCTCATCTGTTGTCTTACTGCTTTGCTTTTTCTTCTTCTCTCTCTTCTTCCTGCTCAGAAGTTCATCCTGAGAAGAATTATGACACAGCAGATCTCACTAGGTAAGCTAAAGTAAATGTAGTATTTCAGCTAACATTACATGATGATGACTCTGCTATACAACGATTCATAACCTACCAACTGCTTCTCAAGGTAGATGGACCATATAACTGCATAGTGACCCACAGTCAGAATGAGGAAAAGGAGGAAGCCCAACTCTCCATTACTCATCTTCCTAACACGTCGATAGTAGAAGACAGGCTGTCTCCAATCTGGCAGCCCATTAACCAGGATGTCGTCATACCTGTGATGGTAGTAAGAAACTACTATGTAAAATCCAATTTTAAAAGACTTTAGCAAATGTAATACACAGTTCAAGACCCTAGTCACAGTCCCACTGATTTGGTATCTTACTCATGGGCATAATGTCAAATTATTGAGGTTCCGATTTCATCTCTATTTAAGAACCTTTAAGAACTTATGTGTAAGCAATCTATATCCTGATTCATTAAGCAACCACCACCCCTATGCAACAGGTAAAGACCACCCAAAGTCATGAGGACATCTGGTAGAATAGTGGTTCTCTACCAGGGGGTAGAGTCCCAACCTCAGCAAACTTCCAAAGAGGCCACAGATGGCTACGAATTATTTAATTACACGACCATGGGAGCTAGAACTTTTAGCCATATACGGCCCCTCCCCTCTCAATATTCATAATAGTGATAGTCTGCTGCATACTTTCAAATCCTGTCTTAAGACCTATCTTTTTACCCAGACTTTTTTATGATCTGCTTTTATTAGCCTGAACTGTATTTTACTGTATTTATAATGCATGTGCAGTTATGTTGTTGTATTTTGCAATGCTAACGGGTTTTGTTTATCGTTTTATCCATTCTTTTTACTGTTTTGTTTGCTTTAAAGGTGACCTTGGGTGTTATAAAAGGCACCGTTAAATAAAATGCATTATTATTATTATAATTACAGCAGAACACCCAAGGAAATATCATTTGAATATTGCAGTTTATCTGCAGGGTTTTTAAGTCAAATTTAAGGATTTTTCAGACCTGCACAAATAAAAATAACACTGTTTGAGAATCACTGGTGTAGGATGAATAAAAAAAAAAAAATCATAAGAATTTCACCTTTGTCTTCTTTCCTCATCCTTGAGAACTTCGTAAATGGCAACCAACTAGTAAGAAATGACAAAGAAGATATTTCAAATGTAATGAACTGAATTCCAAAATTTATGTAGAAGCAATGCAATAAACATGATCTAAATTAAGCCAAAGAGTATTTTCATTCAGGCTTAACAAAACACCTACCTGTCGAAACTGGTTTTCTGCATCTTCATCTTTGTTTTTATCTGGATGTAATGTAAGCGAGAGCTTTCTATATGCTTTCCTGATCTCAGAGGAGGATGCATCCTGTTAGACAGAATCAGGAACATTACAATCATAAACACTTAATTGCCGATATAAAAGAAACACATACTCTGAGACTACACTGCAGTACATGTTATATACATGTAATAAAAATCATCACATATGATCATTTTGGTAGCATAGACTGTGTGATTGGATTGCCTTTGGGGTTTCAGGCAGAAATAGACAGTTACTAGCAATAAAATGAGCGACATTTTTTGTCATATTCTCCTGAGTGACATTTTTTGTCATATTCTCCTTTCCTACATGAAGAATAAAATTACTACAACTAAACATACTGTAAAGATAGCAATATCAACTGGAATATGCAGCTTAAACTGGCAGCTGTATCTGGTACACTGTTTTGGACTAGCAACAGCTACCAGCTGATCATACCAGTGTAGTTAAGATGTTTTTTGGAGCATGGTAGCTGCTTTACCAGCATGGACTAGCTAATAACCATCTTAGACCAACTGGAAACTAGCTACCAGTTCCTAAACAGAGCTACAATATTGTTTTTGCGGAGAATTGGCTATTTTCTTCTAAATGCATTGACAGCTATTTCCTGCAAGGTACAGGTATAGCAGCGGAATTTGTTTCATCCCCAATTCCCCATATATCTGAATCACAGTTGACGCGTTAGGAAAGAAAGTGAAACCAATTTTATTTTTTTTACGCGTAGCGGTATGATTATAAAAGCTCGGGCTCTTCGACGCATTTAATACCACTTAGCAACTGAATGGCGAAATTAAAGCAGGGCGATAAAACACTCGTTGATGTGCTGAGCAATGACACGTCATGTTGTGTTGTGCTAGGCCCACAGCCTGGAGGTTTCTTTGTCAATGGCCACCGCCGTCCAGATTCTGCAGGAGGCAGAGTCCGTCTACAGCTACCCTTAGTCGGGATATTTGTGAGGTTGAAGAGAGCTAACGCTATTCAGCTAATGGGTTTGGTTACTTTAATAAGAATGCAATCACTGTAAACTCTGGAGGCCACACTGCGATAAATAAACGTCGGTGCGCTGCAATACGTTCAAGTTAAGTGCATTTACCGACACCGTTTGAATGGCCAGAGTTAAAGGCGTGACAAATTTGAATTACCAGTTATATCAAGTTGTTCTTACCTGATTAACCGAGAGGAACTCGTAGAAGTTTTGGGGGATTTCCTCCACTAGATCGAAAAGCTCCAGGTCTGCGTCCCATGCTAATGTTGGCAATGGCTGAATAACGAACAGCCCGGAGAACAACACCAACGTAAGGATCTCGGGCAAAGCCATTGCTGAAAGTTTGATATGTTTTCTAAGGTTTACCACACACTATCCATTCGGAAACCTTAGTTTTGAGACGCCTTTAGCATAACTTCACGTCGTTTGGCTCAGACGGGCCCATAGCTCGAGCTCAGCCTGCTGTACGTACACACGTTTCACATGCAGCCGCCACAGCACGAGCCAATAAGCATGAAAGCTTCAGTGTAGTGACATGGTGCGTGCGTGGTGTCCTCCTGTCCATTCTTACAATGAGAGTATGCTACTTTCTGGACCCCTAGCATTTTATTTTTTGAGGAATAGATTATTTCATTATAGTATCAAGTGAGCATTATGTAGATGCGTAGCAGTGTTTTTTTTTTCTCTCCCAAACACAAAAAAGATTATCTCGTCTTTTTCTTTCCAGGCTTACCCACGTCTAAAATATAAGGCTATCTCTTAGGTCTTTTCCTTGATGTAAAAGAAGATACAAGCAGAAACGTGTACTAGGCCTATTCTTTTCACTATTTATTTTATGATTATAGAGATATGAAAGAATGATTCAACATGTAACGCTGTTTGTTGTTATCTTAACCTAATAATCTCATTTCAATCGTTTGTCTCAATTTTCTAAATTTTGATCCATTCATCCCGTTACCTTTCGACAGAAACAGAGCCATGAAGTTCAGATAAAAGTCGATTAAACGGTCCTACTGGCAGCAATAAGCTCAAGTGAACGTGCATTGTTTGAACATTATTAAGCATGACTGATATCTCATTAGCGGCAAGCGCCTAGTTTCGGCGATTTTATGAATAAGAAAATAATGAGTGATAGCTGACAGAGTGAAAACATTTGAAATGCTAGTTAAGATCGTCTATAAAGCTTATAGACTTTATATCGTTAAAATATAGGGAGTAAACAAAATATATTGTTAAATATAGGCCTATACGAATTGAGTATATTTTATTGAGAATATTTTAGAAGTAGCATAGGCTATAAGGCTGTATTTTAAAAGCCATTTGCGGACATGATCAGTGACAGCCACCTGGTCTACAATAAATGCAAGTCTTTAAAAATAATCAGCCTTTCTATTATGTTTGTAATTATGTTGTCATTTATAGACCTATATATATATATATATATATATATATATATATATATATTATATATATTTAATATATAATTATATATATAATATATATATATGTTTTTTTTTTATTAACGCAATGACATTGTTTTCTAGCTTTGATTAGGCCATTAGTGAATTTGCATTTAAGACAAAACATGTTCATTATGTGACATTCTTTAGGGAAAACTAAAAAAAAAAAAATATTCTAATTGATCCTAAACTTCTATAGCCTAATTTAGAAACTCATATGAGGGCGTTGGATATTCGTTGCGCTTTTGATATTAGCTAATTTTAAGTAGTTGGCCTTTTTTAGTAACAACGGAAATCTGAAACAAAACATCATCTCCATTTTCTTTTAGTTTAGTGGAAAATCTTTAATTTAGCCATATGCGTTGTTTGTTAAACTCGTGTCCTTGAGGCGGCACTGACAAGTTGTGTCAACTTTATAGGGACACACGCTATAACGTGTGACGGGGAAAGTAGGCTATCATTTTGTTATCAGTGAGCAATTAAAACATCCAGTTAGAGCAACAGCTTGAGGTTTAACCACGTGACATGGGAGGGAATAATTCTGCTAAAGAAAGCATTGCAATATTGCAACCGCCTAGTCTAAAACCTATTAGGTAAATGCGTAAATAAATTAAAGCACGGACGCCAAAATCACTATTTACCAAAATGCTAAACTATAAATAAGGTCTAAATAAATAGGAAATAAAAAAATTAGTTTCACTGGGCCATAGCCCATTTTTTGGTGATCTGTTAACGGTTTTTGATTCCCATTTTTATTCATCTTTATAAATAAAATATAGGCTATAGCATTTTTATATGTTTGTGTAGTAAAGTATAGACTAATTTTATTAAATGCATCAGAATTACGAACCTTTTACACTTCACTTGTATATCCATATTTCTATTGGAAAATTGCCATGTGAACATTTCCACTTCACTGTGTCAATCCCATGTAATCTAATCAATTTGATTTTTTGATTTTTCTTCTTACAGGTTCTTTCTAAATGTAGCCTGTGGCAGTATCGAAAAGGAAATGATAACTTTATTTGGTTATTATTAATGAGCAGAGTACTTAAATACATTGTGCCAATGTAAGCGGCACAAATCATTCAGATAAAATCTGAACAGATTATTAACGCTTTAACACTGAAAAATCGACTAGGCCTATATATGAACGATACGCGGAGAGGTATTGTATAGCCTATAGCCTGCACAAGGGGAACAAATGCAAACCAGCTCTTTGACTTATTTGACAAGGAATGAAATATTAAACCAGTAATATTATCACAACCTGATGTCTGACATTTTTTGCCCATACATTATGCTTTATTCGTATGCGTAGCCTATAGCCTAATAAAATGATGAAACAATATTCATGTTTATTCATGAAATCGTCGTCATTCGATTTAGACCATCAAAGACATAAACTCAAAATAAAAACTCAAAGCGGCTTTATGTCTTGACCTCCAGCTCCCATTCCACACATCAATTTTGTGGGATCAGTAAACAATCAATAATCAATACAGTCATTAAACTTTAAGTCAATAGACTATAAGACAGACTTTTTGAGAGATCTGCTTTGTTTGTCAGTTAAACTTTTTAACAAGTCGCTTTTGTCTTCATGGGCGAAGATGAAAGAACCGATCAGATGAAAGCGCTCGTGCTTTAAAATTGATTTTATTTATGTGTAAATAAGATTCGGGTCCACATTTCTTGGCAGTAATCGCGCACATAATGGGTAGCCTAAGACGAAAGCGTGCAACACATTTGTATTCACTTCACTTATTATTTATTGTAAGTTTCCTGTGAACTACGTTGTCAAAAACGTCAGTCTGCCCTAGCATGCTATATCTCTCCAGAGTTGTTGAAGATTTCGTGCTGCGTTAACAGAACACCCGCCTGGCGAATGAGATATACGGCCATTTTGATGAGTTACATCTGCTGTCGGAATAAACAAATAATCGGTATCTTGACAGAAAAGTCGCTGTCGCTGAAATTACAATTGGCGTATCCTGACCAATTCGATCGATGCAGTTAATGGTTGTTTGTTTGTTTGTTTGTTTTTTATAGGCAATATATTATTATTATTTATAAGCCATGTGAAACTGGTACGACGTGGTAACACAAGAAGCTTTACGTTTTGCAGAAGCCGGAGCGGTTAACGCGAAAGTGCCTCGGGTTTCTGCCTGCATGCTGAGCGTCTTTGTTTTCGCTGAAGTGCCTGTATTAGGGTAGCTGACGTCATGGCAGGCAGACTGCGCGTGTGGTTTGCAGCTGAACGCATGCAGTGTCCTAAACCACAGTCCACCAGCGCTTAAAAGAAAAAACACCAAACCGATCACAATTCCACGGATTATCTGAAAATAATGTGTGATCTGAACTGTTACACTATAAGGGGACGCTTAGGTAACTGCGCAAACTTTTATGATGATCTGTAGAATTTGTAAACGCAAAATTGACGAACAATCTTTTTAATGAAATTTATACCAGTCCTGACTTTATTGATGGAAAGACTTATCAAGTAGCCTATGAATGGTAATTTAATAAAACATGCAGTTGCTTAGAAACGCAATGCGAGTTAGTGAAGCCTCAGCCACGTTCGATAAGGTTATATGGCAAAATTTGCAGCAATAGATGTAACCTAAGGATAGCTGTCCTGACCCATTAACAAATTCTTAAGATATTCACATCAAGGGGTTAATTTAATCACCACCTTCTTTTCTATGAGAGACATAACTTCACTGTAACATGTGTGAAAATGATTGTGAATAAAAACATACAAGTCATTATGAGACGCGTAATAGCCTAACTACTGAACGGAAAGCCCACAATTTTCTATTTGGAGCACACGTTAAGTCAACTAAAAATGTAGGCTAACAAAAAATTTTGGACTGTATAGCCACGACTCATTTCGATAAGGGTGCTTATGGTTTAAATAAATGGAGCCTATAAAAGGCAGTGAAGTAAAATATTTTATAAGCTCTATATTGAGCAGCAGTTACACATGCACCGGGTAGCAAACAAGTTGGCCAATAAAGCGTTCATTTTAAAACAATCAGCGTGAGTTAATAAATGGAGATTTTTTTAACGATTATTGATTCCTCTTGCATTATGATTCCATTTAAAAAAGCCTAGTTTGACGTATTCAAGACAACCCTTGGACTTCTTTTGCATCTGGACATTATGATTTGCGTGAAAATAAAACATCCTCTGTAAAAGTTAGTTAATTGCTTATAGGCTACGAACCACTCCGACCAAACGACATGGCTTGGCGAGAGGTTTTCCTCTTCAGAAGTGTTGATGTGGGTGGTGAGGTTTGACAAAGACATCCGTCAGAGGGGTACCCTATTGATGATAGCCTATACCCCACTACTAATTCCCAGGCTACCCGTGAGGAATGAGATCACGTGATGGAGTGGGGCGGTCGAACTAAGCCATTTTGGGGACTGTGTCAGTTCGCACACACTCAACCATCAGACACTGTGTTTTTCCAGATCGCTGTGCGGGAGCAGTACGCCTCTGGAATTTAACATCTATGACCGAAATCTGTGGATTTATATGTGAAGCAAATCGGAAAGTGTCTGCAAAGGCTAATCTACGGTAACATATGTGCAATTGCGCAAGAAGGCCACAATGAGCACGGTGGTAGTGCGCTAGTTCGAGCCATTGACAGCGTCTGCAGCTCATTCCAAGATGGCCGCTTCAGTAGCATTCATTTTTTGCTGATCGGCTCTCAAGTTTCATTGTCTACTACAAACAAAGCTAGGAAACCATCGGGAATATACTGGGTATGTACGCTTGGATGTACAAAAGAGTGGAGTAACGAGCTCTTCTGTTTTAGTTTTCTTTTTCCTTCTTCGGAGGCAAGAGAGTAGTGTTGCCTCTTGTAGATCTGTGATCGTTTCTCATTCGATTTTCATTTCATTTTTCTCACATTTTTTAATTAAACGCAACCAATGGCATATGTTAACACAATGTGCACCTCGATGATTATGGCATCTTTGTAAAACTAAAGTATATTGTTCTCTTCGAGTGTTGTTTATAGCCTAAAAAGTCGGCGCGCGCTGAAGAGCTGGCGAGTTGTGTCAGGTGTTAACGGGTGTCCACATTCACCCATTTCTTCTCGCGCTAAAATCAATCATTTGCTCTCTTATTTTATAGAATTGAGCAGTCTAGAGAGTGTATATTTAGGGAAAAAATACCCCACAATCTTTTAATGGCGTCGGTTAATTTTATTAACTTAAATTCATATGCGTATTTGTTGGGTACCTCCTCCTATGGCTGTAACAGCATGAAATACCATTATTTTAGGTGGTTAACTTCCGAGTAAATCTATTTTCAAGCGTGTTTACTATGTTTATTTGTCACTAAATGTAACACGTGTTGGGTGTTTTAAAAAATATTCTAAAACATTGTCTCGATTCAATGCAACCTCTCACACTTCAGACTGAACTGAACATCTTATTTTTTTACAGAGAAGGATACGAATCCTAATTCTAAGATTTTACGCTTACATTTAATTTTCGTCAGTCTGATAAAATATAGCCTAGATTATAATTTTGAATCAGTCAGTGGTTAAAATGTGACTCACCCCCGATGTGTCACACGTTCATAAAATGTTTTTGACAACTCTATTCAAGGAATAAATAAATATGTTCTAACATTGGTTGTTAACTCGAACTTAATTGGTAGTTCTCTACCAAAGTTTTATAGTTCTATGCCAAATATTTTTTTTCTTGGCCAGATTTAAATGATTAAGCCGTCACTTGCAGATATACTAGAAATACTTGCTAGCTTCTTTCTGACAGTAAAAGAAAGATGACGCATCATTGTTATTATGGATATGAAGACATGACTCTATCTACAGCCTATATGCGATAAACTGTTTTTTTTCTTAACATAGACTCTGTTCTTCTTTCTTCATAGAAAAAAAAACTTTGTTCCGTTTTCCAGTGCATAGTGTTAAATTATAGTACAATTTGAATATTATTAGGCTACTAAACCACATATTAGTCTTGTGAGTTTTCATTATTTGTTCAAGGCCGAGGAAGGGCCAACCAGTCCAAACCAAAGCACACCTGTTTTTTTTTCTCCTTCGCTGGAACCTAGTAGCCATATCCACCTGTTCCGTTAATTCTCCGATCTATAATTTAATCAAGTAAAAGAATAAGCTACAGTCCAACTTCATTAAAGACAGTTGTAGCCTAATGAAGAACTAAAAGTAGCCTACAAAAATACTTTATCTTAGGCTATAGCTATTTTTTGTGTGTCGCTGACTAAAATCCAAGGTGTTGTTCTGCACTCTTTTGAATGGTATTACGTTCGCTATTATAACGCTATTGAGCTGCTGTTGTTGTTTTTGTAGCACTTTATAAGATTGTAGTAGCCTATAATGTCCTTAGCATGATGTTTTCTCAGTCACTGAGCAACTATCTAAAGGTTGGTCTGTGCCAAATGTAGATCGTCTACATTTATTGGACAGTATTTAATGCGTTGGACTCAGTACGCTCTGCATTGGGAAGGTTTATAATTGAACATTCGCAGTTACGGGATATTGGTATCTGCATGGAAATTGATCATCTAACCCCAGGCTAATTTCCAGTCGAGAGATAGCGGGACACATAGGCTACGTGAGCTCTCGAGCCTCCGTTGACTGTGTTCCTCATCGCAGACATCGGCAAGGCAGGAAGGATCTGTTTTATCACATTTGGACGCGATGCTTGTTGTAATGGTGGTTGTACGACGTGTTTAGGTGATAGTGACGATCATCACTTCTTCTTCAACAATTAGTATGTGTGTGGTGCACAGGTCGCAGCCTTGCGAGGGCGAACCCGCTTGGACGCGGGGCTGTCTGGCAAAATGGCAGCCACGTTCAAGTAGCGGCATGTTTTTTAGCGAGAGAAACAGTGGTCGAGAGGAAATGATCGCGCTTTACCGCCAATAGGTTGAATTTATGGTCATAATGATCCGGACCATCTGTGAATCATGCGAAGTATGCGGCTCCGTTTTGACTGGCACAATGCCAATTACAACCCGTAGTCATAGCAACTGTAAGTGGGCATTTTAGCTTTAACTCTCACCTGTACGTATCGTTGCAAAATAAATGAAAACCATTTAAGATTGTGCGCGGACACTTCCCTGGAATGCCAATGAGATAAGCCAAAGGCGATATGAATTTAGATGAACACTAGCTAGTTTGAGTTGTTAAATGTTAAAGGTGCAGCCTATCCTATTTTGTCTGTTTGTGTCGCATTTTTGTTCGCTTTAAGTGCAAGTTGACCATCTAAACTGAGTAACCAGACTATTTTTATGGGCTATTAAAAATGACTAAATATTAATCAGTGTCTTGTTTGATTATCAGGTCAGCGAACTCTCATGACAATGCATCGAACAACAAGAATCAAAATAACGGAGCTCAATCCTCATTTGATGTGCGTTTTATGTGGAGGGTACTTCATTGACGCCTCCACCATTGTCGAATGTTTGCATTCATGTAAGTCCGAAATCTGTCATAATCTAGTTTGTTCAATTATGACTTCTCTTTAATGCTTTGCTGTGCAATTTAATTGATCAGGTAGGCTACAATTAATTTGTCGTTTGTTGTTTTCACAGTCTGCAAAATGTGCATTGTGAGGTATCTGGAGACCAGCAAATATTGTCCTATTTGTGATGTCCAAGTTCATAAAACAAAACCTCTCCTCAATATCAGGTAATGATTATGTGTATTTTAATTAAATACTTTGTTTATGATTACCATAATATTATTTCAGTAGCCTAAATGCTGCTACTTCCGGAAAATCCAACAAAGCTTTGAATTTCTGTAGGCTAATGATTGAAGGCAATGTTTCTTTATATTGATACCAAGTAACCACTCAAATAATGCTTGTATATTTCAGGTCAGATAAGACCCTTCAGGACATTGTTTACAAGCTGGTGCCTGGTCTGTTCAAAAGTAAGTGTAAAAAGTTTGTTAATTTTAATTATATTTATTAATTTAATTTCCGAAGAGCTGGGCATTGCATAACTTCTGACAAAATCTCATGATGTGACTATAAGGACTTAATATTTGAAGTTTTGTTTTCTGATTTATGTTAAAAATTGTCATAGCAAGAAATAATGTATTCATTGTGCTTTTGTAACTCAGATGAGATGAAACGAAGGAGGGATTTTTATGCGGAGCATCCATCAGTTGATGGTAAAGTGTTAAGATGGTCATTGTGATGTTTTAAATAATTCATAAGCAGTCTTGTATTTTTCTCTACATGTTGTAATTATGTATCTGTCCTTCAGCTACTAATGGTTCTAATGAAGACCGAGGAGAAGTGGCAGATGAAGACAAGAGAATCATTGCGGATGATGAGATCATCAGTCTGTCCATTGAGTTTTTTGATCAGAACAGGTAGGTTCAGTTCAACATAAACTCCTTATACATTTAATTATCATTAGAGATCACTTTCATGTTGCTTATGAAAAAAAAGAAAAAAGTAAAAGTAGTTGGCTACACCGGACATGAAGTTTATTGTATTAGATAGACATTGCATTCATTATTTTTTTAAATGATCAGGTTTGATAGTAAAGATGGAGAAGAAAAGGATACAACAAAAGAGGTAATTAATTTCCTAATTAATAAAATATCTGAGAACAAGTGTCATTGAGTCAGTTTTGAGGGTTATAGACTGAATTTTTGTAATGGTCTTATTTTCACAGGTGAATGTAAAGCGGTACTTACAATGCCCTGCAGCTATGACAGTAATGCATCTCAGAAAATTTCTCAGAAGCAAAATGGATATTCCATGTACCTTTCAGGTAATCTTGTTTGCATTCACTTTCTAAAAGGTTTCATCTGCTTTCAGCACCTTTTATATAGGCCTATTGACAAATTGAGCTTGTTTAGATAAGATTCTTTCTTTTTTTCCAGATTGAAGTTATGTATGAAGATGAGCCATTGAAAGATTATTATACCCTTATGGATATTGCTTATATCTACACATGGAGAAGGGTAGGAGTATTGAATCGGAGAACTGTGTTATTATACATTTTAGTCTGATATCTTTTAAAGCGCAGATAATAACACGTTGATATTTTACAGAACGGGCCCTTGCCATTAAAGTACAGAGTTCGCCCTGGTTGCAAAAAAATGAAGTTGAGCAGCCCAAGGGATGATATGACCGGCGGCAGAAGGCCTGATACTGAAAGTGATTCCAGCAGTGACAAACCAAACAGCCCAGCTGCTGCTGCCGCCCCCTCGACATCCTCTTCTCTGCCCAGCCCGAGCACCCCTGTCCAGTCTCCACGTCCCAACTTCCCCCATATCTCCACTCTTAATGGAGTCTCTGCCAAAGTGGGCCACAATGGCCAAACTCCTTTCAGCAGCAAAGTCTGCAAAACTTCTCATAATGGCTCCAACTCTCTTGGGTGACTTAATGGATGCCAAAGCCATCAACCCCATGCAAACAGAGCTGTGATGTAGATGCTTTCTTTATAAACCACCTCTTCAATTTTTTTATATCATTTTTAAATATCTTTGTTTTGTCACCATGTGTGAAAACTTTGTAACACAGCATTGTTTGTGTTATATTTTGTATTAATTACTATTGCATAACTAATATTGTGAAGAGTACTGGAGAGAAACTCGGCAAGAAGGAGAATGTATCTCGGTGTTTTATAAACTGTCTTGTTCGTTTAGATTAGAACATCAAATGTATATAATTCATTTCCTTGTCCATGAAGTCTCCAATAAAATACATGGCGGCACGCGGAATGTTTATCCAGATTGTATGGATTTTATTCGGCTAAAATGTGTAACACCACTAAATTTGCAGATTAACGGGCATAAAGGCAGAGTCAGTATTGTTTTGAACAAAACCAGAAGCTGTAACTAAAAAAGTCTGATACGTATGTGCTCGTTGTATAACTTAAGTTGAGAAATGTAACGGTTAGTCACACGATGATAGAAACGGAGTCTTCATCGCGTGATACTAAGTTAACGTTACATTTCTCAACTTCTTTCTTGCTATACAATTCTGTTAAAGCGGTTGTTTACTTTGTCTAAATAAACATTTTACTTTTTTTATTACCAAATACAGTGTGTGGACTTTATAAATCTAAACTCCCGTGACTTTTTTTTTGCCAGACAGGCCTATTCTGCGTCAAAAACCTACTTCGACCTTGAATAAATTCGGTTCTCAAGTCAATGGAAGCTGTTTATATTTTTAGCTGTACAAATAGAAATGGTTTAAAACAACATTTAATGGTTAAACTGCGATATTTGTGCTCGAATAGTTTCTTACCGTATACGACGCCTTCATGAAGTGATGTGTAGGGCCTAATTTTCTCAGTTCAGAGCAGGAAGTCTGTGCTTTGACCCTGATCAATAGAAATTTATGCACATAGTGTTCAAACAACAACATAAAGACATGGTGGGAGCAAACTATAAAAATACGAGTGTATAAGACTATAATCCCGAGACAAAAACAAATAAATAATCGGCCAATAATGACAGAAAGAAATAGCTAACGTTACGCCTTTGACTATTAAAGTATAGGCTACGTTAAATATTTTATAAGGGTCTAACTTAGCTAGCTACTAGCTATGTCCAGCCGCAAAAAATCTCTCAACTAACCTTTAACTTAGCCTAAGTTACTGGTAGCTAAAGGTAGCTAACTAACGTTAGCTAAGCAGATCGCTCTCACTGACCTTCTTCTTTAGGCTTCACTCTACTGAATGTCAGACCTTCACTGGATTTAACAGGTCCACACTGAAGATTTACATAAATATTTACTTACAGTGCATAGTAAGCAGATCTATTTCGTTCTCGTAATTAAAATAGTTCATAGGCCTAATTATCTTACCTCAGTAATTTGAACAAAACCTGTAACGTTAGGCATAACCTAACGATCTCCTAATAAACACCATGTTTATTAGAATGGCATGATCTAACGTTAGCTATTTTTAATTATTTATCTTATGTCGCCCGCGCTTGATTAATCTCGTTGGTGTTCTGTCAGAATTAGCGGTTTATGATAAACAGGCTGTTTAGTCGATGATGAACAGGTTATTATCGATATATTTTTTAAGTTTAAAATCAATTTTAAATGTTAAAAATTGCATTTATATAAAAAGAAAGAAAGGAAAAGTTCGGTAAAATAGGCTACATTTAGCTTTGTAAAAAGCTTTTGAAAGTCGTAAATTTAAACAACCGCCGAAGCCCATTTTTTGATATTATAGTCTGAAACGCAAAGCCCCAGTCTGTTTAAATTAAATGAATAGTGCGTTTATTTAGAATTTATTCTTATGTTTGTGCTGAGATTAACCTCAGTGTGCCTCGATAATTTAAAAACAGGCCTATTGATAAGATAATAAAAAAATAACAATAAATCAATAAATAAAAATGTCATACGAAGGATAATTTCCTGTTGTTTCAGCTGTTCTGGATTCTACACTACTCGAGGTGTTAGGCACTGTTTGACAAATATAAATTACACTACATAAAGACTACCCTCAAAGTTAATACACACTGATTATGCCGTGTATCGTTTCATATTAAAATAAAAAGATCATTACAATTTGCCGAGTCTAAAATAGGCAAAGCGTGTCGGTCTGGATGGCCTACATTGATTGTCATGCCACAGAACGGGAGCCCTATGCGCCCTCGTGTGGTTGTAAGCAGTTAATGCATCCACAAGCCATTACAGTGTTATGAAATATGCCAACAAGATGAGACCTTTCTTCTTTTTAATTATATTAAATTGTATCATTTATTATAGTGATTTGTTATATATATATATATATATATATATATATATATATATATATATATATATATATATATATATATATATATATATATATATATATATATATATATATATATATAAACTAATTTGAAATATGGAAATATGTAAAAGTTTGCACAAAATCACTCCTATAAAATTTACAATATGTTGCTGATGTGAGCCAACTGTTGTAAAGTAGAGGGACACCACTTGCCACCACAAATGAAGAATGACCCCTTTATTATATTTTGAAAGTCAAGTAAAAGCTGTTCCATTTGTATTTAACCAAAGACATTATTAAAAAACGGAACATGAACCATTATATAAAAATTATTTTGTCTATCCAGGGTTTAACGAAGAACACGACCAAATATAAACCTTTTAGGGGAAGCATTTAGTATTTTTTAATGGTTTGTCTTGTGAATGTAAGATTTTGCCATAATACATGAATATTATATAAACATTAATCAAGCAGAGCAATGCATCATTTCATTGAGCAATGCTTATGGGACAGGATGCTTTTAAATATTTTAGGCCTACAGCACAAACACATAAGAGCTGCACACTTTTATGATGTAGACAACAACAGGTATGACAAATAGACCGACAACCAATAATATCTTCCTTTGACAGCGTAATTAAAAGGGCTCATATTTCCTTCGCTTTTTTTCTCTTCCTTAAACGTCAAAGTATCAAACTCACACTGTACCATCAACATGAAAGCATGTTTTTACAAATGACATCACATGAGATTAAAACTCTATACAATTTGAGACAAAGTGAAGTCTTTTTTCCTTCAAAAGCTCATTGAAATGTATTCTTTGAGATTCAAATGTGTTGTAAATACATAAACTTCATCAGACTCAGAAAGAATCAATCTTGAGTGTGTTAATGAAGCGTGTTGTTGTGCTGATTTACACACATAGACTTCCACTGAAAATTGTCCTAAAAACAAGAACCGACATTGCTTGATAGGACAGAAATGAAAATACAGCAACACATCAAGCCTCAAAAGAGTTTGAACAAAAAAACAACTTCAATTATAACAACAATGTCTTGGTAAATTAGGCTAACAGGAAAACCGTAAAGTTTTTGTACCATTAGGACTGCAACATTCAGTCATAATATTGCAAACACGTAATACACTTGCCTATGTACACATCTACACATGAACAGCAAAACCACCTCAGGATTCGTCCTATTCACCTCTCCCTTTTTAGAAAATAACATTTTTCAAATGTCTCTTTTTAAAAAAAATGATTCAAATACAAAATTAAATAATTCAGAGTAAAAAAGGCACACCCTTGCACAGTGTATACATGTCAACACATACAGAAGAATATTTAGGATTACTTTGCAAACAATATTCTAGAAGACATATCACAATATCTATATATTTGTATAATACTAAAGGTCTATGGGATGAGAGAGAGAGAGAGAGAGAGGAGAGAGAGAGAGAGAGAGAGAGAGAGAGAGAGAGAGAGAGAGAGAGAGAGAGAGAGATCAACAGTAAGAGAGTCAGGCAGCGTCCTCCCCTCTTTACAGTGCAGCTGAAACACTTTATGCAGATTCAAGCATCAATATAGCGCATGGCCCACTGTAAACTTGCTAATTGTAACTGTAAAAAAAAGAGGAGGTACAAAATATGCTTCCTTTTCATAACATGTTCTGTAATCAACAAAAAACAGGCAATGTCTTGTTCTTTCACTAGGGATACAAAAGTGGCGACGCACAAGTAACCCATTAGGTGCTTTTAACACATTCTACGAATCACTACTATTGCATGACCCTCTGCGAGTCAGTGGTAACTGGAATCTTTTGCATAAACGTTTTGGTGCATTAGATCATGTGCAAAATCTGTTGCTTTTATACTAAACATTACTATCGGAGTCAACTGCAAACATTGAGCTCCTGTGCAAGACTTTACAATGCACAACAGGCAGATCATCTAAATCCAATCTGCTTAACTATGAATTTAGCAGTTGAACCTGAAGTTGCATCATTTTTTTTTTACCGTTACATGCGCTTTTTGTAAACGGATAGAAAAAAAACTGATTTTATTTAAAGGTACTGCCTGCAGCTAAAGAGCGATAGTGAAAAACACTTTCAAACAATTATGCTCTATTTTATTTTTAATCCGACTAGTCATTTTTGTTCAGGGCTAAATTTATTTGATGAATTAAAATATATTATTAAAAACTGGACTTTTTAATTCTTTTTATTAAGAACAGTGAATTTTTCTCTAGAGAAAACAAAAGGACAATAAATATATAAGCAGCTTTGAGAATTCCAGTATGATAATCATACCACATAGCTGGGCACAAACAACATCACTCGGTTTCTCATTTAACAATATCGAACACAAAGATACAGAACGCTATATATGCATGACTATATCACACCACATGGAGCCATAAACCTACTGAGAAATCGAACAGAGGAGGAAAAAGAAACTGTAAAAAAAAAAAAGATCTCGATAGATCTCAGAAGTGATCCTTTGACAAGCGGCAGAGAGACAATGTATCCGTTAGCACAGCGAAACCTCTCTTAGGATATGAGCTCATATGTGACCACCTGTGATTCCGCCTCAGGCCGCGGTTAGGACAGAATGGTGGCGATGAAGTCATAAAAGCGCTTTGAATATTGCTCGGGGTTGACCGTTGAGATCTCTGCCCCTGCCTGGAAAAAGGAGAGGCAAAAACGTGTCACTTAGTACTAGCACATTTATATGGCGCTTTTCTCTGCGCTCAAAGCGCTTTACATAGAAGGGGGAACTGTGTTTGTAACTCTTACCCCATGTTTGACTGTCTTAGCTGCATGGGCTGCTTTCTTCTTGGCATCATATGGAGTGAGAATGTCAATCACCGCCATGAAGTAGATTTCTTTTTTAGGAGCATCTGTAAGGAAGAATGAGCTACTGTTTTAAAGGGTACCTATTATGGATTTTTGTAGTGTAGTCATGTAGTGTGTAACAGATCTAAGTGAACGAAAACATCCTGCAAAGTTTTAAACATGAAAGTTCACCGTATACAAAGTTATTGTCTGTCTCTCAAAAGTAAGAGTCGACTCTGAGTCGCTGATATGAATCGTTCGACGAACGATGCTTTTCCTTTGTCTAGTTGACGTCAACTTGACAAGTTATTTGAATAAGATACGCCCACTCATTGCGTTCGGAGACCAGTGTTGCCAGGTCCGTATGCCTGCACTGTTTCCGCGGGTTGTTTGTGTAGTGCACGAGTTGACGCGATTGTTTTACCCACTGGAACATGATTGTTATTGGGGAAACACCCGGGAACGCTATTTGACTATTTTTGGCCGTGATTGGGTTAGTTTTGATGAGCAATTGGGCTGGTTTTGTTGTGCAGACCTGGCAACCCTGCCGGAGACGCAGGGGAAACTAACATCATGTCGAGACGCTGTTTTGAAGTGCGACGCAAAAGCAAACTTTTTTCATCTGCCCAGTGAGGAGCATTTGAAGACTAAGTGGCTACAGTTCATATATACAACTATACCACAGAAGTATAACCCGGACCTTGTTCTGTGTTCGCGTCATTTTGAAGATGATTGCTTCACAAACCTAAATGCTATAAGTATGGATTTGCAAGCCGGCTGATACTGAACGAAGGTTCAGTACCGAGTTTATTTGGATCAGCTTCCTTCTCCGAATCACAAACTGTAAGTATTATTAATATTAATTGTTGCTTTTATGTTTTATGTATCATGCTCAATAAGTATGTGTGTGTGTGTTGTGTACACACAGCGCATAGGTCGTCAGTTGTATTGAAATATGTGAAGTGTTTGTCGTTGTTAATGGAGTTGTCATAAAGAATATAGCTATAACGTTACCTCTTAGTACTGCATTATCAATATGTTTATGCTTTGGGCTAACGCAAACAAAGACTGAATGTGCTTTAATCACTAAACTTTGGGCTATAGCTAAATCACCACAGATTAGCGTCACGCAAAGGCGGGGTTTGGAAAAATGACTCGCTAAACGATTCATATGGGAGTCGGTGAGCAAATCAAGTAAAAATAAATACATATTATATGACAACAAAAGTGTTTTTTGTCATGGCATGCTCGTAAAACTGTTGTTGGGGACTCCCAGAACAATATTAGGAACATTTTAAATGCCATAATAGGTACCCTTTAAAGCAAGAATTGGAACAAAGTGAGACAGAACTATCACTTGCCTTTTGGCCCAGTGCTGTGCTGCCACTGCATATTTAACATTCACTGAGCTTGTACATCCATTTCTATCATGACAACTCCTAACAAGGGTTTGGCATGGTAATGGATATGATAATGTTAATGTCTTGCTCTCTGCCCACGCAAGGTCTCTCGCTCGCTCGCTCTACGCGGTTTGGAGCACAATCTCTGTCTCGCATGCATGCTCGCTCTAGATTACGAAAGATTTTGAACAAATTTGCGGTATAACTAGTCGATCATAAGGGGCTCAACAGGTAAATCTATAGATAAACTCATCTTTCAGGCATTTGACCAGCCGGGTTGACACTTCAGCGTGAGAAATCGGGGGTGTGGCGTGTGAAACCAATCAAATGCGGGTGTCTCACGGCCAATGCGTGAGAGTTGGCAGCTATGTGAATTACCCATAGCAGATCTATACAGGTGGAGCGTTTCTACAGCAAAAGCTGACCAAGTATTTGAAAGTTGAGCAGTGAGCTCATTGGCTGCTGATACAGCAGGAACCAATCATCTGTGCCCTATAGAGAACGATGTGATTGCAAGCAGATTGAGTTAAGAACCTATCAGCCTCTGCATCATCTTGAGTTTCATGACAGAAATTTGTATTTATATGCCTTGCAAAATTAAATGCTTGGTTTTATCTGATGCATTCAACATTGTTGCAGAATCTGCTGATTTGTCAACAAAGACAATGTGTTTGCTAGATAACAGATAAAGTTTGAAAGAGTAAAAATAAATACTACTACAAACTGTCAGTTTCCATCCATCATATTCCATAATATTCCAGCAAAAGAGAGTTTATGAATTTATGGAGTTGCATTACAGCTGCATAATTTCTAGCTTGTTGCATATTTTCTTTTAGTAAAGAGTAAAAGTATTGACCTGACTGTGCACAAAAAAACAACAACAGATTTTTAATCCATGAATGTGGAATATTACACATTATAATTTAAATATGGCTAAATTTACAGTATTTACAGAGGAATAGTGTAACACAATACAGATTTTTTTACCCACAATGTATAATGTTTTTTCAAAACTCCAAATATTAAAATTGTGTGCATTACTTGTCTAGTATTATTCATGCTACAGGCATAAATGACACCTTAAGTCATTCAGCTTATTTATGAAAAGTGTAGTATTACTTTTCTAAGTGATTGTTCTCACAATTTTCATCCAGAAAAAACGATAAGCTATATCTAGAGACTAGAAAATCATAGCCACCTAGAACATCCTAAACACCATCAAGCAACCCTACTTTTAATTTAGTTTGGGCTAGAAAAATGACTCACTTTCATGGCTCTTGATGGCATATACGTCAATGATGGGGTCAAACTCTCCCGGGCCCAGAGGTCTATTGCTGTCTAGTGTGTTACTGGGGCTGTCTGGCGGGGAGCCAGTGGCCCCTCCGTCGCTCTCCGTTCCCTCCTCCTCGCCAGCGTCATTGTCTTCACTCTCCTCCTCCGGCTGTTCCTGCTCCCCTCGCTCCACATCATGGATCCCCACCAGCAGACTGTAGTCCATCAGCTTCAGCTGGGCCAGGAACTGGAAACACAGTTTTCAAAGGATTCAGCATGAAACAATCATTGTCTTTTTAATTAGACACAGTTTAAAGACACAGAGGGGTGATTAGGGCAAACGAGTGTTTAGATAAGAGTTTAATGATCCAATACATTAAACAAAGTAAATGAATAGCAAGCACATGATGAATGAGCACACAAACTTAATGCACACAGACCTCTACGTCATTCTTCAGTTTCTCCAGGAACATTTTCTTGTTTTCCTCATCTATGTAGATTTTCTGTCCGTCATTGATGAAGTCATTGTCTTTGTATGTTGGAAGCTCCTTGGTCTGTTTTTCACATTGGGGGAAAGAAAAACAGTTAAAGTAGCAAATCTGTATATTTAAACTTTGTTTAGTTTACTAAGCAATGGAACAAAAAGATGGTGTCACTGCCATACAATATCATAAATTCTGATTTTCTTCTGCACATATTTTGATTTGTTAATGCACTTAAAAATGACAATTTTATGACAAAAATAATAATTTTTGTAGCAATATTTTTACATATGGAAGTGCGTAGTCATTGAGCAGTACCAAATGCAAATGCAATCTGTCTGTTTAAGCGGCTCGACTGGGACAGAGAAAACAACATTAGCTCGACCAATGGGGTGGAACTCTGTTTGCCCAAACACAGGCAGTATTTTTGCTATTCTTTTTTCTAACAATTAATGATGAATTTATTGTGTCCTCCAACATCTTATTACACTATTATTATACTAAATAATAATATTACACTAAAATTCCCATCTAAAAAACAAATAAAGTCTTTTGGGGGTGAATTAAGAAGTTCAGCACTTGGCCTGATGCAATTCTGATCTGCCCACACATAACAAATGTGACTTCACTCAGTGAGCTTAAAAATAGCACATCAGATGCAGTCGGGTGAAATATAAAGCAGATTTCTGCCTCCTGTGGACACAGAGCAACAGGCTATGATTTAGATTTCACTATTAGAGCCAACAGACAATTACAGCATTTAAATAATTACAATGATTAAACCAAGGGTTATTTCCTAAATGCCCACTTTCACAAACATCAGCGATTCCAATCTGCAGTCTACAGCTAGTATCAAGATTCGAAGGGATAATTCACCCAAAAAAATGAAGATGCTGTCATCATTTACCTCATGTTGTTCCAAACATGTATGACTAACTTTCTTCTGTGGAACACAGTGGGGTTCAGAACAACATTGGACTCCATTTTCTTTCATTGGTTAAACCAAAAAACACTTCGTTTCGTGTTCTACAGTCATTTAGGCTGGGAACAATATGATGCAAAAAATGACGTTATTTCCATTTTTAGCTGAACTATCCCTTTAATTCATTAATCTGATTTGCATGTGTTAGATTAAATTTGTGATACATTTATTAAAAAAAACATTTAGTTAAATAGCCTACTTTTGTTCTAGTTCAATAAATTATCTTTGTGTCAGAACTGAAGAAAAATCCAGATCTAGTATCTATCTGGAATACGTTTTCACCCTTTATGACCATTTGATGGAAATTTGAATTGATTCCTGAGACTCCAAACTAATTGAACAAGCATTGAAGGTATATATAAAACCTCATATGGCTCAGCAGAACACTCAAATGCTGACGCACTAGTATTCCAGTTCTTTTCGCAATTCCAGCAGAGATTGTCGAAGAAGGGGTCACCGTTCTGGAACAGGAGGATAAGTTAAACCTAAAGCACCGGACATGAGCTTGTGTTTACAGTCCCTTGTGGGATCCAGAGGGAACGCTGCTTTCCTGAGGCAAAATGTGGAGTGATGCATGTTGAAGAAGAACACTGAGCATATGGGAAAGTTCTTTGCTGTCATGTCCTTACGTGTCTTATGGCGCAGTAAAAGCGTGTGGCAATCCGGATGGTTTGTAGCTTTTGGCTCATGCGTGATTTGGACGGAGCCTCCTCAGGTGGGCGGGGCTGCAGGGAGAAGGGAGGTCAGATGCAAAACGCAAGCACCCAAAAACCACTGTGTGGAGGTGACAGACCTGAACTTTCTACATAACTTTAGGGAACTGCGTTCTTAGGCATTTTTAACATGTAAAGCCTTTAGAGGACAATGGAAGAATCAAAAAGATGGAAATATCCCACATACATGCATCAACAAGAAACACACCAAAAGTACACGTGTGATATAAAGTTGATTGATTACATGACTGTTGTACAGTAACCAAGTGAAGACAAAATATCATGGGAGAATGTTAAGGAAATCACAATTGAGAAGCAAAGGAAACTTTTCATCAAATACTGTGAATGACAATAAATCTGTATATGACACATGATTACAAATATACATCAGTTCATATTTGCCCCGAGAGTATCATATACAGCGATAGAATGTAAATATAAAATCTCAATGGAGGAGAAATGAATCAAAGAAATAATTCATCATGCCAGCAAGATTAACATGCATATAGAAAAATATATATGTATATGCATGCAAATCGTTCACATGCCCTCAATATTTACACATATGAGAAAAACACAAGATTAGGTTTGCCTTATGTGAGGAAATACTGTACACAAGAGTAGACCGCAAGAGTATTAGCCTTTTATTAACGCACACAATGTATTTATATATACACTACTGTTCAAAAGTTTGGGGTCGGCAAGATGTTTGCTCATCAAGCGATCAAAAATACATTGAAACTGGTAACTGGTTTCTATTTGAATATATTTTAAAATGTATAATTACTTCAATTAATTCAGCATAATTCCTTCAGAACTCATTCTAATATATGCTGATTTGCTGCTCAAGAAAATTTCTTATTATTATTAGTGTTACATATAAATATTACTTTTATATTATTCTGTTGAAAACAGCAATCAGGTGCTTAATATTTAGGTGGAAGTTGTAATAAAACATATTGTAGGATTATTGGATTAATAGAAAGTGCAAAAGAGAAACATTTATTTGAAATGGAAATTTTATGGAACATCTTTACTGTCACTTTTGATCAATTTATTCCACTCTTGCTGGAAATAAAAACCTTGACCTTTTGAACGGTAGTGCAGTTTGCACAGGAAGTTTAATTCAGTGTGATAGTGCGTAATCCAACAGTCAAATGTTCCCTGAAAACAAGTAGTCAATGTCTGATCTATTATTTACAATAGTTCTACTTACCATCTCACTCTTTACCTTCAGAGATCAGTGTACTTAAATTACAGAGTAAAACAATAGGGTATCACAATATAAGAGACACCACGGTTCTTGGGTTTAAATTAATCCAATATTATAACTATTTTCAATCTTCTCAGGACCATTAAATAAATTGAAATCACTGGACTACAAAAGTGCAGTTTCCCATAATCTGAAGCAAATAAATCAAGCAAACGCTTGAACAGATTTTTTTTTTCCCCAAGGAATGGAGAATGTAGAAAATGGGATCTTTTCACACATGATCATTTTATTTTTGGGAGTTTGTTAATACACACGACACATAGAAAGGAATATGATGTTATAATATATTCAGAATTTTTTTTTTTAACAATTTCCAAACTCAAGACATGCAATACATCCAACATGCAAATATGAGCTCATTTTCTGAACATGTAATCATACACTGGAAATGAAAATATTTTTAGCATGGAAGTTCATCCCCTATTCAAAATGTATAAACTTTCTACAAAGAGAGAGAGAGAGAGAGATTACCTTTTCTTTGTCGCTAGCCTCTCTTGCCACTGTGGATCCCTAAAATGAGCATAAAGTTATCATTAAAAGAACAGTTACCCTAAATTAAAAATGATCATTTCCTCAATAGATCAAAAACTATATTACTTATTTCCCACCCTGGAACAAGTTATTTTTCTGATTCAAAAGAATCATTTGTTCATGAATCAGACAACACTACTTCTCTCATGAACGCACCAGGAAGAACAAGGGTGGATGTCGGAAATTTCTGTGAATAATGAGTTAAAGTTATCGCATGTCTCAACTCAAAGACTCGAAATATAGCATAAGTTTAATAAGTCTTACATTATAAATGTAATAAAATGTTCATAATGTAATCATTTTCTTAAAACGTAATAAAGTCTTGAGCTCTTAATGTAGTAACAATGTAATAACAAATTTTCACATAATGTAATAGGTTATTGTATGAGTATTGTATTTGTAGCAACTTCTAATGTAGTTACAGTTCATAAGGTAATTCCAGCACATGATGTGCAAGAGAAAAAATATAATTAGGCTACATTGTGAAATAAACATTTTCATAAAAGTTGTATTCTTTTTGTGATTATGCGTGCTCCAACATTTTGAGTCACTTTGACCCAGAAACACATTTTTAATTTTTTTGCCCTACATTATTAGAGTCTTGGCTTTCTAATTTATAGGTATACGTTTTTAATCATTTTTGAGATGCAGTCATTAAATGGTTGTCATTAAATCTTGCTAAATTCTAAAAAGATGTTATATTCACTAAAGAATTTTAGTGAAATGATTCTCTATAGAGATGCTTTTTATTTTTCTAGACAACTAGTGAACTAAAGACATTATTCGGCAAATCTTCCTGAGGTAAACGTAGCATTAGGTGACAAGTTCTTCACAATCCCACAATTATCAAATTGAAAAATATTTAATATTCTCTTTATCTCATTCTATTATGTACAGTAACATAATTAAGCAATATCAACATAAATAATAACAGTAATAATAATAATACATCTGGTGCATTTTAGATTTAAAAAATGAACTGTAAATTAATACCAGTGCTTTTTATGTTAATTAAAAAAGCTATTACAATTATGACAATAAGACAAAGATTTTGTTGAATTTATAATTTAATACATTTCTCATAATGTAAAAATATTTATTTTATTACGTTTTCAGAAACTTACTACAGTATGCGCAGTTACTAGATTACACTTTGCTATTAGATTATGAGTTGCTACACACAATTTTACGATGCCCCGATCCATTCACTTTCATTATATTGAAAATTAGACGGGCTCTTTAAACAAGAACCACTCACCTTCAGGTCATATTTTTTGTAAACAGGCAGCCGGTGGCTGAAAACATTGCGAGTGACAATCATGTAGGTCTCATCTCCATCCACTGTGAGGCGATACATGCCCAGAAACTGAGGGAGCAGCGTGTTTCCATGGCATTCGACTATATACTACAGTGGGCAAATACAAAAAAAAGAAAAAAAGATTCACTTTACACTTCACAGCTTGTGAGACTCACAACAGAATCTTTTTCTTTGTTCAAAGAAATATTTCCCTCTACCTGGTGGTACTTCTTCAGAATGTTGTGCATCTCGGCCACGTCCTCGCTGGTGATGATCTTGATGACGTACCTCTTGTTGTATGAAGTGTGGAAACGAGCTCCACTGCGGCCCTGAGCGTCACTGGGAATCGGGGCCCTGCGCGTCAGAGAGTTCTGCCACGGGAGAAAAGAACAGTGAAGGATTTCACACTGAACAGCTCCACTAAAACGGTGAAAAGCTACTGGCACTTCTCCTAGACTGCAGTCAGACTGGAATGCCAGACTGTACAGTCTGGCCACTTCTTTTATTGAACCTCATCACAAACTGAAACATTTTGGCAGATTCGGTCATTTGGATTGCAAAACATCTTTGCTGTCTTATAGAAACGGAAAACAAGATAAAGAACATTTTGCAGTTATAGTGCCCTTTGCAGAAAGATAGGAGTCAATAGGTTTGCATTAAAATGCAACCAGCAAAAGCACAGCTGAATTACTGCCTGCGCTTTTAGATGCCATCTTCAGTGTAGCTGCCAAAAATGCAAGGTCTCTCGGTTTACGGCAAAAGCCACACTCTGTGTTGTCATTGTACTGAGTGGGATTTGTTTTCATGATGTTCAAAGCTGTTCCAAATGTCTTCGTGAAACTGATTTAGTAGATCAGCAGTTCCCAACTGGTTTTGCTTTAGCACCCAGATTTGGATACCAAGAATCAATACATTTTTTTTAATTAGCAACAACAACTCGAGCAGTAAAATCCTCTTTAAAAACAAAAGCTTAAATATTTACATTAACAACAAAATATACTGTATGGCAATCATTTTCTCATGACTTTTAAAAATATTTTATTTTGATATCCAACCTAAGCACGATTTCAAGATTAGCAGAATTTAGCATTGTTTTTTCCGCTATCAGAACAAACCAAATATTTTTTGAGAACTACTATTGTAATCATAAAAAAATAATTTTGGATATTGATAGAGAAGATGTTTTTACTGGAGACACACCAATGATGTTTAAGTCACCTGGAGACACACCAATAATAATAAAAAAGGTGCTTTCACTTCAATGAAAATGAAATGCTGATTTCAACAATCACAGTGCTGGGTCAACAGTAGTGTGTAGTATTGAGATATTCTGGGAGATGGGCCAAATTGAATACACTATTTTCAGTTTATGGCATTTAACTTGATCTGAGCCTGCTATAGAAACTAAAACCTGATATTATTGCAGTTTACTTATAAAACTGCTACATATGAACTGAGAAACAAAAATGCTTTGTTTTAAAAGGGTCATATCATGAGGAATCAACAATTTTCTTTTTGTGTCGAATTATGAAATCCAAACTGACATTTCAACATTTGTTCACGGGTGAATCAACATCATGTCGTAAAGTGTATGTTCTGTTTTGGTTTCGTTTTCACTGTGTTTCCTGTTCTGGTTTGCCAGTGTTATTTGTGACCTAATTATTTTCTGTAGTTACTCATTTAATTAACCTGTTTGTACTTGATTACTCCCCTGTGTATTTAAGACCTTAGGTTCTTCGTTCAGTATTGTTTATGTTACTGTTAAAAGCTAAAGCAATCTCTAAGTGTTTCTCCTTTGTTCAATTAATAATCATATCCTTTGTTCGTGACATGTTGAATCATGGTTGAATTTTGCTTCAAAAAAGGCTAAACTTTGTGATTTAAAACAATGACAAACAGGATGTCGAAAATAAGTATTAGGCTGTCTTAAACAGTAATTAAGAGTTTATTGAGCCAAAGGTCATAGTTAACATTGTGAATTGGACCCTAAGCTAAAGCATTTTGTTAACCTTTTTTGCAACCATTTAGCATTAAATGTAGTTTCAATGATTTTCAACACTGAAACAACAACAACCGATATGGCCGTCACAGTCCAGCTGGGAATGTAACTTTCAGACCTTAATCTTCATGTCCACAGGCCTCAACACCTTCAACATCACAGGGTGGATTGTTTAATGAATTTGTCACGGTGCACTGCAGACTTTGCAAAAAGAATGGGCAATAAAAAAAATGATCTTATATTGGACATGACAACAAACTTGTAGCCAGTGTGTAAATAGAGTAAAAAAAAGTGCTCTGCCCATTTTTCATTTCACATGTGAAGAATGAAGAAAATAGCCATTAAAGCTATTTTAATAATAGAGTGTCTATTATGTTTTCATACATTTTCAACTTTCTTTAGTGTGTATTGTTGCTGTTTGATTGTCTGCAAAAATGTCTGCAAAGCACAAATCCACTCAAAAGCGAGATATCTTTCTTTAATATCAATAAGCACTTTTTCATGAAAAAAACGCCTTCATTGTAGTCTTGAGTTTTCTTCCAGGAATGTAAGTCACAATATTCCTCATTTAAATAATTCACGCCCAAGGAATACGCAAAAAATGGGAGTTGCCTGAGTAGTGTGTTGAAACTTGCGGTTATGGTAAGAAACATCACATTTCCAAAACACGCTCGAAGTGGCTGACCAATCACAAAACACTGATCCAGCTAATTGCACTTTTCGGAAGGAGGGGACTGGGAAAGTAAGGTACGGCAACAGTGTAAAATATGTGAAAAAAGGGCGTAATAAATGGCAAACAGGCAATTTATTTTTTGGCACAATAAATTACTAACATAACAAGGGGAAAAAAAGTATATATAATCTATGATACAACCTCCTTAAGCACTTAGGTACCTGATATTCCTGATCATCAATGGAGAACCGCTCCCTTAGATTGCGGAAGACTAGGGGACAGTACTCCTTAAACTTGAAATGGCTTGGCATGTTCTCTCTTTGGAAACAGAAAGCAAAAGCAAATAACTAACAAAATCAAACAAATAAATAACAAAATAATCACATTAAATTCAGCAATATAGTCTTGAGTCAGTCTTTCTTACTTGTTGAAGAGATGGTTGTCCACCTTGATCTTAGAGTTGGCTTTGAAGTCATCAGGCATCAGCATAACAGGAATCTGGATGTGACTGAGTTCATTTATCTAAAAAAAAACATAAAAAAACAGAAGCTGTAAAAGTGAAAGAAAATGATTCGATCATTCTAAATGACAAAATAATATTTGAACAGTGATGCACATCAAAAATAGCTTGATATCTGTTGTATAGGAGACGTCTGGACCTGCTCCAAATGAATACATCAGAGCGTTTTCTTATTTACTGAGAACTATCTGCAGTACAGGGGCCATTCCTCAAATGTGGTGCACTGATGGAACGCTGCCAAGAAACAACTTCCTTTCACTAACAGCAGGAGCGAAAAACAGAGCTGTCTGCACCAACAGGCTAAGCATTACTTATTTGGCCGGACTGTCCACTTCCTTTTCTATTGCCCTAACAAATTCAATACACGTCAAGTGGCCTTTCATGGGCAATAGCACATGCATGACTACACATTAACTTAAGTCAGTTGATTGATAGTGGCATGAACTCAGAAAGCTGCCTACTTATCTAAGGATAACTCTATTTCTGTCCAACAATGGGTGTACATGTGCATTTGTCCTACAAGGTGGAATCCAACCTGATTTTTAGACACTCCCTTTACACTATGGCGTGTTGTGTGTATGCAGAGAGTTATTTTTGCGCATCTTCCTGTGCCTCCATCTGTTCCTGCTGCATCAGGGGGCGTCCTCCTGTCTATTAAGAAGCATTTCAATAAAAAAGGCTAAGCTTTGTGATTTAAAACAATGACAAACAGGATGTCGACAATCAGCATTAGGCTGAAAAACAAAATACGTCCGTTTCTGATTTAAGGTACTGGCAACAAGCGAAATTGGAAGCCTCAGAATACAATCCACCATCTTTCGCTGTCTAATGCTGCGCAATAATGTCACAATGGATTTGCAAAGCTGAACAGTAGTCTACAAAGAGATAAAAAAAGGCCTAGAGAAATCAACTGCAAGACTGGGGGAGAGGGCAGCAGGTTCACTGAAACAGCAGCAGCTGAAAACGGGGAAGGACAAGCCACGGTCAATCAGCCTTATCTGTGACACAAACACACACACACACACCTCATCCGCCCATTTACACAGTATGTGCCATGTGATTCAGCCCATAGTATGATCATTATGATAATCGCAAAATTTAATTTGATAATATTAACTGCAGTGTGATTTTGTTGATGTGATTACATCCACATATAGATTGTATGTGTCATAGTGGCTCTTCACCCCCGCCCCTTTACACTCGGTTACATAATCAGCATACAATTTCATTTGGATAAAGCCATTGAGATTAATCAAGCAACCAAGAAACCAGAGGCGTTCCTGGCGGAGTAGGTTGTGTGTTTTCTGAAAGCCACTCTGGAACATTACAAGCAATTACTTCTTTACAGGCATTACTTCTTTTTATTGCGTTTCACTTCAAATAATTCCATTACTGAAGCCTGTTTTCTAAGCAGACTAATATCTGTCAGCACATACTGCTTATCACCCGCTTTACATAACACAGCGCTACTAGAAATTCACATCAATGGCAACAGACAGTGTCGATCCTTATGTGCTGAGAAAAGAGGCTGGCTGAGCGTGTATGGGGGGGGGGGGGGCTCTAGTTAAGGCAATTTCTCATTCTGGCCATTAGGGAAGTTCCTGCCACAATGGAAGAGGCCTTTTTCTCCTTCACTTCAGACTTAAGTTATACCTCTGAGACTCTTACGTAATCAACATGAAAAAGCTCATCTGAGACAGTGCTGATTGAGAGGATGAAACATCTAAAAGGAAAGAAGAGGAGAGGAGGAGCGGGGATTAGATGAGAGAGCATGATGAATCTTAAAGAACTATGAAAGACATAGAAGAGCATCAAGCATACGCAAGACGTGTGGCATATATGTGGTGAAGGGAGGGGCTCTATTGGCCTAAATTATAAAAATAGGCTAAACCCACAGGCGATATTCCTGAACACTACATTTTTGAGGTCAAAAGATCTCATTGTCATTTAGCCCCAATAAAACGAAACATAAAGTATAAAAGGGAAGAATGTGCTAATGATGTTTGGGAGCATCAACCTGCAGGCAACTCTGATTCATTTTGGGGTTTAATGATGTTTTTCTCCACAAACAGAGAAAAATCCAAGATGGATGCCCCCAAAAGTATTTTAACATTCCGTATTATTTACAATAGTGGTAGCATCTCTATAACTAGTTTCACAAGTCCAAAAATAATATTTAAAGTGCACCTATTATGCTATTTTAAAGGTTATTGATATATTTACATTAACATTTCTCAAAGAGTCTGAAAACAGTTAGTTCAAAGATCATCTCTCTAAGCTGAGGTTTCTGCGAGCTTACAATGATCTGATTGGTCAGATGACAAAGTTTTTTGTGATTGGTCTACTGCTTACAGCGTGTCGGAAACAAAACATGACATTAAAATGGCTGCCTCCGAAATCGCTTTCTCTCTTGAGTAGGTACTTATTTTGAATAGGTAATTACTTCACGACCGAAGTATGTTATTTATAGTATGAGTGTGTGTAGTATGAATGTAATCTGGATATACTCCATCTGCCATGCTGTCATTATCATGTGACCTACCAGCGCATCAGTTTCGTTGCTTCACTCCCATTCACAAATCCTCCCTTGTGGCCTCATGGGATAGTAAAGTGTTCCTCGTATGCACACTTCAGAATCTAGCTGGAAGTAGTACGTCATCCGGGTACTTTTTGCCTACTTTATTATGAGTACTGTGAATTCGGACATACTTCTTTGTCACATACTTTCATACATACATACACATGTCACATATTTTTCGCCTACGTTAAAGTGGGGAAGTATGTGATTTCGGATACAAACTTTTTTGCATTATTTTCCTGTTATCTCTGTAAAGTTGCTTTGAAACTATCTGTATTGTAAAAAGCAGTATAAATAAATGTGACTTGACTTTTTACTATCCCATGAGGCCACAGGAGAGGCTTTGTGAATGGAAATGAAGCAACGCAACTGAAGCGGTAGGTCACATGACAATGGCGGATGTAGTATGTCTCTGACAGCAGAAATTCAGCACTAACCCCCTAAACAAAACCGCTGTGCTACTATGTTTCTGAACAGTTTTTTAATGTTTTAAACAGTCATTCAGATTTTTGTATTTGCAATGGTGTTCATCAGCACTAAACACCTAAATACTTAAGAGTTAACACGCTGTTTATTTTCCAACTTGAACATTTTTACATTTTAATCTGGACTACAACATGCTCTAGATTTTGACTGAAAATTAAAATCTTAGGTCTAAGGTCTCATTAGTTAATGCATTAACTAACATTAACTAATAATACCTTATTGTAAAGTGTTACCTATTTTTCTTTATAATTCTCTTGCACTATAATCTGTTTGAAACATTTGTTTACTTTATAATTTGTGCATTTTTTATTGTAGTTAAATGTTTTGTTCTTTTTGTTATAAGAAAAAAGATTAAAGCTACAATGTGTAAGATTTTTGTAATAAAATTTCCAAAAATGACTTGCACAGTGTGATATATTTCCTGCAGTAGTGTACTTACGAGATCCCACAATTTCCAAAAGATTTTTAATTTCAGAGAAATTACAATTTTAAATAATGGCTCGTCCATGTTCACTTGTCGCCTGTCAATGACGTAATATCTGCGTTATCCCTGGTTTCCGCAGCCTGGTCCCACCAGACTCTCGTACATTTAATTTCATTTGTGCAATATAGAGTCTGGCACCGCTCCATTGACAAGCGCTAACTTCCTTGTAGGCAGGTACTCTATTGAAGTCTAAAACTATTGGATCTGCCCAGAGTCTGCCCATCGCTAACGTTTGGTCGTGAAGCATTTCATATGTCAAACTTTTCCTGAACCCCATGGGGAGGAGGGCCACAACATCATGGCCACCAACAAAACTCAGCAAAGATTGTTCTTGCTCCGGCTTTAACTTCATGATATTCGGCAGCGCTGCCACAACGGACCGAATGGCTTCACTCGCATCTTTCTCCGCTGCCATTACTGAACTACGACTCAAAATATAGCATGACATCAACGTCATCGTTCTCAGTCACTCCCTCTGTTCGCTGATTGGCCGGAGAAAACCAAAGACTACAGCACAATCCCAGACGTAGTACTGAAAGAAAATGAAATTTAGTGGAAGTACGTAGGAGGGCGGAGCGAGGCTAGGTTTCCACTCGTTACTGCGCTACGTCTAGCGGCACACTCACATTGTTGTTTTGTTCAAACATTATGAACCATGGCAAGCAGACTTTGGGACAAAAGGAGAAATAAAACGAGGATCAATATCAGCGTGGCGTTTTCGAGATGCCAAGAGCTCCACGTCCGTGACTAACTTCGACTTGACAGAGACGCCGTTCTTGCATGTTCTTTATTAGACAGGTGATCAAATGTACATAAAACTAGTCAATGTTATATAGCTCAACATGTTAGAATATGATCAGTATGTTATTCTAATGTTGATCTAGCTTACTACTGCTAGTCTCATACAGCCAACAAACTAACACATAGAATACCATGATAACTTTCAACACACTCAAATGCAGTTTAGTGTGATATTGTAACGTTAGACTAAGTAAAACAGCGCTGCGTTACCTCACAAGTTTTATTCGTCTAATAAACTGTCCTGTGTGAGTAGTAATTCTGTACTTGCGGATAGTTCGGTAGAATGAAAAGTCCGTATTCCTTTATATCCGCGTGACTCGCGTGTGGCGCTGATATTTGTCTCTCATTAGCAATCGGGCCCTGCTTCATACCACAGTCTCGTTAAAAACATCAGTGTATTCATTCATCCATAAACATTATTAGATCCATCATGAGCCGCTTATGAGCCATCAACCTACGCCTTTGTTATTGTAAGAGGTTAGCGACCTCAAGTGGCGAAAAAAATTACATATTGTAGCTTTAAACCTGATAATATAAATATGACATTTTTTTTACACTTTTTTGCAACTTATTTCAATATCGTGATACCGTATACCATGATTAAAACTTGAGCAATTATCGCAAAATGAAAATGTGATACCGTCATATGCCCAAATGGAAGTGATTTTTAAATCAATTAAACTGCACATATTCATTTTTTACAGCCTCTCTAGGGCTGATGAGAAAATACATCAAAAGGCCATTCAAACCACTTCTCCATTCCAATACTGGGATGCTGAAGGGGAAATTGGCTTGTGTTTTACTATATCCACTTAGGATACTCTGAAGGGTGTTTTACTACATCCACTTAGGATACTCTGAGGGGTGAATTTAGTAAGTATATTTAAAAAAAAAATGTGATGAAACAATATTTGTTGATGGCCAATATAATACTTTCACCATAAGTGGTGCGCTTTTATGGTAGCTGACTATAATAATACTAGCCTATATAAGTGTTAGACTTATATAAACTCAGTCTTTTTATATTGGATACTCAAAAATACAACTTGAAACTGTTTCACCTTAAACACTCGATGTTGCCAGATAGTTTAAAGATAAGAATAAATCATCAAGCCCAATAGCCAAAGATCTAAATATCAGGATTCCTACATAAGGGTCTTAGATGAGATTAGTGATGAGTTACATGGTCTATAACAGGCAATTCATGTAGATAAGAGTAGCTAATTATAAACAGCATTTTCAACAGTCATATAATTCTGTGGTATTGAAATAATGATACATTACATCTTCCTAACTTCAACTCGCAAGACGCACAGGAAATTTAGATACTTTTCAATTATATTTGAGAGGCTTATAGAGTGCATAAAAACAGAGCATTTAATGTCTTGACTTCAATCTATGTTTAAATGAATAATTTACTTCATGCATGTGCATCATGACAGAGCATAAGGCTCCCAGACACCGGTGTCCAGATTCCCAGGAGACCAATTAAAGCTTTGTAAGATACCTGGAAATCTTCCATTCCCACAGGAAACGTATTCTTTAAACTTACCATGTTTTTTAAACACACATATTTAGTCCTACAGTTGGTGTTAATCAAGATTCAAATAGCAAAATGCTTTTTTTCAAATATTGAGAAATAAGAGAATGGAAAAGGAACAAAAATTTAGAATTTAGAAATCCATGTTATGAGATCTCTCGGTCACTGAGAACAGGCGTGTTCTTGTAGTTTTTATTTTCGTGCAGACATTGGGTGCTGACAAGGGATCAGGGATCTAAATGCTGTCTGCAGCTTGTGTAGTTAATCATTCAGCGTCCTCAACACTTGCTTTGCTCGCTGACACAATCATTTCATTGATTCTTGAGTACTGGGACAAAACAGACCACAAAATTGAAAAATAACATTCATTTTTTCAACAAAATATGTTTGGATTAATCTCCTCAGTAAATCACCTAGCCTATGTTTGGTTGTAATATCCTGCTTCTTGCATATTGTTACTTGTCCATTAATTAATATGGATGAACACCATCAGATACAAAAATAATGTGTCAAATGTAATACAAATATTTACAAATCTAGCATTCATGTCATAGAATTAATGACTTGACACCACGGGATGCTTTCAAACTGATTTTCAGCACCATCTGTTGAATTTTCACTACCATCATGCAAGGTGTTAATGAAATAAATCACATTCCGCATATCACACATATTTCAGCTATTGTGTGTAGATGTTTTACCAGCAGGACCTACTTAAAATTAGAGAAATTATGTAAACAAAATGGCATAACTAATATAAATATATGTATATAAAAAACATCAGAGTCCGTGTGAACGGTTGATCTCTTATGCAGATAAAATACCAGAGGACCTTCAGTATCAGAATTAATGTTGAATTTGACAGATTTTTAAAGAGATAGCCTTTAAGAATTTTATTGGGGTTGGAATGGGAATATAAGAATTTAATTCTAATATTGAAAAATATATTTATATATATATATATATAATATAATATATATATATATATATATATATATATATATATAAAATATATATATTATCATATCCAAACAGCACCAGGAATATATATTTCTGTTTTGTATGTCCTTAGATTCATGTAAATGATTTGGTTATGTCTGATGACAGGTGGTTTTTGGTTGTAGTGAGTGATATCTCATCAATCTTGATCAAATTACCTCAATGGTATACATTTGTGTCTAGATCATTAATCATCTGATTCATTTCAATGCGGAACTGTATGTTTAAATTAAGTTGAGTGGCATGTCTCAAGTCTCAAGTTAGAACGCATTGATTCACGCAGCTCGCAACAAATAGCTCTGATGTTTAGAGTCGTAGACTGACGTCAATGCTACAGTTCTCTTACGAGAGTACTCTCGTGTTGCGTAAGCTAGCTTACGCTACGGGAAAACTCCTTTTCTCGAGAATACTGAAGCCAAAAAATTATCCTTTAATTTTCTCATATTTAAAACGCATGCTTGCACAGAGCAGACCTAGAATAGGCAGCTCGTACGCCTATTGGCTGCTCTGCGGCAAGATGCTGCAACCTATCGGTGGACTGGGAGTGACGTCAGCACCAATAGCAGCGCGGGTGCCTGAGTGCGTCACAACTCGCCAGAATAGGCGCGGCTTACCTCTATATAAGCCAGGTCCAGATAGGATGTTCTTTGATTTTTCTCCACTTCAGCGAAGTATCCACATCGCTGACTCTCCAGAGAAGCCGCGCCGTCGAACAAGCATCTCAGCGGGACGAGCCCTCTGCATTGCAGTCCGAAGCCGCCTTCGCCGCTTCACCGCCGTACCTGCTGCGCTATCCGGCGCCCATATCCTTTTCACTACTATATCTCATTCTAAAAGAGCAAAGAGGCGTTGTTGCAAATGCCTCGTTTTTCCAACTGCGGCTCGTGCCGAGCCCCCCTCAGCGTCGGGGACCGCCACATCCTGTGCGTTTCCTGCCTGGGACGAACACATGCGGACCACGCGCTTTCCGTGGGCGGCTGCCCAGAATGTGACGACATGGCCGTGTCGACCCTGCGGGCTCGACTCGCCACCTTCAACGTGGATCCTGCACCTCCGCTCCTCTCTTCTGGGCCGCGCCGTAAAAAGCGCCGTTCACAGAGGATGCCCGAGGCTACCATCACGAGCGCCCGCACACCGGCTCTTTCCCCGTGTGCCTCGCTCTCCGACTCCCCCTGCTCGATCACGGCCGGGCAGCCCTGCGCCCCCGTCGTGTGTCCGGATTCCGGGGGGGACGACGCGGATGAAGACATCTGTTCCATTGACGCCTCGGGTAGCGAAGGGTGGTCGGGCCCCGAAACCGGCCCCGCCCCTTCCTTGCTCGAGCCCGGTGACGGGCGGACGAGTCTGGATACTGAGCTTCTCCGCCTCACTACCAGGGCCGTAGGGGACCTCGGCCTCGAGTGGTCTTCACCCGAAGAGCCCGTACGCAGCCGGCTGGATGGCTGCTTCCTCACGGGCCGCCGCTCGTCTCCTATCGCTAGGCCCATCCCCTTTCTGCCGGAGCTCCACGAGGAGCTAGTCAAGAGCTGGAAGGCGCCTTTTTCTGCGAGGCTTCGCCCCTCCCCCTCCACGCTCTCCGTTGTCGACGGCGCGAAGGAAAGGGGCTATTTGTACATCCCGCCGGTCGAGGAAGCGGTGGCCACGCACCTCTGCCCACCGTCTGCTGGATTCCGGTCGAAGCCAGTACTGCCTTCGAAGCCCTGCAGGGTTACTTCGTCGCTGATTGGTCGCGCTTACGCCGCCGCCGGTCAAGCCGCGTCAGCACTGCACTGCATGGCCGTGCTGCAGGTGTTTCAAGCCAACCTTCTCCGCACTATGGACGAGGCGGGCTCGACGCCTGAGAACTTCAGAGACCTGAGAAGCGCTACGGATTTAGCCTTGCGAGCTACTAAGTCCGCCGCCCAGGCCGTCGGTCGCAACATGGCGGCTCTTACCGTGACCGAGAGACACCTATGGCTCACGCTATCCGACATGAAGGAGGCTGACAAAGCTGTTTTCCTCGACGCGCCAGTATCCTCTGACGGCCTCTTCGGCCCAGCAGTCAAGGGCTTCACCGAGCGCTTCACGGAGGTACAGAAGACGTCACAAGCCATGCGACACTTCATTCCGAGGCGCTCTAGTTCCGCTGCAGGTCGCCCGAAACAGCCGCCTGCCCGAAGCTCAGCGCCGCCGCCTCCTCAGCCGCCAGCTTCTCAGCGCCGCCGCCCTGCTGACAACCGTCAGCGCGCACGCTCTGGTAGCCGCCAGGGTCCGCCTCCCCCCAGGGGACCCCGACCAAAGATCGTGCTGAACCCTGAGCCTCCCAAGACTTCCTGACCGCGCTCAGGAAGCGACAATGCGCGAGTCTCGCCGCGGCCGGACCGCCATTGAAAGCAGCACGCATCGCTCTCACAGCTCCCTCGACGGAGGCGGCTGGAGTAGTGTACTTCGCAGCCAACGAGCCCGTTACGTTACCCGCTCGCCTGCACACAAAAGCCGTTTTCACGGCTACCCAGATAAATCTCAAAGAGAGCATTATGTCTGTTTTTCCGGCTCACGCCGAAGGTGTTTTAAATGTAGGAAATGTGCCCACTCCTCAGTGCCCACCCCTACACATAAGCACGGCCCGTCCAGTGACACTCACTCATACACGGCCCACATCAATAAAGGCTCACGCCTCCCATGTTTCAAAGGTAGTACATGTGCCCACCCCCCAGTGCTCACTTCTACCGTTAAACACTGTTTGTCCCGCCGCACACACTCACTCAGAGGTATCTCTAATAAACACAGACTGTGCGCTGTGTGTAGAGAGCGCGCGCACTTCTATAAGCGCGCGCCCTCTGACAGGCGCTGCGAGATGCGTGTCACACACACGCACCGTTCAGAGCCCAGGCGTCATCCTTCCTCTAGCTTTACGGCTAAAAGCGTGGGAAATGATTCCGAATGTGTCCGAATGGGTGCTGAACACCATAAAGCGGGGCTATTTACTGCAGTTCGCTCGCAGACCCCCGCGTTTTACAACCAGGGTCGAAACTACAGTACAAGGCGATGTTGCACATCTGCTGCGTGCCGAAATAGCGAAGCTGCTGCAGAAAGGGGCTATAGAAACCGTTCCTCTGAATCTCAGCCAGTCCGGTTTTTACAGCAGGTACTTCCTTGTTCCCAAAAAGGATGGCGGTCTCAGACCCATCCTAGATCTCAGGCGTTTAAACAGAGCGCTGATGAGGAGATCGTTCAAAATGCTCACGACCAGGCAGATCCTCGCGCAGATTCGCCCGGGGGACTGGTTTATTTCTCTGGATCTGAAGGATGCCTATTTTCAGATTCAAATAGCGCCCCGTCACAGGCCTTTCTTACGATTCGCCTTCGAGGGTCAGAGCTATCAATACACCGTCCTGCCGTTCGGTCTGTCTCTAGCACCCCGTACTTTTACGAAGTGCATAGACGAGGCGCTCGCCCCCCTGAGATTACGGGGGATGCGCATACTGAACTATCTGGACGACTGGCTTATATTAGCCCAGTCAGAATCAGAAATAATAGCCCACCGGGCTTTATTACTCAGTCACTTGCGAGACTTGGGTCTCCAAATCAACTGGACCAAGAGCTCGCTGTCTCCCAGTCGGAAGATTTCCTTCCTGGGGACAGACTTAGACTCCGTGTCTATGACAGCACGGCTGACGTCACAGCGCGCGCTGCAGATACAGCGCTCAGCGGCGTCCTTCAAAGTCGGCTGTGTTTTTCCTCTGAAAGTGTTCCAGAGGATGCTAGGTCTTATGGCCTCAGCCTCGGCAGTGCTTCGGTTGGGTCTGCTGCACATGCGCCCCCTCCAGCGCTGGTTGAAAACGCGAACCCCGCGACGAGCATGGACTTCCGGTCGTTTTCGCCTCAGGGTGACCCAAGCTTGCGTCACAGCACTGGGACCCTGGAGGGTGTCAGACTGGTACCAGTCCGGCACCGCTCTGGGAACGACTTCGTCACGGAAGGTTATCTCAACGGACGCCTCCAACTCAGGTTGGGGCGCCCTGTACGAGGGCAGGCCGGTTTTCGGCCACTGGACGGCTCGGGAGGGCCATCTCCACATAAACTGCCTAGAAATGATAGCAGTTGTGAAAGCCCTAGAACATTTTCTCCCCTTGTTAAAGGGCCAGAACGTTCTAGTCCGTACGGACAACATGGCGGTGGTGTCCTACATAAATCGCCAGGGCGGTCTCAGATCGCGACGCTTACACGCGCTGGCGGAACGCCTGCTGATTTGGTCCCATCTCAATTTAGGGTCCCTCGCAGCAGCGCATGTGCCGGGACTCCAGAACGTGGGCCCGGACAGGCTGTCAAGAGACAATGTTCCCCCAGGGGAATGGTCTCTGCACCCCCTAAAGGCCCTTTCACACCGGACGCGTAACGAAAAAGCGAAACGTAAAAGCGAATGGTTCGCGTGCGAATAGTTCGTGTCAAAACCATTCACATCAGCCGCGACGCGAGTTTGCGACGTTCAGAGCTTCAACATTCCAAAACTTTCGCGCCGACGCTGAGAAAACATGGACACTTCATCATCATCATCATCATCATCATCCAGTGAAGACAAGCTTTTCATTTTCTTTAAAAGACAGAAAAGAAAGGTTTTGTGTGCACCCAATCTTAAAGAACAGAGAGTCTGGGGAGTTGACCTATGCTAATCTTGTAAAGAAGCTAAAACTTTACCACAAAGAACCAGCCAAAGTAAGGATTATGCATTAAACATTTGAATTGTTTAATAATAAACTAGTGTTTTTCTGTCCGTTTTCGGTATGAGACGTGCTGCAGTTCACGCGCAGTCGCCTCGATTAGCCTATATTGTCTATATTCTTCTTATTTATTAATCTAGACAATTTGTTGACGAAACATTGATTAAAATTAAGATACAATTTATACAAAACGAAATTCACTTTAAAGAAAGGCTTTCTACAAAACACAACTTAATAAGTGGCCAAAATTATGTCTGACCCATTCCAAATGTTTTCGATATATTGGGCATCTTATGATCCTCGTTACTCATCTCATGCGGTTCCCTTTTCATATAGCTAATCAACATAGATGAAATAAAAAAATAACATTATATTATTTAAACATATATGAAACGTAGCCTATGTTTAAGTTTTTTAACTTATATTTTGCGTCACCCCGCTCCGTTTTACTCCCATGCTCTGGTGTGTGGCATGCAAAAATAATATGAAACACACAATCATGAATGTTGAAAATGATTAAAAATCAATTATTTCCCTCCTAGTCAAAAATATTATAAATCATCAGCACGCACTTCAACTCACCGGAGAGACACCAACAATCCCAGCTATTTTATCCAATGCCTCGTTCTTTTGTAACTGGTCCCTATAAGCAAACAACGTCATGTCATGCGTGCGTTGAGATGCGGAATAGGCAATATAAAAATGCTGTCATTATAAAAGGTTTCTATAGTTTCAATGTATTGCTTGTTTTTAGTTTACATTTCATGTAACTTGTGACACTTCTCTTCTCTCGCACATAATGCTGCTACGTCAGAGCAGCCAAAGCGTCAACAAGCACCTTTGTTTCCTTGTATGTGATTGGCTGAAGCCGTTTCTGTCGCAGCAAAAGTACAAAAAAATCGACATCGAAGCGAAAAAAATAAAAGTCGTTTTTTCGCCGCAGCACATTCGCGTTCGGTGTGGAAGCACTCATTACACAAACAGCTGATCAAAAAATAAAACCATCGCGCGAATTATTCGTGCGTCAAAATCGCGTCCAGTGTGAAAGGACCTTGACAGTCCAGTTACTGTGGGATACGTTCGGCAGAGCGAAGGTCGATCTCTTTGCATCAGCAGAGAACGCGCACTGTCCAATATTCTTCACGAAGAGCACGGATGCGCTGGCCCGCGACTGGCCCAGCGGCCCGCTGTACGCGTTTCCCCCGATCGCACTATTACCACAGGTAATCAAGCGAGTGAGGGAATGCGGATGCTCTGCGCTCCTAGTGGCGCCGCTCTGGAGGAACCACGTTTGGTTCTCAGAACTGATGCAGCTCACGCGCACAGCTCCGTGGCCGATCCCCTTGAGGAAGGATCTCCTCTCTCAGGCCGGAGGCGCGATTTGGCACCCGCGCCCCGATCTGTGGGCACTGCATGTATGGGTGGTCAACGGATACCCACTGACCTCCCGGCCGGGGTGCTGAGTACAATTACCCAAGCTAGAGCGCCCTCTACGAGACGGCTCTATGCATCTAAGTGGTCAGTGTTTTCTGGCTGGTGTTCGGCCCGAAACCTAGACCCACCGCGCTGCAGCGTTGCGGAAGTTCTTTCCTTCCTCCAAGAGCTTTTGGATGAGGGCAGGTCCCCATCCACGCTTAAGGTGTATGTTGCAGCCATTGCAGCATTCTCAGAACCTCTGCACGGCCAGCCTCTGGGGAAAAACGATCTTATTGTTCGTTTTCTTAGAGGAGCTAGGAGGTTGAACCCTCCGCGACCTCCCATGGTTCCGGCCTGGGACCTCTCCATGGTCCTGGAGGCCATGAAGGGTGGTCCATTTGAGCCCCTGCAGTCTGTGGACTTACGGTGTCTCTCGTTCAAGACCATTTTTCTCTTGGCTCTCGCTTCAGTGAAGCGAGTGGGGGACTTGCACGCGCTCTCTGTAAGTGCGTCGTGTTTGGAATTTGGGCCTAATGACTCTAAAGTTATGCTCAAACCGAGACACGGTTATGTCCCCAAAGTGCTCTCTACTCCGTTTAGGGCGCAGGTCATTTCCCGTCAGCCCTTCCGGGAACCGACAGTGACAGCGATGTAAACGTTCTTTGTCCGGTCAGGGCTTTAAGAGTTTACATTCAACGTACTGCTGCCTTCAGGCAGTCGGAGCAACTGTTCGTTTCGTTTGGTGGCCGCACTAAGGGGCTAGCTACCTCGAAACAGAGCATTTCCAGATGGATAGTCGATGCTATCGCCTTGGCTTACAAGTCTAAAGGCCTTCTATGCCCTTTAGGTGTTCGAGCCCATTCTACTAGGAGCATGGCTTCATCGTGGGCTTGGACTAGTGGGGTTTCACTCCATGATATTTGTAGAGCGGCAGGCTGGGCTTCTCCGTCTACATTTATAAGGTTTTATAACCTGGAGGTCCCTGCGTTGCAGGCCAAAGTGTTGTCTGTATGAGCTTGTCATACACGACTACTGTTATACTGTGTTAAGCACTTCCTTATACATATGAGGTGTCACCATATAATAAATATGTGTTAGGGTTCACTCTGTGTTGACCCACATATCTTTACCATTATGTGTTCCCCGGGCACGCCCTCGGACTTAATATGAATGGTCTCAGCATACACGGCGCTTTAAACTGGGTTCCCGTAGCGTAAGCTAGCTTACGCAACACGAGAGTACTCTCGTAAGAGAACGACACTCGGTTACTAACGTAACCTCGGTTCTCTCTAGAAGAGGGAACGAGTGTTGCGTAACCCGGCCGTGTTAATGCTGCGTTCTTATTTCGCTTCAGTGTGAAAAACCAAAGAACATCCTATCTGGACCTGGCTTATATAGAGGTAAGCCGCGCCTATTCTGGCGAGTTGTGACGCACTCAGGCACCCGCGCTGCTATTGGTGCTGACGTCACTCCCAGTCCACCGATAGGTTGCAGCATCTTGCCGCAGAGCAGCCAATAGGCGTACGAGCTGCCTATTCTAGGTCTGCTCTGTGCAAGCATGCGTTTTAAATATGAGAAAATTAAAGGATAATTTTTTGGCTTCAGTATTCTCGAGAAAAGGAGTTTTCCCGTAGCGTAAGCTAGCTTACGCAACACTCGTTCCCTCTTCTAGAGAGAACCGAGGTTACGTTAGTAACCGAGTGTCGTTATCTATGGATCAAGAAGCCGCAAGAAAACTGCCACACGTGCCTTAAATCCGCTCAGACGCAACATCGCAGCTGTTATAAACCTGTAAGAAAACGTAACGCTTACCGAGTGGTTGACTCCCCACATCAATACGCTGAGCAGCGGGTCGCTGGCCCGAAACAGCTTCACCTTCTGAGACACGAAATGTTTTTTCTTGGTTTTGCTGGCGATGGTTGCAGCAAGGTTGCAGGCTGCAGAGGCCATGTTTAGCGAGTAGGCTTGGATGAATGAAATCCCTCTCTGTGCGTGGCACTGTGGCGATGTCTTGACACAAGCTGTTCAGAATCAGCAGCGCTCCACCGGATCTCGACATGCAATTTGTCCCTTTCGTTATTTAATGCATCGCGTGCACGCATCCCTCTGCAAACGCGCAGAGGACGAACGATGAAAACTCTCAGAAATCCCGCTATACACCAACTCCCACAGCTAAATGCTAGCTGTCATTGACGTTAGCTTGAAGGTTACAGTTGGCAGGATGTGTGCGCTACCAGGTCTTCACACACAGCTTTGCAAACTAAATCTTAAGATCGCCCGGCAAAGCACCACAGAAGCTCAAATGAATTACATCCGTGTCCATCATGAGGCTTAACGGGAAATTTGATAAAAAGTAAACGGATGCAGATTCAGAACGCAGATAACGTTACCTCTTTAAAAAGGTGTGTCGCCTCTATTTAAATCATGGTGGAAAAAAAAACCGTTATTAATGGTACGATCATAAACTCATCTCTGAATGCGAAAATAATAATAAAAAGCCGGCAAAATATTAATAAACAAGCACTGTCCTGTTGAAGTTCCGACCTAGCCACATCCACTGCGCCTGTATATGCAGCAGTTGGATCAGTCTGACCTGACAGTTCTGCTTTAGCTCAGCACGTTGACACATAAATCTTGTGTTTCACGGAACGCTATTGGCCTGGCGGCACGGGTAGATACGACCACAGCATGATGGGATCCAAATAGACTAGTCCTGCACCCATCTCGATTTTGGTCTTGGTCAGTAGTCTAAGCTTTTCACGCTTGGTCTTCAAAATAAAAAGTAGGCTGTCTAAACTAGACATTAACAAGGTTATATTGTGCAAAACCGAGTCCACGTATAAAAGATGTCGCCGAGGACGTAAAACCAACTAAATCCATAGGCTATCATCACCTGCGGCGTGAACAGCGTAGGTGTGGATGATCAAATTGTACGATTACAATGTAAATGTATCTAAAAACTCAAATACGCATGAAATGCCTGGAATAGTGTGTATTTTATGCAGATAGCCTACAGCTATACAGATCTTTCACAAAAATGTTAGGAAGACCACATATAAATAGCACTTTTAAGAAAAATTTACTCTCCCACGAGATGAAGACTCCATGTCATTAACAATACGTTTTATTTTTCATAGAGCGGGTCACCTCATGGGGGCAGACATGTTAATAAGATCACATTATTTATCAGCCTAATAGGCTACTAATAACTTCACCTCGCTCGCTATATTGTTATTATGAACTACCCTGATGGCGGCTAGATTTTTTTTAAGTAAATGAAAACTTTGTGATGGCATTTTCTAATTGCTAGTAGGAATATTAAAGATGCAACATTTAAAAAAACTGAGCGCAAGCTGGAAATGCACTTTTTTTTTCTTTTTTACTGACGATTGTAAGAATCCAACTCCAAGCTATATATTAATGACATAACTTTAATTTCTACTTGCAAGATAAGTATACACTGACAATGCACCTGTGTCTTAGGTCTTAATCACTTAATCTACTCCTAACGTTCTCCCTAAAGCCCCGTTCACACCGCCAGCGATTTTGTCGCTACATGTCGCTAGTCTCTGTACTGTGAAGTCGCTTGTGGGCGTTCGTAGTGCTGCCGCTCTACTGGTATTGGTAGACTACACGTCTGGCCTATACAAAATACCATCAGAAGTGATATATACTGTATATATATATATATACAACTATATATTTTTTTATTTGACTAGGAATTAGGCTCAAAAGAAACAGTATGTTGTTGGGAGAGTATTACCACAGCAGTGTTCAGTGGATTAAATAATTTACAAGATTAACGATCGATCAATCAACAAATTAAACTCACTCATTCTGTCATATATTACTAAAACGTCATTTGAATTTGACAAATAATCAATTTTCTTGTCCCTAATAGTCAACATAATGCAGGGGAAACTGTAAAATGAACTGCAGCAGTGCTAAACGTGCATCATAAAATTACAACACTCGAACTATAAATGTATGAATTAAACTCACTGAGACTGTCGACAGTTTCTTTTCCATGCCTCATTTTATTATATCCATGTATGTGGTTACAGTCAAATCAGATAAAACAGTGAAATCTCCGTCGAACTCCTCTGTCTTGCCTGAACTCGAGACGGTGACGTGAGCTCCACTGAAAGTCTACTTTCCTATTGGTTGTCGCTCGTGAAAATCGCTTCACATTTGCATAAAGTTGAAATTTCTCAACTTTTGTCGCTTGTCTCTTGACACGCCCACATTCTGTCGCCAACGGTCACTGTCGCTCGTGTCGCCGGATGTCGCCAGCGCTCCATTGAAATGAATGGGATCATGTCGCTTTGTCGCTGCGTGTCGCTGGCGGTGTGAACGGGGCTTTAGGCGCATGTATTCTGTCGGTGTTCTACTGCCCTCTTTAGGCATTATAATGCCATATTCTCTACGGCTTCTGACCGCTACTCAACAGCCTATTAATACAGAATTACACAGATGTGATGTTATTCATGTCTTTTTAGGACAGGTTTGATGAGTGAAGAGAGAAATTAAATGAGACACACAAGATTGTCAAACATTTTGTCAGAACTTTAACAAAATAGCATTAATGCCCCGTTCACACTACACGCGACTTTGTCGCTGCAAGTCGCCAATCGCTGGCGATGAGGTCGCTAGTGGGCGTTCCCATCACTAGTCGCTAGCGGGACTTCCAAAAGACAGCGAATCAGCTTTCTTGCTGAACTGTACAGTAATAGGTTATTTATATCTAGTATACATTGATTTCAATAACATTATGGAGTATATAAACATGTAATTGGGGAGTGTAAATAGCACTAAAATATTAGAAAGGCCACTATAGTACGTTAACTTAGGTTTTGTTTACTGTCTCTGTCAAAAAAAATAGTTAATTGTACAGACTATTCAATCATTTGAACCTACTTGGAATCCCCACGATCGCCGAAACTGCTTTCCACGCATCATTCTTTTTATTTATGTCCCTGTATGTTGGCAGAGACATATCAAACAAAATTGGAAAATTGCTAACCGCAAGGATCAATTTCTCATCCATCTTTAACTACCGTGCACTAGGGCCCAGGGGCTGAGGAGAAGGATCACGCTCCACTCCTATTGGTTGTCGCTCGCGAAAATCGCTCTTCATTTGCATAAAGTTAAAAATTTCTCAACTTTTGTCGCTTGTCTCTTGTCGCTTGACACGCCCCATCTAGTCGCCAACGGTCGCTGTCGCGCGTGTCGCCGGAAGTCGCCCGCTCACCATTGAAATGAATGGTGTCGCGTCGCTTGCAGCGATAAAGTCGCGTGTAGTGTGTACGGGCCTTAAGACGATATAAATCTCGTCACGTAAACAAGCCTAACTCTTTATTTAGACACGTTGTGCACTTTCTTTTTGGCTCATTGTGCACCTACAGAACAGTCCATTCCCCGCGGTCAGTGTTTGAGAGCTTCTCCAACAGTCAGTCTCAGTGGGTGATGTTTGGTGAAATCTCACGCTTTGCTCCTGTTCCCTCACTCCGAGACCAGCGACACGCGGATAAACACTCGCGAGCCATGCAAATTTAATACTCTGCGACACAAACTCACCGCATGCTGCAGCAAATGTGACACATCTTCTGAGATATTTTACAATAAGATAGTGGATTATCGAAGTTATGCTATTTTCCCGGATCATCGCAACAGCTTGAAAATGAACCCTCATTGCGCGCGCTGTGGGAAAATTGTCTACGCAACTGAGAAAGTGAACTGCCTGGACAAGGTATATACTCTCTTACTTCCGATGCTTTAAAGGGAAAATGTATACATTCTTGTCTATAACGTTCTTTCATAATTATCTACCAAAAGCTTTATGTTTCCGTCTTCCCACATTTTACAGTATTGGCACAAAGGATGCTTCCATTGTGAAGTGTGTAAAATGACTCTCAACATGAACAACTACAAGGGATATGAGAAGAAACCCTACTGCAACGCGTATGTTTTTGTCAAAAATACTAGTATAGGCTACAATATGTTCATACATTCTTAGGTAATTTGAAGTCTTATGAAAAGTGGTCATTGATACGAGATATTAGAATATGATTCTAAAAGCCCAAAATGACTCGCCTCCTTTCTCCAAAAAGGCACTACCCAAAACAGACCTTTACAATTGTGACAGACACCCCTGAGAACCTACGGCTGAGACAGCAAAGCGAGCTACAAAGTCAGGTAAGTGCACTTGTTCACTATGTGGGGTGTTGTAGATTGTAATGAGACATGATAAACAAATAAATGGGATAATACTGCTCTACTCTTAAGGGGGTATATCTAGGGTAGGATAATGTTATTTGTTGCTATTGGTAGATACATTTCAAAGGGATAACATGAGACAAAATTGTTTACGCCGGTGTGAGTGTTTTGGCTGCCAGTGAGGGGACTGGGTGTGATACTTTGAGGTCAGCATGGAGAAAAGCAAGGCAGCTGTCTACTCTGTGGTGCACGGGCCGATCCCCTCAGCTTCTCCACCTGGCAGCACAAAAGATGCTGCCAAGTCCATACTGTGGCCGCCCTAATCCTGGCATTATGACAGGATTCATTTTTCTGAAGTATTGGTCAACAAGCTGTGAAAATACATTTTGTGTATTTTATCTTTTGCTCATACTTTGTGTTAGGGATCTTAAAAAAAAGTTGTTAGATTTAGCAGTATTTGGCTGAGCAGTTGTTAGGGTGGCTCGCCAAAGTATTACATGTTTCTTTAATATATAAAATAAGTAAGCTTGACCAGAGTGCTTGTGGGGAGAAGAATTTATTGAAGGTAGTTATTATTGAAGGTGCACAGTTCTTCAGCAGCGATGCTAGCATGTCGGCCTTCAAAGAATCTTATACATGAAGACAAAAGGGCTACATACAATAGAAAACTGTTAGGACCTCCTACAGGAGATTGATCTACACTGTAATCTACTCTGAGCAATGTTGTTTCTTTTGGCATTCTTACCCATCAGTTTCTATAGGCCATACGTCTTTATGGGCCATTTGGTTCACACCTTTATAGACACTGTTTCAGTTGATTGCATCTTGAGGCACAGTAACAATGTAAATGCATCTGACTAAAGTTAACTGAAAATACACATCATCTTTCAAACCGCATAATGCACTTAAAATCACCCAGAAAACCTTACCAATTCCCTGGTAAAATTGTTTTCTTGTTCTTCAGGTCAAGTACAGGAAGGATTTTGAACAGAGCAAGGGTCAGGGCTTCAAATACGCCTTGGATACTCCAGAGCTGCAGAGACTGAGGAAGGCCCAGGATCAGATCAGTAATGTATGCTGGAAAATAGCTGAATGAAAAACACAAATATGTACACTTGATCAATTAGTGTACTAGATATGCTAGCATTCATGATTAGTCCAATATACTGTTCAAAAGTTTAGGGTCGGTAAGATTTCATGATGCTTTGGAAAGAAATTATGCTCAACAAAGCTGCATTTAGAAATTTTGTGAAATATTATTACCATTAAAACAATTATTTTCTATTGTAATATGTTTCATCTTTAGTGTCACACAATCCTTTTTAGAAATCATTATAATATGCTGATCTGCTGCTCAAGAAACAACTCTTATTTTCAATGTTGAAAACAGCTGTGCTGCTTAATATTGTTGTGGAAATTATTAATAAGTTTTTTTTCAGAATCCTCTGATTAATAGAACGTTTATAAAACAATTATTTGTAACTTATTGAAGTCTGTCACTTTTGATCAATTCAATCCATCCTTGCTGAATAAAAGTATTAATCTTACTGACCCAAAACTGAACTGTAGTATAAATATCACACTTGTATGTGCATGAAACAGGTGATATCTTCATTTTTGCAGGCAAAGTATCACAAGGATTTTGAGGTGTCGGGTTTGCATGGGGTCACTCAGGGAATGCGTGGAACGTACCTGGTACGGCCTCAGATGGCGCCTAACCATGAGACGGTGGGAAACAGCACACACAAGGGTGTCCATCAGTGCATCATGGAGATGGATCGAAGACCTGGTGTCATTGTGGGTAAGTTCACTAATGTGAGATGCTCACCCTTGGTAGTACAACCTAAAAAAGGGGGAAAAGAACAACAAAACCAGTATACTAGCTCTAAATATAAACAATACAACTGCAAGCAAAATATTACCATTGAAGATCAAGATGGTGATTGTGTTTTAGCACCTGTTCTTCCTGGTGCCTACTATTCCAGTGGCCACAGCTACATGCATCAGACCAGCATGCATTCACTGAGGTCAATGCAGCTGAGGTCACAACACAGGAGTATGGTGAGTCCTCATTTTTCTGCCTTATTAAATAGCATCTGACTACACCATGCTTTTGATTAAAAATGTATTCAGTAGTGTAAAATACTTACAATAGAATTTGATGCACTCAAACTTGGGTCACCAGACGGTGTACAGGGCCCTGTATGACTACACGGCGCAGGATTACGACGAGGTGTCATTTCGGGATGGTGACATCATTCAGAACGTGCAGCCGATCGACGAAGGCTGGATGTATGGAACGGTACAGCGGACGGGGAGATCAGGTATGCTGCCTGCCAACTACGTAGAGGGCATTCGCTAGGTGTCCTACGGCTCAAGTGAAATGCCGTATCTGAATTGTTCATAGGCATCAAATGTTTGTAAACAGTCAAAGGTACAGCTCGTTTTTAATAGTGCTGATTGTCCAGTTTTGTAAGTGTTTATAATGTTATATAATTTCTCATTTTGTTACTGTTCAAAAGTTTGAGGTCAATACGGTTTATTATAAAGAATGTATATTTCTATTAAACAAGACATTTATAATGTTACAAAAGATTTCCATTTTAAAATAAACGCTGTTCTTTTGAACTTTCTATTTAAGTCCTGATAAAAAAAATCAGTTTATATAAAACAAATTAAGCAGCACAAATTTTCACAATTGATAATTAGAAATGTTTCTTAAGAAAATTAGCATCTTAGAATGGTTTCTGAAAGATCATGTGACACTGAAGACTTAAAGGCACAATATGGAACTTTTCGGCTTTCAAAATAGCAAAAACAACTGTATCTATGTTATATATTTCTTTTAGTTGTGTACTAACATTATCCCAAAAGTTCCCACCAACTTTCAAATCCGGAGAAATTTATATTTTAATTTGAAGACACGGGCCGTGTCTTTATTTCCGTTTCGTCGGCCGTCTATGACGTCATATAACCTTTGACTCTAGTTTCTCTAACTTCGTGCGGATCCCGGCGAAAAAACCGCCAAACGCAAATGTAAACACCGGACGCACGTCACTAAAATAAAAGAAGACGATAAAGAATCAATAGTTGGATATCTATAATGGACCATGATTATGCTTTGCCTGCACGTTCTGCTGCTGGAGGCAGATCCGTGAAGCGGAAACGCACGGGTGACAGAAATGACTCGAGAAGGGTTTGGGACAGGAGAAGAGACATGACTCGCGTTAACATTGGAGTTGCATTTCCACGAGCTTCGTGACAACTGGAACTACAGAGAGATGCCGATCTCGCTTGCATTCTAATAAACAAGTAAGCACCCATTCAGCTAACTATCTATCCGTAACTTATATGTTGTGAAACGATGATGGCATGTGTAAAACGCAGACGGACTAGCTCTCATGTACAGTATAATGTAAATTCACATTTGTTGTAGATATAGCTGCAGAAAGTAGCTTCATATGCAGTTCACCATCTTTTTCAATATCATAGTAGGCTATAAACGTAATTATAATTATTAACGAAAGGTGACCGTGTTTTTAACATCTATTAATACTAGCTAGATGGAATATTGCCCTGATAATTCATATATCTCTCCGTTCGAAGAGACGTGATTTTAAAAACACTAAGTTAGAATGAGTGAGGAATGTGGGGAGCGACAGAGCGCGCGTGTTCATTACAATGGCATTACATAAAGTTAATAGCCGTAACTAAACGTAACAAGAATAGAGATATAATATAAATAACAACACATTACCTCGTCAGTGAACATGTTATCTGCTGGAGATGCTAGATGGCTGGGGAATGACAGATCGCGCGTGTCCCAATGAACATCGTATAGCTGGTTCGCGCGCGCACTCCCTCTCTCTCTCGACAACGACAACAACTCCCATGAGCACACGCTCTTTCACGACGTCATCAGAATACGTCTTTTGCTATTATTTTGATTGAGTGACCCCTGGTGGCCAAAAGTTACATACTGTACGTTTAAGTAATCATGCTTAAAAAAAATCAGCTTTGACATCACAGGAATAATTACACTTTTTAATTTATATACAATAGAAAAGTTCTTAAATTGTAACTAGTAACTAACCCTAAACCAAAGGCTGCCCTAACCTTAACCCTATAGTAAGTAGTACATGTAGTTAATAATTATTACCAAGTACTTATTTGTGTACTTACACAGTAACAATGTCACTGAAATAAAGTGATACCAAAAAATCTTACCAGCCCGAACTTTTGAATGGTTGTGTACTTAATGCAATGTTAAATGTACAAGATGTAAAGAGAATGTGTATGTAAAACGTAAAGAGGTTTTTGCCACTTAAAAATTTAAAAAAGCATCATTTTTAACAGCATGTGTTGCCTTGTAAAACATGAATATTTGTGTAAACTGTTCTGCACAATGTATATTAAATGTTCCATTACAGGAAAAATTTACTCAATTTGTCAGTCTAAAATAAAACATGACATTTAACCTACTAGTCAAGCAGTATGATCAGAGAAAAATAGAAGTTTATTAAAAGAACACTTAATAAACGTTTCAAAAACATTTACATGATGCTGACAACAGATCTTTATAATTGTAAAAGCACTGGCATTTTGTCAGTAGAGTTCCCAGCTTCAATACTGCTACCATTAGCCATGTAGCATTTCTGCTGTAACCTCAGTTCACCGTCATCCAAACCGCATTCATTTTCATTTCTTCTTTTTTACAGCCTTCTCCTTGCGCTTTTTCAAATGCTTTGGAACTTTAGTTTTTCTTTTCTCCCTCTGAGCTTCTTTAACCAATTTCTTTCTTTCCTGAAAGACAGAAATACCAGCTTATTCTTAACCACTGAACATTTCATCTGTGCGAAATTTTCTGTTTCCAGCAGGTACCTTTCTGTCCAGTTGTGCTTCCTCACTGAGGTTGCCAACCTCCTGTCTCTCTTCCCCTTCTGATTTCTCCTCTTCATCATCATCATCATCATCATCATCATCATCATCATCATCATCATCATCATCTCTTCATCAGAGCTTGAGCCATCGTCTTTTGTGGAGTCTTCCAGTATCGACGGTACCTGCCAAAAAAAAAAAAAAAAATCTTTTAATCTGATTTCTCATTGTCATGACGTTTGAGTTTGGCGACGGCTGTTGTTTATATACTCTCCGTTAATCCTCCCACATGCCATGTACGCAAAAAAACTCCAAAGAGAATTATGCAAAGTCTTAGAGGATGCATTAATAGCAAAAACAAATCTTGGCCACATAAGGTGTCTTAAACCTAACGCTTAATCTTTAATATACCAAATGGTCTTTTTAAAAACAAACTCACCTTTTGCACACCAGAAAGGTCCTTCCTCAGGCCTATCACTGTCTGGTATAGGATCTATAATGGAAAAGCATCATTTCAACAACTTTTATCAATTCTCACGCCATTAATCAACTGTTCATTTAGGATGATGAGACGTACATTTTCAGAGTGTGTATCTTCAGAAGAATGCTCCTCCTTTTTCCTCAACATTGTGTCCACATCCCTCTCATAATGGGTGACTTCATTAAGTGTGCGTGGAATATAGGCTCTCTTAAACACCTGTTTTCAATTGAGACATCCACATGCAAGTTGTTAGACAGGGTTCCCACACCAATTATTTTCATGACTTTCCCAGTTTCATGATTAAAAAAATATATATTTTATAGTGATAGCCGGGAGTTTATTTATATGAAACCTTGGAATTCGAACAATGATATTTTTTTAACAATGTAAAACATCAGCAGTACTACCATCAAGACTGGTATTTATATACATATACATATATATATATATATATATATATATATATATATCAGGCCTCGACATTGATTCCTGAATACCATTACGATTGAAAATGTGACATTGACAGTTCAAATTAAGTCACTTACATTTTAGACGCAATATTGACTTTTTTTTCTGTTTCAGCAGCAAAAATAGTTCCAAACTAAGATTGCAGCAGAATTATAGAGCATCTCACAACAACACTCAACCGTGTTTTCATTACAGAATGATTCAGCGTTTTGATTGAATTGAGTCAAAGATTAAAGGGTTAGTTCACCCAAAAATGAAAATTCTGTCAGTATTCACTCTCCCTCATGTTGTTCCAAACCTCTATGTGTTTATTTGTTCTGCTGAACACAAAGGAAGATATTTGGAAGAATGTTTTAATCAAACAGATCTCATTCCCCATTGACTACCATAGTATGTATTTTTTCCTACTATGGTAGTCAATGGGGAATGAGATCTGTGTGATTAAAACATTCTTCCAAATATCTTTCTTTGTGTTCAGCAGAACAAATAAACACACAGAGATTTGGAACAACATGAGGGTGAGTAAATACTGACAGAATTTTCATTTTTGGGTGAACTAACCCTTTAATAAACAACTGCCTCATTCTTGAATGAATCAGTAGTTTGAATGAATGACTCAATGACTCGCTCATTAAGATGGTTGCCTGCCACCACCTACTGGTGGTCTTTCCAACGTTTCTTATTTGTATATTCAAAAAGATTTAAAACAATCTCATAATATTATTTAATGCAGTTGTAATTTTTTTTATTGTAAATGATTTTAGTGTAAATGAAATGTAAAGTCTTAATATTCTAATTCATTGATAACATTTTGGAATTTAAAATGAAAGAGAAGCATACATTTAATAAGATTGGGGTGCCCTTTAAAGGTCCAGATATGACACTATGCAGATTTAAATATATCAAAGAAAATATAAAAAATATACCTGATTGAACACTGATGAGAATGTTGTTTCATAATACATTATATTTACAACAAATGTTTTTTTTTTGGACAAGCAACTTTTTTACTCAAGTGAATGACAGATTTGCACATGAAAAGGCTTAAAGGGCATATTGCAGGTTAGAGGACCCAACGAGTCAATGTGTAGAAAAACAATGTAGTAACTAGATTTTCTTAAAAATATACTTATAAATACGCTACATTGGCTTCTGGAGTCGTTTTTGTGAGAATTTTACTTCCGCATCTGAAAATGGGCGTGACAGGCGTGACGTAACGGGCGGGAGAGCGGTTGATTCAAACCATTCAAACAACAGGAAAACAATGGATCGCAATGACATTCGTATGACGGACGACGGACCACAGCCATACAATTATGAGCCTGCTATGCTGCCGAGAGAGCAAGGACAGGCCAGGATTAATGTTAGAACAACGGTCAGAGGAGATACACATTATTGCAAAAGTATTATTATAAAAAAAATGTGTGGAGTGAGTGTGCGCAGCCGCAGTTAATAGCACGTCTTTTTGATTAGCCTAGCTGTCAGATACCGAGTAAACATTAAAAGAAACAGCCTATTCAGTCTTCCCTGGATGTTTTTTTTTAACGAAGAAATTAAATAATAGCAATCAGGAGAATCGAAGCAGCAATAAAAAATGAGGACTGTACGCTGTCGGCAAAACATTACCACTTATGCAATAAAAACTGCACTGACAACAAAAAGGTAAGGCATATGTGTTTTTATGTTTAATGCTGTTCACTGTGAGTTTTAATTAATACTGTAATAGAGTTTTAGTGCATCGTTCATTCTGTTAGTTAAAATGTGAGGTGTATATCGTTCGTAGTCGTTAGGTAATGTTGTTGTAGATGCAAAGTAATTGGGAATACTCTAGGTTTGTGAAATGACGCAACAGAACGGCAGGTGTCGTGAAAGACCGCTGCTAGCTTAAAGATATAACTTAGCCTACACGTTCGCTAACGATATACATTGTGCTCACAATGTTGTACAGATTATTACCATTGTATATCAGTTAATAGCAAAGCTATTATTGGTCATCTAGGAGTATTGGAATTTACCAATAACAGAAACTTTAAGCTTTGATCAGGCGCGTATGTCATGCTTCATTAATATCCGTCCAGACTAACGTTACGTGATATAACTTAGCGGTTTCTCATCGAGAGACAGAGATGTTTTTATTCCTGATAAACGTTTTTGTTCCTCCGATCTGTTGTTCACTACACACGATCGCGTTTCTCGAAGCTGATGCGGAAGAGAAATCCCGTCTCTTCAGCTGCACAAACCCATAGCACAAACCGCACCCAGGCGCGAATAGCACCGTCCTTTTTTTGTTAATAAACCTGTGGACTCAATGTCCTGACAGGCCGGAGTTTTAAGCTCCACAAACACAGTAACTTACCATGACGATGATAAATTAAAATACTAAAACTACCAAAAACACGGATTCAGGACCGCTCTTACTGACTGTTTTAATTCAATGCCACAAGGACAAGAGGTTTTACATATTCACAATATCACATTAACATTAGCAGCCAGGAAATAAAAAATACAAAAAAACGTTTTACATAAAATCCAGTGCTTTCAAAGCATTACATGTTTTCATTTTTGTTTTTAGTTTGTTCCAAAAGATGTACATATAATTTGAAGTCATTTATAAAATGTGATAAAAAGCCCAATTCTTTTTATGTATATGGTATTTTCCTAATAAAACAAATAACTGTATAATATGTTGTTGTTTACATTCCAAATTGTCATTCTCAGTATAAAAAAGCAAATGTACCTGCTCTTACTGAATACAAACCTATCTGCGCTGCTGAGGCTCCCTCCCTCTAGTGACGTAAGGGTGTACTCACACTAGGCACGGTTGCCATGAACGGGCCCGAGTACGATTGTCCCCCCTCCCCACTCCCCCTCTGGCCTGCACTCACATAGGGATTCAGCATTCGTGCCGGAGCACGCTTACGTCATTATGGTGCGACGGTTTCGGGATAAACAAGAAGAGCGGCGCTCTCTGAACCAACGCATTTTCATCCTTTGGCGTCATATATGTGACGCCATATGACATTTCGTCGAAATCTTACGCACATGGCACCCTTTAGCGTCAATATAACGCACTGTTATGGGTAGGTTTAGGTCTGGGGTAGCGTTAGGTTATGACGCATTGGAATATGCGTCTCATATTGATGCTAAAGGATGCCATGTGCATCGGCTTTAGACGCGCGTCACCTGTATGACGCCTTGGGATGAGAACGGGCTGCTCTGAACACAATGCTGTTCCGTGCTCCAGCACGGTTAGCGCTCACACTGCATGCGAACCGCGCCCGAGTCCAACTGAACCGTGCTCTGGCCCACCTCTTCCAAGCGGGCCAGGGCCGGCTAATCGAGCCGCGCCCGGGCACGGTTCGGAGCACTCACACTAGTCAAACGAACCGCGCAAACGCACTCGGGCACGGTTCAAACGGCTAGTGTGAGTACACCCTAAAATGACGCGATGTTGAAAAAAAAGCGTTTTTTATGAGCAGTCAAAGAAACGCTCACTTTATCTACTAAATTGGTGCCCTTATGTCGTTTTAAAACATTTAAAATCCTGCATTACCTTTTCATATGGTATTTTAATACAAGGTTATATATTAATTTAGATTTTTTTTTTACCTGCAATATGCTCTTTAATGTCTAGTCCTATATGCATGCATGCGTATATATACACATACATAGTTAGATTACAAAATTAGCAAGCTTTCACCAGTGTTATTTTAGTATTATAGTATTTTTAATATATTGAATTAGCTTTATTTTTAAATTTTCATCGGAATTTAGAGTAATTTTATTTATATTTAATTTAAATTTTACTTAAACCTAAACTTACTTCAGTTATTTGCCAAAGAAACATTTCTAATTTTTGTTTGTGTAGTTTAAGTGTACATTTTTCAAGTTAACTTTTTCTTTGAATATTTACATTATTTTATTATTAACTATTTTTAATTAAGTTAAAAATAACAACATTGGCTTTTTCTCTACCACACAAAAGAGCAATATCCTGCCAATTAAATATATTAAAAATCATTTAAAAAAATCATATTTTAAAAATTAAATCATATTTACAACAGAAAGACTTTAATGACATTTTTACCTATTTCGATTACTTTTCCAGGCCTGCAAATTGCAATTTAAAAATGCGAAAAAATTTTCAATGACTATGGAAACTCTGGAAATTAGGACGGGGAAACAAAATATTAAGAACTATTAAAAGTAAATGCACCTCCTCATGAACTTTGTCCTGATTGGATCTATCCTCTGCAGTTCTTTCAGACGATATCTCCATGGCCTGCAGATAAACCACAAACATACTACAGTCAAAATACAACTTTAGATCAACACTACAACACATACGCAGACAATTAAATCAAGTTTAATAAAATTGTACAATAATCAGAAGAGAGAGATGCGCTGTAAAAGACTAATGATAACAATAACTGACCTTGTCCAAGTACTGATTAATGTTGTCACTTGTGATGGAGGGGTCCGTGACAAACTCAAACAGCTCACGTACAGTCATAACTGCTACATTATGTTTTTGGAAAAAGTCTGAGGGAGTAAAAAAGTTAATTAGAAATAGAATCTAAAAAACGGTTTGTTAATATTAATAATGTATTTGCTAACCATGAGGTTGCACATGCTTACCGTTGATGTTGCTGCAATCTTTGCGAAGAAACTCGAGAGCATGAGGGTGATCGTGCTCAACAGACTGAGAGACGTCGATAATATAAGCATCTCCGTTATGATACCTAAAACAACCATGTACAACAGAACATCAACAAACATTACCTGATACTTAAAAAACATGTGTGCATAATAATATTCAATAATAATATAAAGTCAGCTTACAGAATATTGAACTCGCTAAGGTCAGCGTGGACCAGATGAGCTTCATTGTACATTATTCTCATGTCCTGGATGATCTGCAGGTAGAGTTCCCGGGCTTTGGATTCAGAAAGGACAGCATTCTTCAGTAGAGGGGCAGGCCTGAGAAACACACAAACAAGATCACTTGAAAACGGGATCGGAATGAACTGTATTTGGAGTGAACTGTATTTGGAAATCCCATGTTTTGCTATCCAGTATCAGGTAATCCATCTAACTTTTGTGCCGGTTTTTTAAAGCAAAATTGGATTGGATTACCCTGATCCAGATACCTACTTTTTTCAGATTACCAAATCTGGATTACTATTGCTCTCAATGGGATCACATAACAACACAATGTAGGCTACTACCAATGTAAAAAAAAAAAACACACACAAAAAAACAGATAGAATAGTCAATGGTGGGTCACTTTATGTGTTTTTATTTTCAGCACAGTAAAACAATACAAACATCCCCTTCCATTTTAAATTTCCTTTAAACAGTCAAACCCTTTACAAAGCCCTTACAGGGACATTGAGATTTTTTTTCAACATTTTTGCACTGCATTCACCCAAGAAACTGAGTTCGTTTGCAAAGACCTGAGAAGTTTTATGATCATATGCAAAGTTTCTTGGCGGAATGCAAAACATTGGCAAAAGATAATTTTTCCTCTCATCACCATGTCCCTCCATAGCCTCTCATTTGACTCACAAGAAGTTAATAAAAACAAAAGTACATGCATTTGTTAGAAACTATTTTTGACTGGTTCATCTCTGATAATTGTCAACAGTTTATAAACTGATAATAATGTTTTTTGTTTTTTAAATTAAATTAAATATTTTAGTTTGATTTAGACAGCTGTTTGGGGATTTATGTATGGCACCAACATCTACTGAAAGGCTTAATAGGTAGCCTAATGTCTACTTCTAACTTATTACTTCCAACAGGTAAACTAATCAAGAGCAAAATAAATAAAAATGTATATTGTATATTACATACAGTGGGGCGGCAGTGGCTCAGTGGTTCATGTAGGTTGTCTACAAACCGGAAGGTTGGTGGTTCAATCCCCGGTTCCACCTGACCAAGTGTCGAGGTGTCCATGAGCAAGACACCTAACCCCAGATGCTCCCGACGAGCTTGATGGCGCCTTGCATGGCTGCAGTCGCCCGTCGGTGTATGAATGAGAGAGTGAATGGGTGAATGTGAGGCAAATTGTAAAGCGCTTTGGTGGCCATTGGGTCTGTGAAAGCGCTATATAAATGCAGTCCATTTACCATTTACCATTACATGATACAAATGTAGTACTTTTTGACCAGTAGTACGATTTGACCCAATCCGATCACTTTTGAACAACTGGGCCCTGGAGTATCATCTAGGAAAAGTTGAAAACCTTGAAACAATAGAAGTATTGTGTATCTGTAAATGCCTACATACATGTCATCTCGCCCGATGAAGCTCATGACGAGGACGTGGCTCCGCAACATGATGGGCTCTGGACTTGGAATCTGTGCAGTCTGCAGTCTTGATGTAAATGCATTCACATCAGTGATAAAAGCCAACATTATAAAATAGGTTCATGAAAGAAAAGAAAAGAAAAAATAACACTCACCTGATCAAATTTCTCATTTCCTTCTCGGCCCAAGTGCGCACCATTTTTCTAGGATTGCCCTTGCAATAGCCATGGCGGAACCTAAAATGTATTTCAACATAGAAATGTACTTTTCAATGGCACACATCAAGGCAGCTAAATAGGACTAAAGGCCTGAAAAAAGATATAGGTCTCACCTGAACTCCCCACTGACATATTTATCTCTGTCTTTGAATAGCAGAATTGACGTTTTGTATATTTTAATGGCTCTGCTTTCTCCTTTAACAGTAGTTGCATGATAGACATTTGCCTGCATTACAAAACACAGAAGAGAAATAAAAAAAAACTGACACAGACACAATTGTATCAAATAATGCAATACATTATTTTATTCCGTTCAGACAAACTTGCCTCTTTGCCTGTGCTGATACAGCCATTAATCTCTGAAATGACGCCTCTGTTGAGCATTTTGAACAGAATCATACGTGTACGGGGGTCCAAACCTGTGAGGTCACATAAAAATATCACACTGAAAAGAGCAATTACAACACCGGAGTTCAAGTGAAATCATCACACATGAAGCTTGAGCAAACATACCTGTTCAACCGTAGCTCTGTCTGATTTGTCCTTTACTCGAAACCTGCAAAAATGTATGCGATTCTTAAGATTTAAAAACTTAAACCTGAATGGAAATCATATTCGAGATAGTGTTATTATTGTTAACAACAAAGTCAAACTAAAACTATTAAAAATAGTTTTTGTTCATTTAAATCAAGCTGAGAAAAAATATAAACATTAGATGAAAAACTAAAACTACAATAAAAAATACATTTAAGCAAAATAGAAAGAAAAAAACTGAGTATAAAGGCCATTTTAAATGATTAATAAATACTATAGTACACCTGATGTTAGGATTACATACGTGTCTGCTTCTCTCTGCTTTTGCATCAAAGTGACTTTATTAATCACAGAATCAGCATAACTCAGTTTATCTGTAAAACAGAGACTTAATTCAAACAGAGAATAAATATGAATGTATTTTTTACTGTAGAAGATACATCTGTAGTACACATATTTTCCTCATTTAATTTGTAGTTAAAATTAATAAAAAGCTCACCGAGGTTTATTTTGTTTTCATATTTCCTCAAGACCTTGTCTGATGGAGTGGACATTTTCATGGACTTTTTATTAGAACTTTGACGGTTAGCCTAGTAGAGGAAAAAAAACAGAGAACATGCAAATACAACATATAGAAATTTAATCGAAACAAATTCCTAGAAACACCAGGTTTGACGTCATTCATTGGCCTTGTGATGTGCGGTCAACGGTCATAAATGAATAACTTAAATTACCTGTGGATTATTGCCCGTTCTCATTGCAGTGTAGCGCTTTGTAAAGTCTCTTCCACCTGAATCACTCCAATCCCATTCATCGTCCTCTTCATCATCATCATCATCATCATAGTCCTCCTCATTTTCACCTTGCGTGTCATTTTCAAAGGATTGTAAAGTAACTTCATCGAGTCGGTTCTCCAGCGAGGGCTTGTCAGGGACACGACTGGTTTCAGACTCACTGTGAAATACCACACATTGCCTTCGCGTTACCAAAGCAGTCACATTCATTTCAGTTTGAACCTCTGAAAGATGATACCCGTTTCAAAGCGTCACAAAACATGACGCAAAAAACATACGACAAAATTATATACTATTTTGTTAATATAAGATCAATTGTATCATTCACTGCTATCGTCTATATCATTATCACAATATATGTAGACATATTAGTATATTAATTGTTTTTCCGCGATCGTGGTACCCTGTTATAAGACTGACAATCTGTCTCTATCAATTGAAGTGAATTGAGTTTCAAACCTTCCCGTTTCGACAGCGTCATCAAACTGGCCTGGTACAACCTGATACATCGCGAGGGGAAATTCGTCTGAATCCTTGAAATATATCTCAACTAAAAAGGGAATGTAAGGGAGTTGACCCACTACTATCAGTACACGCTTATCGCTTACATACATACAGTACACACGCACGCCAGCACACTCACTTCCGGCAACGTGGGTAAGGGTGCTGGGAAGGCTCAACGAGAGAAACGGTGAGGCCAAAATCACACAGGATTTCAATAAGAGTCTTTGTTGATTATTTATTGTACTTGTTGTATACTTCTAGTATTATTGTAGATATGGGATGTTGCCAGGATGTTTTGGTTGATTTCTAGAGCATTGCCAAGCAGTCAGAAATTTACCATTTAAAAAAATGTATTAACATGTAGTAACACTGGTGGTAGGCTACTACATCTTTGTTTAAAATAAATTAACAAAAAAAAATCTTTATTGGCCCGTCACATTACTGAAATAAAACTAAATGTGGAAAATATTTGACTGTTTTAAGTTTTAATTGAGAAAAAAATGTTGACAACTTAATTTCTAACTCTTTCTTTGTGTACATTTAGCCTATTGATTGGATGATTTATTCACTTTACATGGTTGAAAAAGCTAAATTAACAAGTTTCCTACATCTGAATTGATCTGACAGATACTTGTAATCCATCTGACAAACATGATCACTGATAATGATGACATTACAATTTCTTGCAGAAAAGGTTTGGTACAATGAGTACAACCTATGTGAGCACTCTTAATGTGTAGGCTAGTTAACAGATCTTGAGTTTTATATATCAGATAGATTACATATATACATGCACATTTTAAAAAGCCCCTGAGAAAGAGAATAACTGAGAAATTCAAATTAGATTAACATGCAAAATCAATATTTTTATAATTATAAAGTCAAACCCATCAAATCATACACTATGGTTCAATGATCTCAAATAAACATATAGGTGAATTGGTTGAAGGTTTCATTAGCGGACAAATAAAAAAGACACACAAAAGATGTAATTATCCAAAGCATCCTAATGTACAAAGTATCCAAGAATGTAGAGAACCTCACAATCTCAAAGAAGTTCAACAACATTCATCTTTTTGATTCTCCTCGCTGCACAAATTGGATTCTACATGGCTTTTCAAAAATACAACCACATGGTTTAGATTGATCAATAAATACCTGCATAAAATGTTCAGTGTTTTCTGTCCATAGCTGTGCACACCCTCATGCACTTGTACAAATTTACAAGTACAAAAATCATTACGCACACACAAAGAAAAAAGAAAATGTGTTTCAACAAATATAAAGGCCAGTCAATTTACAATGTTTCTTAAGTTGGCTTAAATCCAAAGGCTTGCAGCTGTCAAAATGAATAAAAACATATTTGTAAATATTTTGCCTCTGCAAGGACTTGTCAAATCCACTGAATCTCACATGACGTGTTGTGTGGGCATCAGGCCTTATCAAAGTCACTTTTTTGCAACAACTAGTGTAAAACTATATGATTTTTTTTTTTAAAATATTCTTTAGCAAAATTGAATAAAGAAGTTTGATTTTTAGTGTGAACACCAGTGTTGAAGTCAAAGTGAATCCTACGGAGTTCCAGTACAAACACAAAATCCAAAAAGGCAAACACAAATCACACTTTAAAGATACATAAAATGTACTCATTCGATACATACTGTGTGATTCTCAGAAGCACTCTTCTCTCAGATGCACAGGCCTTACAATATAATACTTCACACTCTTAGCCACCAGAAGGCACTGTTTCAAGACTTCCAGCCATTTATACACGTTGTTTGCATCATTTGTCAATGAGGCTCAAAGATGGAGGATAATATACATAGAATAGGCAAATATTGCCAAAAACACGGATTGGCCGATGATCACCCAAAATAAAAATTACAGAGCTAAACAGCAATTTCATCCAAAATGTATTCAGCCAATCTTGATAATGAAAATAAGTCAGGCACTTCAGCTCTTCAATTCCACAAGAAAAAAAAGAAGAAGAAATTAAACAAATTCCATACAGATATACTAAAAACATACAGAAATTGACTTAAGAATAATACATTTTAATGCTGATACATAAATCTTCTGTTCATCATACAAATGCTTCTAATTGATTGATATAAAGGTTTTATATGATTCATTAAAAATCATATAAATAGGATTAAAATTGCTACTGTCCATTTGTGTTTATAAAGAAAAAAAAAGCATTTAAGGCATCAAGAGAAGAATCACTGTGCTTCAGAAACTGTTCTCCAGTCTTCATCTTTCATGCATACTGTATTATAAGACACATATCAGCAAAGTCCAGGCTTTGTAACTCCTAGTGTTTGTGGAAGCTTCATAAACTATGGCACAAAATCAACACAGTGAATTTTCTCTTCACTGAACAGGCGTCTCTGTCATTTCCTGAGCCGCTGTACAGCTATGGACACTGATTTTTGCAGGTTCTGGGTCACAGCCTGATTGGGCTTTTACTGATGCAACTAACGGTTCCTCGGTTTGATGCTCCTCCGGTTCAGCCCCATCAGGCTGAGGTTCTTTGGGAGGTTCTTCAGAAGAATTCATCTCCACAGATGTATCTTCAGGTTGCTGCTGCTTCTCTTTAAGGTCCTCCATGTGTCTCTCTTCTTTTTGGGACACGCCTGCTTTCTCTGGTGAAGCTGATGCTTCACTTTCACTTTCAGATGAACACCTGATCTCCTTTCCCTCCAGCACTCCACCATCATCTCTTGCTCCATCCATTTCTTCGTTTATTTCTGCCTCATCGGTCCCTTTTTCATCCGTGGGTTTCTGGTGGACACGCTGGTGCCTCACCAGACTGTGCTTCAGGGTGAAGGTACGATGGCAGGTTTGGCACTTATAAGGTCGCTCGCCTACAACAAAAAGGTAATTTTATGTGTATCAGCTTTATATTTGTCTCTTTTTATTGAAAGGAATAATTGGCAAGTATGGTAAATAACAACAAGGCTATGTTCATGCTGCTTAGTGCTCAATTCTGATTTATTGCTCAGATCAGATTTTGTTTGTTTGGCTGTCAATTTTTTTTTTTTAATACAGCCAATATCAGATTGGAGTGTGAACAAAATATCAAAGTTGGCCCTCAGCATTTGCTTTAATAGAGCTTTCAACGTAATACTTCTGAGTTTTAATACCTCACTGTCCCCAACTGACCACGTTCACAGCTGTCTTCCATAAAAACTGAGTTACCAAAGAACTACTGATATGTAAAAATTTTGGACTGACACACATCAGAATGTTGATCTAGAGCAGGGGTGTCCAATCCTGCTCCTGGGAGGACACTGTCCTACAAAGTTTAGCTCCAACCCCAATTAAACACACCTGAACCAGCTAATCAAGGCATTACTAGGTAGGGTGACCATATTTTGTCCTGAAAAAACAGGACACTCGGCCCGGCAAACAGATAGGCCTACTCAAATGATACTCGAAGTTTACTCAAAGAAACCTTATTAATTTCAATACATTTAAAGTAGGTTATGCCTCCTCTGTATGGATAGAAATTTGTTATATTGTTATATGAAAACAGGACATGTCCTGGGAAAACAGGACAGTTGGTCACCCTATTACTAGGCATACTAGAAACTTCCAGGTAGCTGAGGCAAGTTGTAGCTAAACTCTGCAGAACAGTGGCCCTCCAGGACAGAGTTTGGACACACTTGATCTAGAGCAGGCATTCTCAACCCTGGTCCTCGAGGGCCACTGTCCTGCAGAGTTTAGGTCCAACCTTGATCAAACTCACCTGCCTGTAGCTTTCCAGTAATCCTGAAAGCCTTAATTAGCTGGCTCAGGTGTGTTTGATTGGGTTAGAGCTAAACTCTGCAGGACAGTGGCCCTCGAGGACCAGGGTTGAGAATGCCTGATCTAGAGTAATATAAAAGTCAAGCAAATTCTGATTGGATACATATGGAAGTGGATTAAATCAAAATTGCAAAGATCAGATTCCATGTGGTTTGTGCTGTTTATACTGACACCTCTGAGTTACAAAACTCTGTGCCCAAAAGTTTTGGCCACTTTGCAGTCTAAACATTGTCTAAGAAGCTCCAGATCTTACCAGTATGTGAACGCATGTGTCTGGTCAAGTCTTGCAGGCTCCAGAAGCGTTTGCTGCACACAGCACAGATCTTCTTTCTCTTATCGGTTTTGCCTCCGGCTGACTCGCCCTCCTCAGCTCTGAGGTCTGAGGAAGTAGCCTCTTCTTCATCATCACTCATATCTTCTCTCTCTTTCTCCTCCTCATCAACTCCACTTTCTACACAGCTGCTGTTCTCATCCTTTTCATCATCTTCTAAATCTGCGTCTGGCACCATCTCTTTTCTGGGCGCTGTGATTGGGTTTTGTGACGCACTTTGGCGTCTTCCCTTCTTGCCTCCGTCCTCAGCCTGGACCTCCTGATTGTGAGTTTTCTGGTGCCGGCTGAGAGTGGCTGCATGGCGGAAGGTCTTTTTGCAAGACGCACAGGTGTGGGGGAACTCGTCGGGAGGAGAAACCGGTTCAGCAGTTATTTTAGGCTGGTTCTGTTCTGCTCCAGAAAGCTTGAAGTCCACAAGCTTGCTAGCAAGGTTTACATCGAGACTCTTGTTGCTCTGAGAGTCATCATCATCATCATCATAATCAACTTTTACTCTCTCAGGGTTTCCCTCCGCTGGCTGTGTTTGGTTTGGATCTGTGCTGCTGTCTGTTTGTTCAGTGGCTGATTGTCCTGTTTGTTCTGGTGCTTGTTCTGGGGATGAAGCTTTCTCCTCTTGTTTGACAGAGCTCATATCCGCAATATCTACGGCTGCAGGAGAATCCGTGTCAGATACACTCTCTACAAATACAAGAAAAGCTTGTTACTAAACATTTCATTGCTTTCGTTCACAACCTCGCAATGATGTAACAATATTCAATATACAGATTTTGCAAAAAGTCTTGTTGATAAACAAAACAAGGCAAATAAATTAGAGTACATTATGAATGGGACATTAACCCTTCATCTCAAAAGTTAAATCAGCACATTTTTAGATACAAATGTTATACACACAAGACCATTTGCGCTACATAATAATATATAACAACGGTACTGACCAAAAGTGCCTGTGCTTCCTCGGGATCCTTCGTCAGCCTTAGGTTTGGGTCGAGATCCACTGTTTTGAAGTGCCCGATTAGATACACCATGTTTGCGGAGCAGGTGGCGCTCACAGTTTGACTTGGTGGAGAAGAATGACTCACACTGAGGACAAGGGTACGGCTTCTGACCTGTGAAATCAAAGCACAAAACTGTAACAATCTCAAGTGAGAAACAAAACATTATTGACTCAGATCCATTTAATCAAAATATAACATAACATAACAATATAATACTGAACACCGCCAATTGTAGCATGTTTGATCACTCTTTCTGCATTACTGTGAGGATAATTAGAGATATATTAGTCTGTAATGGTTGAAGAACACTTCCAGCTAAATGGCTCACAAATGAAATGGAGACTACAGAATGTGTTAAACTTAAATGTACAGTAGTACTAGCCTGGCAAGCCAGACCCACATCAAGATGTTAGGTCTGGAAACACACCATTGGCATGCCTCAATCCAAGGGGCGGGATAAACGGTTGTCTTTCAAATTCCCTCTGCACGCAATAGGATAGCGCTACAACCAACCAGAGCAACAACCAGAGCAACGAACCGATTAATGGCTGAGTGAGTCCCATGCGTTTTCCCACCAGCAGAGCTAGTTGATATATTAAACTTTTGCCGTACCCGGTCGGCAAAACTCCGAACACATCTTGCTTTTTTAAGAATGACTTAAGTGCCGTTCTTTTCTCAAAGAAAAGCTTAACTCCAAGTCCTCCAGAGTCGCGACCATAGCCGATTCGAAAGACCGCTGTTCGCCAGCAGCAGCGGTCATCTTCTTTGTTTTCAAGTAGCAGGGAATTCACGTGGAACCGTCACAACACTGCCGTCATTAAGAGTTAAGCCCGCCCATTGGCCTGACTAGAGTTTGGTTTTTCCAGCTCGAAAGCCAACGGAGAGTTGCTAGACTACACTGGCTGCAAAATAAATGTTGCTGCCACTAGGGTGCGTCTAGATTTCTAGGCTACAGTAGTAGACTATTCTACAATAGAGTGAGCTAAATACCATTCTTAGGAAAATTGTGTAAATAAAAAAGTAAATAAAGTGCTTTATGGCATCATTGGCATGTGGTCATTATTTATGAATTGTAAACAGTGTCTCACCTGTGTGTGTTAGCATATGCCTTTGCAATGAGCTGGCCCAGGGGAACAAACGTGGGCAGAACGGGCAGGTCATTTTCTGCACTGAATTGGAGTAGGCGTTCTTCTTTCCTTTGTTCTGTGGAGGTTTCTTTGGCTTGTCCTCTCGTCCTTCCTTTGCCTCCTTATTGACTGGCTGCTTCTCTTTCTCCTCTTTCATTGGCTCCATCTGACTCGGTTGTAAGTAAGGGCTGAATTTATTTGCATCTGTAGTAGCTAGCATTTTCTCTACACTGGGAAACTCGCCACTTGACTCCAGGTCAATGCCACTGCCTGTTGCAAATCTTGGATCACAGAACTCCTCGTGAAATGGTCTCTTCCTGCCTCTCTTCTTTGAGTTATCAGAAGATCCATTTTGAGTGGAATCCAGTTTGGTGTTGCCTAAGTGACCCTTCTTCTCACTTACTGTATTAAAATCCATTACACTAACACTGTTCTTGGCATCTATTCCTGTTTCGATCAGCACTGGGGTAGCTGACACAGACGAGATGATCTGAGCAATGGAGGCCAGCGGTGCCATTTCAGGAGAACAGGAAATAGAAGATGGTTTTGGTAACAGTGGCTTCAAGCGAGTAAAGGGCTTGGTAAGGTCACTGGATGGAGCTGGGGCCAGGTTAGAAATGGAAACTGGGAGAGCTGCAAGAAGTCCAGGGATTGTTTCAGCAGTCTTTTCTTTCTTGACATTATGAAGATTCAGGGACATGCTCTGAGGAAGTTCTTTCATGATTATCTTTTTCTCAGGATACTTAGGTATTGAGAGATCAATGGGCTCCATAGAGCAGTCATTAAACGGAGGAGATGTTGTTCCTTCAAGCTTAACATTTGAAGCAATTGTTTTTTGAGATTTGCTGGAGAAATCCAAAGGCTGGTCCTGGTCCTCAACAGGTCCAGAAAAGGGACCTACATTCTGAGAAACAGTGTTGTTAACCAGCCCATTTGTGGTTGGAGGGTTGGGTTGAGCAGTGGCGTCTCCTCCTACCGGTACAAGACTTTTGATGTGTTCTTCAATTTCCCTTTCTGGAACATTTGGGTGGTGCTTCAGCAAGTGGTGAATGCAGTTCCTTTTAGCGAGAAATGCCACCCCACATTGCCTACACTCAAATGGCTTCCGCTGACATCCATTGTGTGTTCGCAGATGAATCTGAAGGGCTCGGTAGGTCTTAAGGTCCTCCCCACAATATCGACAAGATGTGCTACCAGCCGCATCAAGGAGGTCTAATGTGGTGCCTCCAATGACACCGCTCACGCTAGAGGAGGTGGTTACATATTCTATGTTTTTCTCTATGTCTTTGCGTGTGTTCTTCATGTGTTTCTTGCGCAGATGACGCTCACAGTTGGCCTTCACAGTGAAAGGGTAGTGACAGAGGCGACATACGTATGGCCGCTCACCGCTGTGCGTTCTGAGATGTCGAATCAGCGTCGCTTTGTCAGGAGCGGCGTAGCTACAAATGGTGCACTGATACGGTGAAGCTCCCAGATGGTGACGCATATGAGCCTGAAGGCCACCTAAGAAGGAAAAGACTTCTTTGCAGAACCGACAAGGGTACTCGGCCTTGGCTGTTTTCTTTCCCACGACTCTTGATTCCTTCTCTTTGCTGTCAAACTCTTCTTGCTTTCCAGTTTCATATGAGATAATTGTGGTTCCTATGATATCTTGCCCCAGTTGAGTAGTCTCCCAATTTGTGGGAGAGGACGAGGTTGAGGACGAAGAGGAGGCTGACGATTGTCTGGTAGTTCTCACTTGTTGGCCTGTTTGAGGTGGAAGGCTAGGGCTGATGTTACCCGATGAGGCCTGTTGGGCATTCATGACGGGTGGAGGGGGTGTTGAGGCACTCATGCTGGATCGAGGAGTGATTAAGGGCTTAGGTTTCAGGGAAGTAATCCGTTTGGGGTCCACCTGTAGAGGACTTCCCAGACCTTTGGGAAGCAGAGACAAAGACATCTGTGGTGGCACTGAGGCTGCGATCTTAAGGATTTGTTCAATGTCCGCCAGCTCCACTGCAGCTTGGCCACTTATTGGGACAAACACACTACTACTGACGACCCCATGGAGAGGCTGTAGCGACAGCAGGCTGAGGGCGGCATTCTTGTTCATGGATTGAAGAGAAACAGGCTCCAAAATAGAGATGCCGAGACTGCTACTGTTTTCTTGAGGTAGATTTGAGGTAGGCTCAACACAAATGAAGCGAATGCTGTCTAAAACTTCCTGCTGAATTTGCTCTTCTGATTTCTCTGGCTTAGCAAAAGAGGAGTGTTGGAGACCTAGGCACTCCATGAAACCGTTCTTCCCTTCTGAACTGGTACTATCAACATGTGGTATTAGTTCATTGACCTCCGTGGAATCCATGAAATGGGAGTTGACTTTGGGTGCATCCATAAACGCATATGCGTTTTGTTCCTGAGGTTCAGTCCTGGTGTCTGCGCTACATTTATGTGAGGATTTGTGGAGATCCAAAGACTGCTGAAGAGGGAAGGCCTTGTTGCAGACCTCACAAACAAATTTATGGAACTTGCTAGAGCATCTGCGCAAATTACTCTCACACCAGACCTGAATAAATAAAACAAATCAAAATGATGTTCAGTCTTCATCCAAAAAAAACAATAAAGTAATTCTTTCTTATCTGATGAAGTCCTTACCTGTGCAATTTGGGGAAACTTTTGACAGCTGAAGTCAATGAAAGCCAAGTCTCCAAACCCCAGAGGGATGGAGGGGTTATTCTGGATAAAGGGTCGTCCAGAGGGATCAGTGGGAAGCTGCTTATGAATGACGGCGTTATGACGCAGAAGACCACGGTGTGTGCGAAAGGTAATGCAACAAATGTTACACCTAGGATTAGAAGAAACAGTCAGAAACAGTTTTGATTTAACAAAATATAAAGAAATCAGTATTACACTATAGAATGTGTTGAGACAACATGCAGAAGCAGACAACATCCTGAGCCTACCTGAGTGTAGTGTCAGGATGTGTCTCCATGTGTGATTCCAGATCATATTTACAGATGAATGTCTTAAAGCAGATGGGGCAGTGAAGGAGCTCTTCTTCACTCTTGACAGAATCGTCCTCTCCATGCTTTTGCATCAACATCACCTAAACATAAGACAAAATTTGTTTCATATAACTTCAAAACTATGGGCACAATACATTCCAAAAGTTGTTCAAATGTTTTGACTGCATTTATTACTGAAAAATTCATTGACAAAAAAAGAGGTGAAAACGTACTTTTTTAACTGGTGGTTCCTCAGCCTGCTCCGCTTCATCCTCTACACTGGGCTTCCTCTTAGCAGAGAGTCGTCGGCGCTTGTTTAGTGGGGAAGAACTGGGGGTAAGAATACTGTTTGCATCCTTTTCATGAATTTTCATGTGCCTGCAGAAATACATAACATAACTCAGATAAAGTTCTGTCTATTAACAACGATTATGAAAATAAGATAAATTAAAATGCTTTATTAAAACGCTCATGTTGTAAACTGTATTTTGGCATTTGAGATGGTCAGGTAAAATTTAACCCCCAAAAAATAAATAAAATAAAAAAGATATAGTTTGCATAAATAAAATAAAATGCACTATTTAGTGTAAAATAATTACTCTTTTACACATTTTTAGAACATAATTTTAGAACAATTAATCTTAAATAAGCTTAATTTTAATTTTTATAATGTGAAACGGTCTCATTCACATTATTGTAACCTTATTTATATTAATACATAAAAATTATGATGAAAATTAATTGTTTTAATTATGCATTAAAAAATGACTATTACACTAAAGAAAATCATCATTGAACGTAATCTTTAATTAAAACCAGTTTTTATCCTCATCTAAGTAAAATGTTCTCTGTTTCACATCTTGATATGTTTTAATTATCTACCATAATTAAGGCTTGCAATATACCAAGACGTAACCGGTTGGGGGGAAATGCAATTATATGGCCAGCAGAGGTCAGAGGTAATGTGTGGAGGAAAAGTGCTGGGAGTCGCATTACGGCATGCTGGAACGTGCGCACCCCTCACCCTTCTACACTTACTCAGAAACAAAACCACCTTTCAGGTTCAACCAGATACAAGCCCCCTGATGCTTATGTGCAGCTGCGTTTCATTTAGAATGGTTGTTTGAATATGTCTATAGAGCATATAGTATATACATTGTGCACATTTTCAAATGAAATGTGCTTTTATTGCATTTTGGTGTGCAGAGTTTATGGTCATGCACTCTGAGTGTATGTAACTGGAAAGGGAGGATAAATGTCAGCAGACCCATTGGTAAGAATCTTGTTTTACATTCTACAGCCGAAGATATTAATAGAAGAGAGGCAGAGTGATGGTCACCCACGTGGACCCAACCCTGACAGCCTGAATCTTGTTCCATCTCATGTCTCTGGCCTCACTTACTTCCAGCAGAAAACCATATTGATATACCACACAGATTAAAACAGTATCAGGATAATAATGTTAATAATGCAACCTTAATTCCAGCTCTTGCAATATCTCGTCACATGCCACTTAATCACGGTGTGGTTTTATGTTTGAAGTTACTAGTTGATGCAGGACCACTGAGTTGTTTTTTTTCTGAAGTGCCTCTTCAATATTGCCAGAGGGCAGTGTGGGGAAAATGTTTTAACATTCTGCCAGGCAATGTTGTTTTTGTTGAGTTATGCAATATATGAAACAATAAGGTTAAAAATGACTAACAAATCCATAATGTGCCATCCAAAAAATATGTTCAGTACCCATCTGCCAGCCCCCTGCCTTTCCCCCTGTCTTACTCACACAAACTTCTTCCACCCCCATCTGGAATGTCTACATGTCTCAACTGCACAAGGAAGCCCTCTATGCACATCACATTAACACAAACAAAAAGAGTCACAAATAAATCTCTAGACCACAAAGACACTTGAAAAGGAGGCACGGACACAGAAAAATCTTTCCAAATATAAGTGACATAAAATAAAGAAAGTAGTGCAGCCATGAGAATCAGGCCTCTCACATCACATGCAGACATTCCTTCATCCCTCCCTCTGAGCCCTCCTCTTCTACCACAAACCTACAACTACTTATATTAATGCAGCCTGCAACCTGTGTATACAGCAACATCTAGCTACAATTCTTTCTTTAGGTCACCAACCAAACAATTTAAAACAAAAGAAACCTAAAAGTGGTACTAATATAATGCTTGGAAGGATTTAAATGTTTTACCAATAGCAGGTTTTTGTCAGCCGAACCCCTTCGACCTAAAATATTTACTTGATGTATACCCTTGAGATTTTAAATTAATGTTTCAATAATTTAACAACATGTTAAAGGTTCTCTGATGTCGTTTAATTTCCATATGACATGCAGGCAAACAATTTTTTTAAAAATATTTTTTATAGTAAGTGTTATATTTTGATTGTTTTTATTTAAAATAATTTATTTTAATTTTGCATTTTTATGATTTAAAGGCACAACATGTAAGATTTTTGGATTAAAATATCCAAAAACCACTAGAATAATGTTATTTTGTTGACTTGTGTTCTTACATTATCCCAAATGTTTCCAACAATGTTTAAATCCAGAGTAACCAGCTATTTTAACCAGTGAAACGGCCCTTGTCATTGTGTCGCCTGTCAATGATGTCATAGTCGTGGTACTCTCGATTTTCGTATAAACCATGGAACACAAAAGGTGCTTTAATCATTTATGTGTTTTATTAGACAGGTGAGCAACTGTTTGGATACCTTTATCGACAGACAACTAATTGTTATAGAGCTCAACACGGTTAGTATTTTTGTTTGAATCTCTTGTTTTCTTGATTTACGGCGAGTAACATATTTGTTCCCAAAAAGTAAATCAGACAACACTATTATGTCAAGTGGCTAACAGCAAAATCAGAAAGAGCTTTATTTGTAGTAACAGTAATACAGCATTTTCTCCACCATACAATGTTTTAAAATTACAACTTACAACACACTCAAATGTATGTTTTGACTAAAGTAAGCAGCGCTGCATTACCCAACAATTGTAATTCGTCAGATAAAGTGACCTGTATAAGTAGTAATTCAGCATTTACAGCTGTTTTATTAGAATGAAATAAAATAATGTGAATTTAAGCCATCAAACATTACTGTAACAAAGTTCAAGTTCAGGGCAGAAGGAGGCGGACATTAAACATAACTTTAATTGTAAAAATATGCATAAACAACAAAATGAAAAGAGCATCAGTGACCGACTGAGGCATATGAACATAATAAAAACAGAAACGTAAAATGCACCAGGCTCTCGGCCCTTCCTGCTTCATACCACAGTAACATTAAAATAAATTTAATACATTAGCTCATCCATGAACATGAGTCCCGTCAGATGGTTTTCCATCGGCTATGGAGGTAAAGATGACAACTCCCATGATTCCATGCTCATTCACAGCGCCATTAAGCTATGCCTTTGTTATTGTTTTGAATAAGCGACCTCTAGTGGTGAAACTTACATACTATGCCTTTAATTGATTATAAGCTTCCATCAACTCACCAGAGGTGGAAAGTAACGAATTACATTTACTCGCGTTGAGTAGTTTTTTTGTGTGTACTTTTACAGATTTGAAAAACTATTTAAAAAAGTAGTTTTACTTTTCCTTAAAGGTGCTCTAAGCGATGTTGGGTGACGTCCCTTCTTCAAGCTAGACCCTCCCTCCTTCTCATCCGCGCACTAACCCCCCAAACCACACCCCCAAATCCTTCTCGTCGGTTATTGGCTGGAACAGTTTATGTTTCGTTGTGCGGGTTAGGCCAGCTTTTTTTTTGTTGCCGTTTTTGGAGCCTGGGGTGTCTGCAAAGACCGCATTTTTTACTGTGTTTAGGGGACAGGCAGCTAGCGGATAGTGAGGAGATGTTTGCTGTATATGACAAAAAATGTTTTGGCCTATAAAACTCGTGACATCGCTTAAGCACCTTTAAGTACGTTTTGTTTAAAGTATTGTACTTTGCTACATTCTAAATCATATACACTACTGAGTAAAAAAAAAATATATAATATGAATAATAATACAGGGAAAGGGGGAAACGCGCTCCAGGAACTACTGCATTGATTGAAGGGCGGGAGAACAAACGAGCAAAAAAAGTGATGCAGACCCAGCTCCAAGCGAAACGACATCGAATTATTTTATGAGGTAAAACCCTGTCCAGTATGGGAATACTTTAGATGTATAAAAAAATTGTGGTTGTCCTCGAGGATAGATATCCAATTTGCAAAAAATGTGGACCACTTAAGTGGCTGCAAAAGGGAGGAAACACAGAACACAGTCGCTCCGTGCAGATAAAGGTATGTCCTGTTTATAACTTAAAATTTAATTTGATTTCCACCGTTTTTGATAATACATTTGTATAAAATCATTAAAAAAAAGAATTTTCTGAATAAAATATATTTTTTAGGACTCCTCTCAATATTAAGAATATTTTAATAAATTATTAATGTTAAAAATTAGTTGTTAATCTAATTCATTATCAATTACTGATTGATATCAAAAACTGTCATTTTAACTGATTATAATAATGATAACCATCATTTAATACCGTTTATTTATTTAATAATTTATTAATACTGTAAAACGTGATATTTTCTGAGACGGTTATCATACTGTGAAAATCTCATACCGTTACAACCAAGCGACAACCTTCCTGTCTTCCAACACGGAAGTGACATAAACTGCAATTCATCGACTGGCTGCTAGAGACAGAAAGAGAGTGGATCCCAAATACCCCCCATGTAAATATTTGCCCAACTTTACAGCATAAAAATGTGCTTATAGCCTGGGGCCGCTTGCATAAACCGCTTAGACTAGTATTACAAGTCATTGAATTTTTTCTTTAAAACTGTTCATAACTTTTTTAAGTCAGTTACATAAAAATGTGCATTGGCCTAATTTGATACCGAAAAAGTAAGACTAACCATCCCTTGACTAACTGCTCGTGGGTCATCCTAGATCTTAAGACACTGTTTTAACATAATGGCTAAGTTTATGCAACTGGCCCCAGGGAGCAAAAAGGGGTTTTGGTCTATATAGCTTATTTTGCCCTTCATGACAACTGTGAGGGGGTGAACTGTTTTATAACTCATCCATTTAAATTATATTGAGCCTTAAAGTTCTGCATAATTAAGGGCGTGGCCACTTGAGTGACAGGTGGATGGCCACTGCTGTCACTACTAGCCGTTTGTCTGCTGTCTGTTAGCCGCCACGTCACCTCAGCTAATCCCGCCTCTTTGCCATTTTCGTTTATCCTGGAGTGACTCGCGGTGACGTGCTGGCAAGATAGCGACGGCCGGCTCCGCCCACTTTGGGCTTTAAAATGCTCTTCAGAAACCTACAGGTGACATCACGGACACTACGTCCATATTTTGTCCATATATTTAAGTCTATGGTTACAACCCTACATATGACATTTCCCCACCCCACCCCAGCTGTTAAAAAAGTTACTCAGTAAATTTTAAATGAGCTACTTTTTACTTTTACTTGAGTATATTTTTAGACTGGTAATTTTACTTGTACTTAAAGCGGCACAATTCAGTTTTGGCAATTTCTTTGCTGTATTCACGCTTTTTGCTCGTAGGTTTCTCTATAAAGCTCCCCTACAGCTTCGGAATAGATATTTGACAACACTGTCGTAAAAACTCGTAGGCGAATCTCCCCCTCCCATCTTCTCCATCTGGCCATGTGCATTTGTTTTCAAAGAAGCCGGCGAACGCAGGGAGTCATGTCCAAGAGGGGATCAAGACGGCCACCGTTTAACCTGGAAAAAGTCATATACCATAAAACTTCAAATAATAACCCGACTTTTATTTTCCCAAATCGTTGAACTGCACCGGCTTGTATTTGAGACAGGCGTCGATATGAGACAGGCCTTTATAATTTAGTGTGGAGATGTTAGTCATTGAAATGTTGTTCCTAGAGTCTCTAATCTCTAAAAATCTCCAAATGCTCCACGTGAAACGCCGGTCTTCCGACCTTTTACTATCGTGTCCATTGATTTTGATTAAAATGCGCAAGGTATAGAGAGCAAGACATTGCTCGTGTTGTTTGAAGACGTGAGTGCACGCGCGGCCGGGGTGTTCTCTCTGCTTGTTTGCGCCCTGTCAAGCGCAGCAGTCATTCTATTCTACATCACTCACCGATCAAAAAAGGCTTTGGCGGGACACAAAATTGCTTTGGCGGACGATCCGACGGGTTTTAGAAGATTAAATACAACCCGAAACTAAAAAACAGACCCGGCCTCTATTTGAGACCGGCCTTTATTTACCCAAACCTGTCGCCACACCAGGCGTGTAAAAGAGACAGGCGTTTATTTGGGACTCGGCTATTATTTGAAGTTTTACGGTAACCATTCCAATGACTCCGAGTCCGAAGCTGTTGAGTTAAGCTAAAAAAACTGCATAGTGCCGCTTTAAGTAAAATTTCATTGAAGTATTCTTGGTACTTTTACTTGAGTAGAAAATTGTATTACTCTTTCCACCTCTGCAACTCACAAACCCCTTTCAGTTCTATCACAAGCCCCATGTTCTATAGTCTCATCCCTTTTAAGAAATGTAATGGATTTAATACTAATGAAGATTGCCATAGTTTTGACTTGTTCCCCTGTCTTTTCGAAAGAGCACAAAATACCTTTAGAGTAATGCCACTTACAATGAGATGAATGCCAGGCCATATATACATACACTTAAATACATTAAGATACATAAAAGATACTTTACAGACTGTTTTGACGTATAGCCACAAGACCTAAACATTATCAATAACACTCAATAAACATTCGTGGAATGAAGTTGTACTGACCTTGTAAAGTTTGTGTTTGTGTAAAATTATATCCAATCTTTTAACTTTGTTGTCATTATGACATAACTCCAGTAACTTTCACATTGTATTCACAATGATCAAAATACCAGAAAAGCACTATTTATGTAGAGTATATACAAGTTTTTCACTTAAAAAATGATGATTTAGACAATGTTAGGCTCAAATTATAAACAAGATTTTACAGAATAATTAATTTATGTTCAATAACTAAAATACAAGCTTCACATTTTGGCTTTTAAACCCTGGGAAATGCCTGGCTTATTTCCTTTGTAGGCATATTACTGTAACTTATTACAGCATATTGCTTTAATCTTTTGTGTATCATCATGAGTTAGAAAAAAGGATAGTCTATACTTATGAAGAAGTTAAACATTTACATTTTTAAAAACCCAGTCCAAAATCACTGTCTGACCATTTACCTGTGCATGTTTCCATTGGTGGTGAATGTCTGGTAACATATCGAACACTTGTATGGCCTCTCTCCACTGTGAACCAGCATGTGGCGGTCCAGAGAACTGGCCGAGCTCAAAGCCTTCCCACAGATACTGCAGGAGTGGTCAGTTCCCCCACTATCTGTGTTATGCTGGAGGATAAACAAGGCACAGATGTCATTACACTGAGATATAGTCTACGTATATATAATATAAAAAAAATCAGTGAAATTCTGATCTAATGATTTTAAAACAAACTAACATGTTAAATCAGATTGCTGTGGTTCAGTAAACAGGTGTACATGTACAGGGATGTGTTTGTGTAAGAGTATGCACCTGTCTGATATGCATGGTGAGCTGGTGCTGTGTCATGCAGTTTTTGTTACACAGGGGGCAAATGAAGCTTGAGCGTTCTTCTTTGACTTCCTGTAGTAGACACACAGACAAGACAAGCTTTAGATATACAACATACCTAAGTGTTTTTTTTTTGTATCATATAGCTGGATTTCCATAATCCAAACGTAAATAAAATCTTTTCAAAGTTTGCAAAAAAACTAATGTGAATTAGTTGCGTTCCCATCAAGTTGTTCGAGCGGGTATTCGGCAAATGCATTTCTATCTCCCATTATTCGCATCAACTATTTTTCGCACAGGTCAAAAGCCACCTCAACTTTTTTAGCAAATTAAGGGATTTTTTCAGAAATTTGCCGTTTCCATCACTAATTTCTGATGCTTCAAAATGCACATAAAAACATGGTAATGGAAACAGCTCTTTATATACTATTATAGTTTTTGTTAATATTTTTAATTGGATTTTATTTTTTTGTATTTTCTCTTTTAATTTTAGTTATAGTTTTTGTAATTATTGTCATTTTCATTAGTTTATAGTTAGTCTATAGTTTTATTCATTTTAGTACTTCACTAAACGAAAATGAGTAATGGCAACTTGGCAACTAGCTGAAATAAAAGAAGTTGAAGTTTTTTATATTTAAATTCATTTCAGTTAATGTTAATTCTATTTTAAGTAATGAAAACGTTTTTTTCTTTCTTTCATTAACTACAATAATAACCCTGTTACGCAAGTCATTTTCTATTCCATTTCCATATATACACGACTCAAACATTTTCAAGTATTTCTCTTTTTAAGTATTTCCACTAAGTATTTCCACTAAATGTATGTATATGTACATATAAAAGAGAAGAGAAAATGACTTGACTTGATTATTAGTCACAATATGATTTCCAAACATATTAGAAAAAAAATATTTATTTGTAGAGTACTACACTTATTTTTATTGGTAACACTTTACAATCAGGTTTTATTTGTAAACATTAGTTAACTAACTAATTGTGAACAATACTTCTACAGCATTTATTAATCTTTATTAACGTTAATATCAACATTTGCTTTTACATTTTAAGCTCAAAAGTTGTATGTCATGAACAAACATGAACATAAATATTTTTATTAATTAACATTAACAAAGGTTAATAAATACTGCAATATATATATTGCTCATTGTTAGATTGTTAGTTGGTGGATTTATTCATTTATATATGTGTTATAATATATAAAATATCTAAATATGTTATTTATATATAAGACTTAATATACATTTTATATAAAAATATGACTAGATTTCAACAACACTGCAATGTTTAACTGTGCAATCGTACCTAAGGTATCCCCAGAGCCCCCTATAAATTTCATCATATATTCAACTATTCATTTCTAAATATTATACATCATACTACGAATTTTAAATCATCACACTAAAGAATTTTACATCATACATACGTATATACTTAATATACATTTTATATAAAAATATGACTAGATTTCAACAACACTGCAATGTTTAACTGTGCAATCGTACCTAAGGTGTCCCCAGACCCCCCTATAAATTTCATCATATATTCAACTATTCATTTCTAACTATTATACATCATGAGAGTCATAAACACATTATTGAGTAATGATGTATTAATCAAGCAAAAATCCAAAATCAAATGAAAAATACCTCAACACGTCACTAGTCACTACCCATGACTCCAAAACCCTAGTGAGATGTTTATTTGTCCCCCAGTGAGAGATAAACACAATAGGTAAAACAGATGCAGGATATACCCTGCCTGATGAAGATAGTACGTGTCAGAGCAGAAGGCACGGTTGTGCGCTCGTGTCACATGGAGTAACAAGTGGTCTCTCCATCTGTTTCTCCAGACAACAGCAGCACTGGCCGAGGAAGAGCATCACTAATTCAGTGGGCAGTAGAGCAGCGGTGCAGAGTCACTCTCAGTGTATGGAAATGCAGTTAGGGTTGTAGGAAGGGATACCAGAGGGGCTGCAAGACTGAAACACCTGTTTTCTCCACAGAGAAGTGTTTCAGTCGAATCCCACACTTTAATTGAAGGCATAAGACAAGCATCGGCTCTCACAAAGGGGGGATTGAGAAAGTGCAAGGACCATTTGTTGCTGCTCATTTAACTGAGTTCATGTAACAGCCACTCTGACTGACTACCAGAGACGGTATGAGGGGGATGACACAGTCCACTCGTAGACAATCAGGAAAAATCATAACACTAAATATGGCATCTACAAAAATGAAAGTGTCCCCATGCGATTAAAATAGACAGTATTTTGTGTTTTTTCTACTCTAGAACGCACATGTACATTAGCTGAACCGGCTTAAAAATATATAAAACCACTAAAGAATTTTTTGAAGAACAACATTTGAATTTTATTGCTTTGAAATTTGTTATTGAAGCTCAATCTTGACAAACAGTCTTGGAGATTTGGTTGCATCCGAAATCACATACTTCCCTACTATATAGAAGGCGAAAAGCAGGACGTAAACAAAATAGCATGTCCAAATTCACAGTAATCATAAAACAGTACCTGGACAACCTACTACTTCTGGAGAGATTCTGATGTGCACATCTTTAATATTCCATAAGGCCACAGGGGAGGATTTGTGTGTAGTAGTGAAGTGACGCAACTGACGCTGTAGGTCACATAATAGTGACAACGCGACGAAAGTAGTACATCCGGAATACAGTCACATTCATACTAAATTACTAATTCAATAAAAGTACCTACTCAAAAAGTATGTGATTTCGGACACAGCCTTGGTCTTGGTCCCTATTCAAGTAGATGAGATACCAATATGGCTGCCAAGTGGACATACTAGCTTTCAAAGGACTTTGTTGACTCCACCTTTGCGACCTACTACAGGTGTAGTTATTTAGTGCAGTAGACATTTCCTGAATAAGGTGTACAATATAATTACAGCAACAATAATATCCGCTTCATCTCACATATAGCGAATGCTATACCTGATTTCTTCTCCCAGTACGATTGACAGAGGGTGATTTGGTGGTACTTCTGGGAGAGGTTTTGGTGGGCTCAGAGTCGACTCCATTGATCTGGCCCACATTCATCACAGTGCTCATCATGGAGTTGATAGAGGACAGCTCCTCCTCTGTTCTGACTCCAGCTTCATCTTCATGCTCTGGTCTGTCCAATCCATCACAGTCTGCTTCTATAAATGACATGATTACTAAATGACCATGGCATTTTAATTATGATGTGTCTCTTTAGGGACATGACAATTCCGTCATCATTTACTCACACTCACGTTGTTCCAAAATTTTACATTTTCCAATCATTTTGCCCGATTCTATGAAATTAGTCTACTACTTTTGCAGAATATAATAGATATTTATATACTTTTGTATCTCAGATTTGGAAAAGCCTGAAAGTTAGTTAATAATGACAGAATCTTTATTTATTATCTCTTTACACATGACTGTGGCATCTCACCTTCAACAGATTCTGGTGTATGTGTGGATGGCTGATTGTTAACAGCCTCTTCTGACAAATGAGATTGTTCATTCACATCAGCAGCACCAACACCATTGCTGACAGTCTTTTCAGGGGAGGCACTTTCCATTTCTAAGAATGGAGAATTTTTGTTACTCATAAACCTAAATTATAACAGATACGCCCATTAATGCATTACTTTTCCCATCTGCAAAAGAAGCCACATGGAAATCATTAAGAGATGATATCTTCTGCAGAAGCTGTGAAGTGTTTTACAGGAGCAACTTTATTTAGCACATGCTCTTATTAATTGTTTTCATAGATTCAAATGGGAAAACGAAAGGTTTCTAATTATAACCAACGTTGAAAACAGTTGTGCTGCTTAATATTTAAGAGGAAACGGTGATATATATTTTTTTTTCATGATTCTTTTACGAATATAAAGTTCAGAAGAACAACATTTATATGAAGTAGATGTTTTTGTAACTGTCACTTTATCAATTTAAGGTGCCCTTGCTGAATAAATGTCTTAATCTTACTGACCCCAAACTTTTGAACAGTAGTTTACATATTGGATTTGTAAAGCTAAGCTACACTCTTGCCACAAACATCTCATTTTGAGCTGAGCGCTATGCATTGAGTTGTCTAAAAGTGAAGATAGGAAAAGCACTGGCTGAGGAGTGTTTGAGGCAGCTGTGGGAGTGTGATACTACAGCGAGAGAGGCCCATCCCAGTGAGGGGGTGGTGCAGGGTGAGGAGACGAGGGAGAGAAAGATGGACGACACATACGTGAGAGCACAGGAGGGGAGAGAAGGAGGGGAAGCAGAGATGGAGGAAAACGATGAGAGAAATGTGAAATGTGAGAAAAGTGTAGAGAGGACTGGAAAAGCGAGTCGAGGGACTGGGTGCATGTTCAAACGAAAGAAACTTGGAAGTCTTTCTGCTGTAAAGAGAGGAACAGTAGGGGGGTTGGGTTTAGAGTCAAAGCAGGAAGTGGCTGTGTGAGCAGTGGAGGGTAGACGGTTGTCTGCTGTACTCTCTCTTGCTCTAACCATGCGGCCCTGCTGCAGTTTATGTGTGCCGTTGCAGGGTGTGATCTTCTCTGCTGGAGGGGGGAGGGTAGGAAATCCCCCTCCCAGCTCCCACCATCCCAAACTCTGCTTATGTACTTCCACTGGTTGGAAAAGTGTGGACAGAGGAGTCCTGGCTATTTGTCCTGACTTTTTCTATATTGGATTTTACTTTGAGGAAAAGAGATGCACATATGGAAGGGTTTAATGCGTGCTAAAGGGCACTAGGTCACTATAAAGGTACGGTCACATTTACCGTTGCTCTGCGAATCATTTTAATTGGAATCCGTGCGAATCGTGCGACCTGGATTTTTGAGTGATTTCGCTCATGCTCAAGTTGGTCAAGCGATTTTGCCATGCTCACCAAAAAAAAAATTGCATCACCAATGGTTGCTGTTGCTTATGTTGACAGAAATCGCCCACTCTCAGATACCGAAGGTTTCGCTATAAAAGCTTTTATCCATTCAAAAATATAATGCGTCCTTGCTGAATAAATGCATTAATATCTTTAAAATAATCCTCAATCTATTGAGAATAATGTGAATAAGAGCGATAAATGGATCATTTAGAGTGTGTGGACTAGGCTCAATCAGCCTCACAGATGCAGCGTATAAGTGCTGCAAGCTGAGATAGCAATACAGCATAGATCCAGAGATTATCTGAGATTAATGAGCTGTTATTAGCCAAGCATCTATGGACTAACTGAGAGGATTAGGATTAAAGACAGTAATTAATTAGCCACTGGAGCTAATGACGACAGATGGGCATCAGTTAAACATATCATCATATGGTTCATTCATAGGACTAATATATGTGAGACATAAAAACAAATGAACTGGCAGGAGGTAAACAAAAAGTTCAAAAAGACTACTTCAAGAAACGATATACACTAACGTTCCAAAGTTAAAGGTTGGTCACCCAAAAATATAAATTAGACCTAATGCACCAGAGAAACAAGCGTCCATCTTTAATATTTTGTCTTTAAACTTCCATTTTTGCGGTAGCTCTGTAGAATTCAGAATCGCTGTTGAAGAGTAATTAGCTGGAAACGTTTTTTACTACTGTAGTTAGCTAAAGTTATCATGAGCACTGTTATGAAGCACATGTCATAACAAATGTCAGTAGACCGGGAAGATTTTAAAACGAGCGGTTCATTCATAAATCCGTAAGATATTACCTTCATGGTGTGGAAATACAAACTGGAGCTACATAAGGTCTATTTATGTAAAGGAAAATCTAATTTCCACCCATTTGATTTGTTGTTGTGAGCGGTTGCCAGGGTGTTGCCATGAGACTGCTAAAGCATTCTGAGTGACATTAGCAAGTTGCATTGTGGTTGCCAGGGTGTTCTGGGCAGTTGTGTCCTGGCCCAAGTCAAACAAACCCACTCCCAGGTTTCTATGACATTCTCATCCCTAGATAATACTTCGTAGTGGTTTGTTCAAAATTATGTTAAAGCTATATAAAATAGAAGTATGGACAATAATAATATAACAGTGATGCTATCTTAATAAGCACCAGTAATAATTCAAGAAACATTATACATGTAAAGAACTAAAAGGACAAATAGAAAAAAAGGAGTGTTGATGCTCTGATACACACTGTCCAGGCAAGCACATGACCTCTTACATCTACAGGCTATAAAAGTGTCTTAGTTAATGGGAGTGTGGGGATTATACAGACCTTCCCTCCTACTGGGAACAGATAACACTGGATAATGATGAGTCCATCTGCCCCTGACCATCACTCTCTTTTACACACTCACACTACAAGGTGAATCAGTAGGATGACAGAAACCAGAAGTAGAGGTATATATGCCCATTCACTGAACCTCTGAAGAAAACATGAGCTATGGTCCAAAACCTAGTGAGCAGCCTATATAGACATCTACCTTTTAAGGCAGCATTTTAACCATCATGAAACCACATACGTGACAGATCTGAAAAGCTCCACATTAGTAAACTCAACTCTTAATTGACTCCAACAGAATTAGGCATTAGCATGTTGCTAAGCTAACAAAAAATACTCTACCAAACATTAAGAAAACATTTCACACACAAATAACTGAGCATTACCAACATTTCTCTCACATCCACCATCTTGGATTTATTCTTTTCACTGAGTGTGTTGTAATGCTTTCTGGGTTTGCTCAACTAGGTTTTGGAGCACAGCAATAAACTTTCTCAAATCCCAAGGAATGACCCCACAGCATGAATGCTCGTAGTAGATTTATGTTTTCATTCAGAATGTTCTTTACCATTTTGTTCCTCTTTTGGTTCATAAGTATACAGAGGAGTGGAAAGTCTGAACACCAACCTCCCCCCTCCATGTTCCACCAGAGAGAAAGCGGGGAACTTGTGCATTTCCTGTTTGGTGTGGTGGCTGGGAAGTTCTGGGGAATGCTGAGCCATTATTCTCCTTTGCTTCCTCTACACTGCAGAGATCCCCTGTTCTTCCCTGTTATCATCCTCCATCTTACAGACCATCCTCCATCTCACTTATATTCCTCCTCCCAACTACCTACCCTCCATCTCTTCTCATTTTTAAAAAATTTGCATCTCAACATATGAAATACTATTTGATATCCAAATAAAGATGTTCCATACCAACACTCACAATCTATGTAAAGTTTTAAACAATCTTAAATGGATAATTCACACAAAAATTGAATTGTCATCTAATCTTATAGATCCAAGATAATATGGAAAGTGTTTCCATGTTTTTGTCCGTACAATTAAAGTCAATAGGGTTCAATGTTGTTTGGTTCCCAATGTTTAAAATAATCAATGTCCCACAGACGAAAATTAAGTCTTTACAATTTTTAACAAAATAAATTTTGGTGAAAAAGGTGAGTAAATTATGACAGAATTTACATTTTGGGGTGAATTAATATTTTAATAAGGTTCAGCAACACCTCCTGACTATCCACATGGATGTACTGTTGTCAGGCAACTCTATATGGGCATACAAATGAAATAATAATTTTATGCCTACACTGTAAAAAATAATAATATAATAATAATAATCATCCTGCTAAATTTATGAATATTACAAAACGACAGCTGTCATGGCCAAACCATTGACCATAAAAATATGATGATAATGTTTCAGGTATTATTGGAATTATATTGATGCCTGTATGTTTTACAACTTATATAACACAATATATTAAGTAATATGGTGTTAATATACCAATCTACTTGAACAACAAAAATCTTAAAATAAATTACCTTAAAATGTACTGATAACCACCATGATAATACATGTGGTACAACAAAAAAACACATGATGAATCAGAGTTCATAAAACATGTCCAATACTCGTATATAGACGGTGCACAGGGTCATACAAACACATAAAGACAAAACTCTATCAGGCTAACACACTAAAATAATACAATAAACATTCACTAAATAAAATCAAATGCAACCCAAAACACCCTTATGTACATTATTACTGATAACAAAAATAAGAAAAAGCAGAACTATTAATATAAATATAATCACATATAATTTGTGATGCAGGGATTTCTGAGAATGTCCTTTTATATTATACAGCACTTACCACTTATTCAGCACTTACCATAAACCATAAATTTGACCGAATTTAACATATAATGCAATGGTAAACCATTTTCAGGTTTTCATCCTATGTGGTAATGTAACTTACTGTTAACCAGTTAACAAGTTTTTACAGTAGAATTTATTTTTATGTAAAAATTACACTTTTTTTTTTTTTTTTTTTTTTTTACAGTGTATGGATAAAGGGATTTGAATCTGAACCCAACACCTATGGTGCTTGCAACTAACCTACACACACACACACACAGAATGGTCAGTAGTGTCAGGTGTCTTTTGGATATTTACCCATTTTAAGATTTGGGCTAAACACGTCACAGGGTCATGGAGTCACAGGGTTACAGGCACAGGATGAGGGACAGCGACCTCTGCTCATACTAAAAGAAAGCAAAACACATACCCACACACAATTACTACACACACAATGCAAGTGTTACACCGCAAGAAAGCCGTATACACAAAGCAAGTGTTAAGTTTTAAAAAAGCACACATAACACAAGAGTTAAAGGGAGCCGAGCCGCTGAGTAAGCATGAAAATGAATGTGAGGGGTTTCCCTTCAGGATTAAAATGAGAAATCCTTCAGGCTATGAGGGGCTTGTGGATTCAGAGCACGTTTTCCCATGAGGCGAGCTCCGGGAAGAGACAGCAACCTGAAAAGGCCACATGAGAAAGAGTGACATCATTTCAGATGTGCTCTCTGTAGTGTAAAGGTAACAGGAGAGATCCAGCCTCAGGCCTCTTGTTCAGCTGGTAAACTGAAAACGGGCTGCCATCACATAACACAAAGTCACATGCACTGCCAAGTTTCCTCTCTGGTGAGTGCAGGAGCCAGTGCTACAGGCATCTGTATGAACATTACAACTGCATATCATAAGACCCGGTATTGAAAGACAAAACAAAGGAGCAAGGATGAGAGACGGATGACGTTACGGAGAGTGGATGGAAGGCAGATGGATGAAGCTTAAGGTTGTCAGGATGTGCAAAACAGGCTTATTTCAAATTATCCAGTCAGGAAAAACATATGTTTGTCTGACAGACATTCATGTGATACCATGGGCACAAATAAAGCTGGTTAAAGTGCAAAGCGTGGACATTTTTTACAGCAAATAAGCTAATGTGATACGGCATGATGGAGCTTATGCGGGCAATACAAGTTTCAGTTGCCCAGTTCAATTCACACTTTTGTTTTTTGCCTCCTCTTAAAAAAGTGTTGTTTTGTGTTCCTCTAAGGTTTTGATTTTGTCAAAATTAATCAGAGAAAAAAAAGATGTGTAATGACAATAATTAAACTATTTTAATTAAAGCATATTCTTAATGAAAATATGATGACAAAAAAATAAGCTGTTGAATAAAAACAAAGCACTAACAATCATCCCTTCCAAAACTGTTAGTTTTTGTCTTTTTTTCATCAATCATACATTTTTTCTACGTCTTTTTGCACATTATTGTCAACTAAAATGTAATTTACACTAAATTAAAATAGTTATTTCCACTGTGAAACTTACTATCGCTCAAAAGTTTTATCTTCTGTAAAAAAAATATTTTGAGTAAAACTACGACAAAAATGTATTAAACTTTCTACAAAAACTGTTTTCAACATTGATAATAATGAGAAATGCTTCTTGAGCATCAAATCAGCATATTCAAATGATTTCTGAAGGATCATGTGACACTGAAGACTGGAGTAATGATGCTGAAAATTCAGCTTTGCGATCACAGGAATAAAGTGTATTTAAAATATATTCAAGTAGAAAACAAATATTTTAAATTATAATAATATTTCACAATATTATACTTTTTTTTACTGTATTTTTGAAAAGAATAAATGCAGCCTTGAGCATAAAAGACTTCTTTCAAAAACATCAATACATAATATAGACAAAAAACTTTTGAACAGTAGCGTATATGCAATTTTAGTCCAAAAGCAACAATGAAAAAAGCAAATAAATTTTACATAATAAAACATTGACTAAATATAAAAGAACATTTTCATTAAAAATAAATAAATAAATAAATAAATAGTGACTCCAAAATGTTTTCACAACTCAAGGTAATGTGTTCGGTTCCCAGGGAATACTGATAAAAAATATAAACACATGAATAAATGTAAAAGTAAGCAAGTCAGGAAATAAGAATCCTGCACACTTCGCTGGTACAAAAGCTCTTAACCCGTTTAATCCCACCGGTCACAATTGTGACCGCAACTTTTTTCTTATTTCTGGAAGCTCTAAAAATGTTGTTATTGGCTTTGGGCATGAAATTCAACTTTTATATGAAAAAATAGATGATCTTGATTAAAATCCATTAATGTCATGTGACTAGTGTGAAAGGTCACATGACCAGATCAGTTTACTTCTTGCTTGCACATCTGGAAGTAGATGTCTTCCTCGGACTACTACAAAAAGTACTATGTAAAACATCTTAATTAACAGATAGAACTATCATATTTTGTACATATATTCTTTAAAGGGTCTACTACTGATATGTTTTGAGAATTATACTCCTGCATATATATTTTGTTCGTAAGACGTGTAAATTTGTTAACTGTCACAATTGTGACCGGTAGTATAACACAGTGACAGTACTTCAATTGAAAACACAGGTTTTGGCTTTTAATCCTTCACTGAACGAATGCCACACCTGTAAGGTGGATGGATTATCTCTTCAAAGGAGAAGTGCTCACTAACACTTGTTTAGACAGATTTGTGAACAATATTTTTGAGAAATAGGCCTTTTGTGTACATAGAAAAAGTCTTAGATCTTTGAGTTCAGCTCATGAAAAATGGGGGCAAAAACAAAAGTGTTGTGTTTATAATTTTGTTCAGTGTAGTTATCAGTATCCCAGAAACTATCAATGTGTTGGACTTTCTAGCGATATGTGACAACCCCCCCCCCCTCAACCCCCCCATCCCCCACCCAAATTGAAAGTGACTGTGATAGTGAGGGCTCAGATAGGGAGTACCAGGGTGAAATGGCCCATTTGCCAGGTATTGAATGGCGATGCAGAGGTGAAATATTTGGAGGATTAGGCAGATGTTCATGAGAACCAATTGGTGTGCCCCACACATGACCCCAAACAACCCAACAACCCTTTCTACAATGTACGACCCATCTTCAGTGCACTGAATGAACACACATCTCCCTGAAACTGGCCTAGGACAGGGCCCAAGTGTAGTCATGGTCGAGCCCATAGGTGTCTAGCCGAAGAAGCAGAAGTTCCTCCAGGGTGTAACTTTGTACATGACAACCTTCTCATCTCACTAAGCCTCCTTCATGAAATGAAAAAACGAAATATTGGATGTCTTGGAATGTATTGTGTAAATAGGTCTAATTGAAGAATTTGTATTAATTCTGACTATGGCGTTTCCCACCGGTCACTATTGTGACCGAGTATAAAACCTATTTTTTCACTAACTTAACCAACATAAAATCAAAAAGGGCATAATGTTTGAGTGTTAGGGAGGTCTAAGGAGTAAAATGCATGTACTCAAATTGCAAGAAAAAATTTGGCATTAAACGGGTTAAGAAGGCCAAAACAACAGGGGGGAAAAACTGAAAAAAGAAAGAGTGTGTGTCTGAGGCAAGAGTGTGTCAAAGCTCTTGCATCCCTGTGTGACAGGCACAGGCAAGTGTTGGATTGTGGGCAGGTGTTGGCTCATGGGGCTATCGCGTTCTGCTGCCTCTACACTCCACACTGTTCCTGTATCAGTTTCAGCATGTGTGTATGTGTGTTTGTGTTGAGTGGGGGAGGTGTCAGAATAGAAGGGTCTCGGTGGGGATGGGGGCTACAGTGCTCCGAGAACCAGGAGGAGGATTCCTGACAAGAGGAGAGGTTTCTGGTTTAACTGGTTCTACTGCTCAGCTCTCGCTCTCTCTCTCTCTCTCTCTCTCTCTCTCTCTCTCTGGGTGGTTCTCCTCCTCCTACATCCTAACAAACTCTATCTTATTTCATCACAAACTTCTGCTGCATTGCCTGCACAATTTCCTTTTCTGCAATCTTATCCAGTCAACAATAAAAATAGAACCGAAAAGAGTTCAAAATGATAAATATTAGAACTATAAAATCTTACAAGCATTATAAAAACCTGTATCGTAATTCTTCTTCATATCAGAAAAATAGAATATCTGTGTTTTACAACATAATTGCTAGTTTCTAGGAACTCTAATATGGTTTAGGTGTTTGGCCAACTGGGAAAACCAGCTGTTGGCACCTGGCTGAGCTGGCACTGGCAGACCAGATAGACACCAACTATCATGTTCCAAAACACAGCTATCGCTTTAGGCTGGTTTCAGCTGGATTTTCCAGCAGGTGAGGGAGTAAAGACCGAGACAAATCAAGAAATGTGCTTGAACCTCTGATTGGAATGAACACAAGGGGTTAACAGGGAAGAAGAGGAGGAGGAGGAGGAGGGGACCACATGAGGCCCTTGGCAAAGCAGCACTCAGCTGTCACTCCAAACAGGTGGCCCTGACGTGACCTTTGGCTTTTATTGCATACAGCAACCATTTTGTTTCAGGCAACCAGGCCAGGAGCTCCAGCAAAAACCATGACATCACACATGGAGGATGAACTCCAGTGAGAAGTCGATAAGATCCAAAAATATGATTTGTGTTTGGATGAAGGGATGCTCACAGTGTTTGATGCATGTGCTACTGGCTATTACGCAATCATAAAAAAGGGCATACAATTCTGAGCGATGGTGAAAACTGTTGTCATGTTTGTCATGTTATGGCCAATATTAAAAATCAAACACTATTTTAAATGCTACAAGCAGTGTTTTTAAGTATCACTGATATACTATTATATTTTTTGTTAATATTTTCAATTATATTTTTTATATATATTTTGTTTTTTATTTTAATTTTAAAGTTAATTTAATGAAAACTATCAGTATGTTTTAGTTTATTTAGCTTTAGTTATTTGAGTAGGCCTACTTCACCTTAAACAAAAATTAGAAATGTTGCCCTGCCAACTAACTGAAAGTATTTAGATTTGATTTGATTTAGTTAATGATTTTTTTTTCAACAATCATGCATGAACAAGACCAAAAATGATATATATATTAAAAAAAACCTGGTACATAATATAATGTGTGTCACGTGATATATTGTGTAGTCATACTAATGTATTACGCCTGTTACCACTGGTTTAATTTATCATGAACAGCACACTGATTTCAATTACCCATATTTCATTAATCAAATTATTTTTAATTATGGTTTTAGCTAATTGAATAACTTAATTACGGTTAGTTTTCAGTGATCCGCTAAAATATAAATTTTGGTGCATCACTAATGTCAAGATTATTTTAGTGAAGAAAAAAATTTACCTCTTGGCAGAAACCCACATCCAAACCCTCTTTTGGTCTGTGCAACCAGAGCGTACCCATCCATTCACTGTGAGGAGACCCTAACTTACTTCCTCAGTCACATACAGCTGCTGTCCTGTGATGTGACACACGCTGCAGTATAGCAGGCTGAGCTCTCTGAACTACCACCCATTTCCAGCACTGTGCATTCCAGGCTATTTAAAACTCAATCCCAGTGCAGATTTACCCAAGCGTACAGTTCTGGTCATTATTTCAACAACCTCCCCCCCAACCCCACCACCCGTTCCGCTTTGCGTTGTACCGCACAGCATTTTCACCCCTTGTCCCGCACGTCGCATTTTGAGAAAATGTCCTGCATTTTCATCAGTCTGTTGGTTTTTAATGATCATTTTAAGAAAGCGTGCATGCGTTCTTTTGCCTTTTTAAGAAAGCATTTTATTTATTATTTTTGCGGCAAAGTTTTCACCTATATTTAACAGAGCTTCGTCAGAAGTGCAAATACAACAGCCGTTTTTTAAAATCCTATCCAATGGTTAAAAAGAAAGGAGTAAACAAGGTCACTAGTAGGTTGTGACAGCTGTCAATCAAAATGTGTAGCGGTGATTCGTTCCATGTGTTCCCTGTCAGAAAACAAATGGATAATTCGGTAAATTACAATTTTAATTTAACAGAATTTATCAACTTGTTGCCTGCTGTAGTTGTTTTATTTCACATCCTTTCTAAAAATATGAACGTTTTTGGTTTAACATATTCTTAATATACAAGACTGTCAATGAACTAATTTCATGTTGTTTTATATTTTATTTGTTCATTATTTATTTTGTTGAATTTTGGTTGGACTTGGTCAGAACTGTTTTAAAAATTGATGTCTGCTGCCTTTGTGCTCAGTGATGTTGAATTTAAATCACATGTAAAATAAAGACATGTTATGTTACATTGTGATGTAATGGTGTTTTCTCAAGGGACGAGAGAACAAAGTATTTTTACTAGCTGAAAGGCAGAATACAAATGTTTTTATTAAGTTAGATAGACATTAAATAACAGTTTCAGGTTATGTTTTAGTGTTGGTAACATGTCCCACATTGTCCCACACAAACTTAGTAATCGTCCTATATTTGGTTTGTTTGATAGTGGTCACCCTAACCACCACCCTGATCTCTCCCCATCTCACCATCTTTCTCCAAACCCATCTGCAGAAGAGGGCCATCTTCTGCAGCGGAATGAATCGTTCGGTGAAGGATTTGAGGTTTGAGGCCTCACAGACAGCCACTGTCTCAGGCTAGACAATACAGTGTATTTCCCAGTGAGCTGAAGTAGGTCAGAAAGTGTATTTGGCAAAGTAGCGCATGTTTACGCTCGCTGTCTCCACTGCAGAACTCCCGCCTGCACGCATGCATGCCAGCTTCTGTGTCTGCTATATCCACCCCGACCGGCCCTCTGTCCTTCTCCACCCACCTTCAACTGAGTCCTTATCATCAGACACAGACTTTGTCTATTCAGCACACCCACTCTTGCGCCTCTGAATGAGCATGCATGCATGCATGAGCTCGCATGCACGCAGACTACTTCTGCATAAAATGAGTCACCAATAGGGCTTAATTATAAACTACACATGGGCTTTTCATCTCAAGAATGTTCTTCTGCTCAAATGTGACCGTTGTGTCCATCTCCTCAGGGCAACCCTGATCAAAGTACAGGGCCACATCACTGACCGCTGGTCACCATAGAAACCTCCACTCACTGACTCCTCCACAGAGTCCCACCCCCGAAGACCCACCCCTCCTCGAGGGCCCTGCCGTTTAATACGACCAATCCAGTAAGAGCAGTCAGGTGACACTGCAAGGCTTATTTGAGCAAGTAACTGCTGGAAACAGCCGGAGGTTGTCTGTCAACCACATGGCGCTTGTCAAAAGCTAGAACGGAGAAAAGCAAACTGCCTTTGCGAAAATAATCCACTGTGCTCGCGCATACACAACAGCTATTGCTGAAATAAGTAAGACTTTGTCTAAGAGCGGCTCTGGTGCCAGTGGACAGACCGCTACTCTGAGGGTGTAACATACAGGAGACGTTTAGAAGGGGGCAGTGCAAAGATGGTCTCCATTTAGCGTAAGCCATTAGGATTAAAGCGTTAATTCACCCAAAAATGAAAATTCTGTCATTAATTACTCACCCTCATGTCGTTCCAAACCTGTAAAACTTTCGTTCATCTTCAGAACACAAAAAAGATTTTCTTTTTTTAAACAGAGGTATTTCTGTCCTTCCATACTACACAACAACCACTTTGATGTGATTTAAAAAGTTCATAAGAGATCGTAAATCTAATACATATGAATTGAGCGGTTTGGTCCAAATTTTCTGAAGAGACTTGATTACTTTATATGATGAACAGATTGAATTTAGGCTTTTACTCACATATAAACATTCATCGGTAAACGGAGGCTCAAGCATGTTAGCTTGATGTGCGAAAACCAATGAGATTAATTCTCGTGTATTCAAGTTTGCGGTAGTTTAGGGACATCGGGAGAAAAGCTGTGTCATGGAGACATATCTCAATTCAAGTTGGAATGTCAGGTGCTGTCGCTTGCATCTTAGCACGGGACAGATACATATTTTTCTGCTGACCGAAAAGGTGTAACAACAATCAAATGAGCTCCTGCTAAAAATTTTGAAAACTCCTACTTTGCCCTGGCCAGCGTAGTGCAAATCGATTTTTATCTGATGGGCTACGCTGAACCCAGCATCCCGCGTCCGGTCTGAAAGGGCCTTTACGCAGCAAGTTTGAGCTTCTGCAAAAAACAATGAGGTTTGTTCTTGCAGGTACAAGCAGGTTCGGTTGAGCTGCTGTTTATGTTCGCTGATCAACGTTTATATGTGAATAAAAGCCTAAAATCAATTTGTTCGTCATATAAAGCGATTGTGTTTCTTCAAAATTTGGACAAAACTGCTCAATTCATATGGATTAGTTTTATGACAGAATTTTTATTTTTGGATGAACTAACCCTTTAACTTTAACATTATTGACATAAAAATGCTAACTTTTACAGCGTTATCATGCTGAACAAATGGAAACTGCATGTAGAGAACCTGATAAGAAGTGTTTGGAAGCCCCAAAATGTTAGTAAAACCTTCACAAAGTCATTTTCTGCGGGCAGAGTCCATATGCGTGTGTATACTAATCCCTCTCTTACCGTGGTCCCCCTCATAATCTTCTGTACTTTGCCTTGGTGAGCACCCTGATCTGGGGCAGTGCAGTTCAAACTCAAGGCTGACAGAAACAATTAGATCATGATAAAAACTAAATTGATGAAAACAAAAAAATGGCTTCATGGTTCTTCAGATATTTTAACATTCTACATATGTACATGTAGATTTTTTAATGGACAACAAGACAAAAACACTGGCATTTTTGCAGTGTAGTACACAACTGTTTATGATATATTTATTAAATTCATCTTTGAGAGTAAACTACAAAATAATATGTGTGCTTTAGGACACTTTTTCAGTGTTTGTTTCAAAACTCCTAATTGTAAGTTACATGCTGGCTGTGTAAATGCAGATAACACAACCTCAGCTGGAAATGGTTGGCCAAAGGTAAAGCGTCTATTTACTTTATTTGGTTTTTAGTCTGTCCTATGTAATGATTATCTCAAACATAGCTGTTTGACTGCGTTGTGGTATACTCACATTGTTAGCAGCCAAAACGAAAGAGAATGATCCTTAAACTAAGTCGCACGGCATGCAGTTTTGTGAGCTGCATTTACACAGCTAACATGTAAACACAGTAAATAGTAAAGATGCAATGCTGTGATTGGTTGGGGATGGGGGAGGGTACAGAGAACATCTCTCTGATTGGCTAGTATGAGCTTTTTTTGTTTACTTGGTAAACATTTATGCATATTAGAACCTAAAAGAGAACATGGCAGTAAACCCCATCAACCAACACAAACAATTAAACAATCAGAGAACACCTTCCTGAAAGTACTGAGCATAGAGAGATGGAGGGCACTGTTGAGCAAGCTGTCCAGTTTAGAGAGAAAGGATATTACTATGATCTAATTTTATCATGCGTGTCAAAATTATGATTACATTGCTCACTTTAATACTGACAATATGTTTTAGATGCATCCCAGCAATAAAAACAGGATTTGCTGTTTGCTAGTCAGTTGCAGGTGATCAAGAGGGGAGGGGCATTCTCATCCTAGAGAGCATCTGATTGGATAAACATCTGTGTAGTGCAAAATGAGTCATCAATATTTTTTAGTCAATTTTCCCAGATGAGAAAGACTGTACATTTTGCATACATGCTAAAGGTTAATCTTAGAAGTGAAATTACTTAAACTGTCTTAAAAATGAACAGACAAGGAACAAAACACATGTCTCATGTTATCATGAAGTCTTTAAGACTCACAATCTAATAATCAGATTAAAATACCTACTCATAGGTGTTAATTTTGCCTCTTCAAGTTTTTTTGTCTGATTCTAGTATGCTAAAAGAACACATCCCATACTCTGTGATAAGCAGGTTAATATTTACTGCAACCCTGAGATGAACCGGGCTACAAAAGAACCAGGAGTGACCTTTGCCTCATTTCCATGTTTTGTTTTCCCTGTCCTGTTCTGTCAGGATTCCTCTCCTCCTCGACAAGCTTTTAAAAATGGCGATTAGTTCAGTTAAACGAGAATAAACTCTCAAAATACAACTTAAAATACAATTCATTTCTTTTTTTAACATTTGCAAAACTACAAGAAAACAAACCTCTTATTGCTTTTTTAAATGGATCAATAGTATGAAATCAATGTCCTATGTTTAACAGTTTTAGTAAAGTAAAACTATTTTCTTGCTGGATAACACCTATATATAGACAGTTTTGTATACTATTTGCAAGTTGCTAATTGTGAGTGCGGAACCAGGTTTGTTTTAAGTACTGAACTCTTAACATAGCTAGGATTATCAGACATTAGTAAGGGCCAGGATGGTGGACAGGCACGTTCTCCTCAAACACACTGTGTGTCTTATTTCCTAAGAGCTGGAAGAGACGGGAGCGGCCGAGTTTCTCCTCCTGAAAAGACGCCATTTTGCTTCATTGTCTACACTGCCTCAGGGCATTTTGGGAGAGGCTGCTAGAGAACTGCATGAATCACCTTAATCCTGTCGACTGACAACAGTCAACTTCTAGCATCTTTCAGCTAGCATGACTTCATAACCTGTTTTTAAAGAATCCCATTGTAAAACAACTTTTAAAGCTACTAACACATTATGAAAGCTCCACTGCCGTATAATCTGAACCATAAGATGATACGGCAAGATCTTGTGATAATGTGCCATGAAGCACTCACTAATGAGATTGATGTGCTGGTGAAAGAGTGTGCTTTGTAATCACTGTCTTACCAAACCATGAGATTTGTAAAAAAAAAAAAAAAAAAAAAAAAAAAATTAAATCCAACCCTCTGTTTTAAATATAATGAGCTCCAAAATGACATATAGCACCAAATTGGTTCATATGACTCGTGCGCTGTATTCTGAAGCTATATTGTTTTGTGTGAGAAACAAACTAAACTTTAAGTCAATAGCCTGCAACTAAATTATAATCTTCCAATTCAATAAACTATTAATCTCTGCAACTGGATTACTGAATCAATGAACGATAATTCTGATTTGTGAATAAATCATTTACTTCTTGTAAACTGGTTCAATGGATTCATAAAAAAATGACTCAAAAGAGCAATTTTTCCAAGAATCACTTTTCTCAGGGTGGGTCACAATTTTCAGTGAGTACCGATTTATTTTGAACTATTCCTAATACAGTTGCTATCGTATGGACATTAGTCATAAAGTGAATTGGATTATTTTTGATAACTTAAAAGTGCTTGTGTCATTTTGAAGCTTCACTACATGGCAAAGAGTGTGCAGGGTTTTCTTTAAAATGTCACCTTTTGTGCTTTAGAGAGAAATACACATTGTGGCTTGATTTTTGGTGTATATTTTTGGGTGAACTAACCCTCTCATTTTGCCAAAAATTGGGAAAATTCAAAACAAATCAATGCAAACAGAGCTGCAAACCTAGACTTGGAATTTACAATGACAAATCTATGAAGCTGACAAAATATGTCTCATGAAGTCGTTCTGTATACGGACACGCTAATTGAGTCTCTTTGAAGAAAGGCACTGAACTAACAGCCCAGCCACATCTGTTTCCCATTGCACATCGCTCTCAGAGACACAGAAGAGGATCTGTCCTCAGCTGGGACATCTCTTTGTGAAGCTCTCCTTGAGTTTAGCTGAGATGAGACGGTATGATTCAAAGTCCATGCATGTTAACACAACGATGACATAGGTTTTTCAACCTGCAGTGCACACCTAGATTTTCCAGTTAAATAACTCCTGCACTCAGTCATACCAACCGAGTCCCTCCCTCGTCTCATGAATCACTACAATCAACTGGAACTGAAATGAAAGTCACAGCTTTGTCATGAGATTTCATAAAATTATGCATGACGTGACACCACTCACTGCGTCATTAGATTAGTAGAGTTTCATAAAAAAAAAAAACTTTAAGCTCATGTAAAGTCACAAGTCAACTTTTCTAAGCAGAAATTTGACTTTTAGTAACTCCTAAATGCAATACAGATGAATTAGCCGAAGGCATATTTTCATATCTTTCAAATGTTTGTTCAATGCTTGAACACGAAACTGGGAAGTCTAAAGCACAAAGAATGCTAGTACAAGACAAACTGGTTCCACAATGTGACTCGACCTGCCATCTTCCCGTTTCAGTCTCCCTCCTTCACTCCTTAATGTGCAACAAGAGCGTTTCTTCAGCATCTCCGCCTCCCTTCGCAGTGCTCCCTCTCTAGAAGCTATCAAAAATTCACAGACTGTGGGCAACTGCCAGCTGAAAAAACTGTTTAGTCAGCAACAGAGGCAGGGTGGGAGAAGAGGGGCGGGGGAAGTAGCAGGGGGAGGCAAAGGAGGAGGCCTGCGAAGCCGTGTGTGATTCGTCTTCTTTTTCTCTCACAGACAAACGTAAAAAAAGTGAAAGCAAAGCTCACAATCCCTCAAATAGGAGTGTTAGCAAGTTCAGCTATTTATGATTGTGGTAAAACATCACATTTTGACCTGTTTGATTGACTATCACATAACTTAATTCTCAAACTAACAGGGTAAGGATGCGGTACCTATTGTTTCTATCTTTTTCTAACTTCCTCTATCCACACAGGCTGCTCTATTTCCTGTCATCCACGTCCCACTTACACCAAAGCATTTTCATGAGGACTCAGTTTCACTTTTAGTTTTTCTTTACTACACTTTTATCATTTAAAAAGTAAAACATTTAGTCCAGAGGTTCCCAAACTTTTTAGTACGAAGGACCAAAAAATCTAACTTAATTGAGAGCCATGGAAAGTAAATGTTGCATTATATCCAACTATATTAAAGTGTGCATTTAAAACAAATTTAATTCATTTGTATTCTCTAAATTTCAAAAAAAAAAATATTTTTATAAAATTTTTAATAAATTAGAAATGAATATGGGCTTTAATGGCATGTTTTTTTTCCTTTTTTAATCCTCTTTTGTGATAAGCCAAATGGAAGGTCGTCAGGGGCCAACTTTGGCCCGCAGGCCCTGGTTTTGGCACCTCTAATTTAGTCTCTTCTGTCCCAATGACCCAATGTGCATTGTTCATACAGATTTTTTTAAACTATACAGAGTCTATTGTAAATTAGTAGCTCTTTTTCCTAAAAGCAGAGTTGTAACTGTTTGTAAGGCTTTGTAAAACATCAAGTAATATGACCAGTCAATTTGTTATACCTTATCTAAACAAGGAGACCAATGACCAAATAAACAGTAGCATTAAAGGGACAGTTCACCCAAAAATGTTAATTTGCTCACCCTCATGTCACTCCAAACCTGTAAGACTATTTCTTATACAAAACACAAAAGAAGGTATATTGAAAAATGTCTTTGATTGAATGAACAAACCTTTTTTAACAATATTTTTCCCTTTTAGATTAAAGAAAGTCATACAGGTTTGGAATGACATGTTAATTATGAACAAAATTTCCTCATTTTTGGGCGAACTATCCCTTCAAAACAGTCAACCTTCAACATCCATTTCCATAAATCAAAAAAAAATGTCTGTCTCTTAAATTTGAATGAAACATGCACATAGTAGCATGATAGCATCCATCTGCAAACTAACTTTCTTAAGCCCCACAGGTACACGGTCTCACCCCAGACCCCAGGACCAAACCATGCTTCCCATTCCCTATGAGAGAGAGGGAACATAATCTTATCTAAAATAGACAAGTTAAAAATAGCTCCAGAGCGAAACAGGACGCCCATCTCTACCCATGGATGAGTGAACAGAACACCCATCACTAGGGGCAAAAGGCGCGGTGAGATGACCAACTAGTTTCTCCATCCAGTCTGGGACTTCAACAGATCAGTCCCTCTGTCTTTACATTGGGCAAACAATCACAGTTAGGCACGTTTGTCAAAGGAAGTTTACTAGAGAACCGCCGAGAGTTGATTTTAATGAATTTATATTAATCAAGATTAATGACCTTCATTTCCAAGGCTGCATCTCGATATTTCAATAAACCAAAATAAAAGCACAAAACAAATCCATTCACTCAACAGGTCTGTTTGTTGGGCTTTGAGACTCTTTATATACTTTAGAGTGTTTGAATACAAAGTGGAGTAAAAGCTGATGGCCCCTTTCTATCACTATCAGCACGGCAGCTCTGATGATCACAATGGGTTTCCTCTATTCAACTCTGGCGACTCCCTGCTGAGGACAGAGGAGATTACAGCCTAGACCACTGGTTGACTGTTCACTAGAACATGCCTTTGAATTTTCAATGGTCTTCTTGCTTTACGCGTCTGAACAAACACATCTCCACCCTACATCAGCCTGCATTGTGAGAGCAGCAGCTATTAGGAAAATGAGAAAAGGAGGATTTGGGTTTTAACCTCGCCTCTCTGCATTAAGAAAATGATAGATGTCGATGGTTAAAAAAAAATCTTAAAATGTATACAAAGTAATAGAGAAACAAAGTAATAAAATATTTGCTTAAGGTGATGAAGCAACACATTCTCATCCTGGTTCAGTGCACATTTACAATGGCTTAATCTTTTAAGATCACATAGCAATTGCTCAAAGGGTTGTGACTTTGATTAGTATACTTTCTCACAATTAAAATGTGATGATTATGGGCTAAATTAATTTGCGTATTAATTTTATACTCAGTATAAAACTATAAATTGCTCATCAGATAATTTGCTAGAAAAATAATTGTATTCAATTTTTTATATATAGCCTATGGTCTCTCCGGATCCCCTGGAGTACCTGCGGGTCCCCTCATAAAAACATCTTTGTAATTTATTTCCCTCTGGGTTCACAGTACCTTACAAATACTACTCTGAGGTACTAATATGCAACATTTATGGTTAGATAAGATACAAAGTTGTCTCTTTAAGGGTACTGCCACAGTACTGCAAAAAAAAAAACATGTTTTCTGACAGTGTACGGGATGAAAGTTTCATCTGACAGGATGAAAGTTACTGTACAAAACAACCATGCTGTAGTTAAAAGTCAGCAGATTGAGAGGACGGAGCGAGGGAATGATGCTGCCACTGCAGGCCTCCTGGAGCCCAGTGTTGAATTTGGTAATGGAATGTGAACTGCTCATCTGGATCTCTGCACATTCTGATTCTCCAAAGAGACGCGAGAACCAACAGAGGATGATGGGAGGAGGAGGGAGGAGGAGGAGGAGGAGGGCACAAGCACAGCCTCTATCGAAACACCCGCACGAAAACGATGCATCCTCCTAGTAGTAATTATAGTCATCCAATCATCAAATTGAGATGGCTTAAATGGTATCATCGATGTGGCTGCTTAGTTCAAATATAAACCCCGACTTTTCTTGTTGGAACTTTGCGGCGTTCATCTCATGCAGTAAACCCAACCCAAAGATAGTAGCCTAACGACGACAGCGAACTTCCTCCTTTAAAACTTTTGACATTCCCAAGCGTTAAGTTTGCAAAGTGTGACAGACGAAACGATTAGGGTCTCGTGAACAATAATGACTCGTCGACGGTGAAAAAAGTCGAAAGCACAAATAAAACGTAAATACAACATGTCCCGACAAGGTCAAAATATAAAGGGAAGCGTGTCCAACCCCCCTCCACGCGTTAGCCGCGTTCAAAGTTCTGATGTGGATGCTACGGTTCACTATAAAATACTCACTTTTGATATAGGTGCGAAACATTTAGTCAAATGGGAGATAAAGCCATATTAACGACAGTGAGTTTAGTAAACTAAGGTATGCTGGTTGAATACATGTGCGCTGGTTAGACGCGAGTGAATTCCTGTAGTCAGGCGTTCAACCTTTGGATGCGAGAATGAAACGAGGAAGCACAAACCCTGTGCGAGGAAAAAAAAAGTTCGGACATCATCTCAACATCTTCGGCCTTCCAAGTTTAAAAACTTCCGACAAAGTCTCCATCCACCAAAGTTTGCAATCGGCAGGATGGAGAACGTAAACAACAACAACATCATGTAGAAAAGTGCTAGATACTTACGCTTGACTTTGTCGGGGTTGGGCTGATTGCGCTGAGACATGGTGATGGTGAAAAGAGATGATGGACTTCGAAAAAAAACTGCAAACTTGTTCCGGAGAGCGATCAAAATGGCGTATTTGAGGATGTGCAAAGTTCGCCAACTGGATACTTCTCTTCGCCCACTCTGTTAGCTCCCTAAAGGAATGATGGCCATCGACACTGCCGACGAGTGAGGGTCAGAAAAGTCACTTTTTCCTCAAAGTGTGTTCCTGAGCGCTGCTCAGTGAACGTGATAAGTAGACGCATCACGTGTTGCTCTAGTCTCCAAGGGGACGTGTGTTACTGAGGCTGCCACTGGAGTTCAGCTGTGAGCATCTCTACGGGAGGGGTGGAAAACTTTACCCCTTCAGCCTCATCCAACTGATTAGATTCGATACGATAGATAGATAGATAGATAGATAGATAGATAGATAGATAGATAGATAGATAGATAGATAGATAGATAGATAGATAGATAGATAGATAGATAGATAGATAGATAGATAGATAGAAACAAGTGTGTAACAACAACGGCTTTTAAAGCATTTTGTAGGCATAGCTACAAACAGTTTGTCATAGCCTATAAAATTAACTATTTATAGCCTAAATAACGCATATTTATATCGTGTAAATAATATAGCCTATAGTAGCTATTTTATCGCGTAAACGATATAAAATGACAGAAAATGTAAACGTGATAGCGACGGGACCCCAGTATCACTATGTTAAAGGCAGCTGATGATGCAACACGCCTCAGCGCTTTGGCACCTTCTTTCTATCACAAGACAAACACCTGTTGGTCGTCATATACTGTGATGGAGCATCCGTCATCTAAAAAATACTGTGGAATGAGCATTTAATTGTTTAAGAGACAAATGATGAGATAAATATCAAAGAAAGACGAAATAACTTGAGGTTATTTCCCATTCTATAGCCCCACTTTATTGAATTTCCTGTGAAAATCGACAACAGTCCTGTGTAAATCCGGCCTCTGAATATAACTCAGTATGCAAATATATTAAGAATAAAGTCCCTTTAAAGTTTTGTCTAAGATATAGTTTATATTTTGATATTTCTAATATTTTTGATTATTCACTGTACACAAATACTTTTGTAAAATAATGTGTTGCTTCTTCATGGAGATATATTTGGTTACAAATGTATACTTTTTGGCATAAACTAATTAAATATTGGTTTACTCCATCTAAAATGGAGTAAAGAAAAAATAAATATATAAACAAATAAAAAAATTATGACATATTTCATAGACGTTATGGTAAGGAGTTTACTAACTTATCAAAACATTTATATTCAATCATCATTATCATTGCTTGAAATTTGCATAGGCTATTTAAAGGGATAGTTAACCCAAAACTTAATGCTGTCATCATTTACTCACTCTCATGTTGTTCCAACGGACCAAACCTGTATTAGTTTCCTTAGAGGGAGGAGGGGGGAGGGAGGAGGGGGGAGGGGGAGGGGAGGAGGACTATGGAAGTCAATGGCTAAAAAAAAATCCTTTTTGAGTGAACTATCCCTTCAACTCATATAAGCTGCATTTGACTGCATATATGTGTCTCAAAAACCAACATATATGCGTCTCCTTTAACTTTTAGGTTACCTGAGAGATGTCACTCACAGAAGCAGCATCGGCTCTGTGAGTGTGTGTATGTGCTGCCACTAGAGAGCAGTCTCTGCTTCACCTTATGTAATCACATGAGAGTGACCTTGTGTTGGTACTAACTAAGCAAAGTCTCTGACCAGCAGACCTGGATAATTGCCTCTGGCCTACATAGTGTTCTCCATCCTGCAGAAAACTCCAAGTTCCTTTGTATTAAGATGATTATAGCCCCCCTTTTAAGCTTTATTTTCTTTATTTTTTCATTTAGACACTTTTTTTATTAGCTAATATTCATAGAATTTAAAAAAAAAAAAAAATCACATAGAATGATATTTACAAACTCTAAAGTGAAAACTGAAAAAGTGACAAGGTTGAACACAATGAAAGTGGCATTCAAAATAATGCTGACAGTTCAAGGTATTACAGCTATCGGGTAGGCTTGTTGTAATGAGTGTGAGAGCGTGTGCTGATGCACGTATTTATGATCTAATATTTGAAATACCTGTGTATGGGCATGTGTTGTGGTTGTGCGTCCAGTAACCCAACTTTACACACAATAAGCCTTATTTTTGTGACAACAGTGCCACCTGATGGAAAAGGATATATGTGCTGCTTAGAAAACTCTATCCTTCTATTTTATTCTGACAGTTTATTGTATTTAAGGGATATTTTGCTTGTATCTTATTGTATAGTGGTAGGTTTTGGTAGTGTATTGTGGTTTATTGTATAGTATTATGGACAGGGAAGTAAGGGTGAGAGAAGGAGAAAGGACCTGGGATCAGGATTTGAACCAGGTCAGACTCGAACCAGATCCCCTTTAGCCTCTTACTATATGTCATGAGTAGCCTACATTTTAAATGTGTGTAGGCCTATACCAGTAAGAAAAAAGAAAAATATATATATTTATAAAAAGCTGAATTTTGTTGTAAAATACTATAGGAAAATATATGATATGATCATATATGATGATATGATCTCTAGGCTATAGCTATCATATCTCATCATACGAGATATGATCAACATGCTTAATGATTAACATAATTACGAAATGCTCCCAGATTGCAGTAATCTAAAATATCTTTGCTAATGGAATGTAAATGTAGGCTACGTATAACAATCTGCAGTAAATTCCTGAAGGCTATGATGTTAATGTTCTTAATAATGTTGTTTCAATTATTGATCGCTTGGGATCGCGTTCTTTCCCATAATAAATAAAATCTGGTACCAATATGCTGTAGGAAAAGAACACTGAATAAAACATGTATATATATATTTAGAAAAAAATGTGCATGATTCGTCGCGAAAGTTCCTCTTCGAAATTCAAATTCTGATTTCACTTAATTTGGGTTACTATTTGGATCACTGAAGAACTTGTACTAGGCTACTTTTTTAATAGGAAAATAATTCAAACGTTTACTATCAATATAAAGTGTATATGATGCTTTTACTGTAATAGCCTATATTTTACAGTGATTCAAATACATATGCAGTATGAAATAAAATAATTTGATATTTAAACGTGAGGTTTTGTCTGTCAGGTGCACGCTTACGTCATCATAGCGCAATAAAGTAAAGGGGAGTGTAAGAGTAGGTGACATCTCTACTTCTCTACAGTCCACTTTATCCTTATCAACCGGGTTGGAGTTCGAGACAGAAGTAGTTTGATTCCCCTTGAGATGCAGCAGTTTCCTGATGAGAGGAATTAGGCGCTTTCAGACCTCCTCCACTATTATCTTGTTTAGGATGGGAGTGACTTCGACCGATAAATACAATTTGGTACTTTTCACACTGGAATTAGGTGAGTCAATTATAGTCTTTTTTTTTTAAATTGTAATTTATTGAAAAAAATCAAATTCAATTTTTCTAACTTTGCACACCCTTCATGTCAGTCGAAAATATATTTTTGTAATGTAGGCTAATCTTTATAGCTGAATGTTTCTGTGATGGTCTGAGTTTAGCTAATTTCGGGTGTTTAAATTGAGGATTATATAAATTCCCTTTCAATGAAAACAAGTTGTGTGTATTATTCTGGCTGATTCTGTTGTATTTCAGTTTCATTGTTACAGGCAGCATGTGCTGGAGAAACATGTGAAAACGTATTTAAAGGTTTCTCCGACTGCCTGCTTAGTCTTGGAGAAAACATGGTGAATTATCCTCAAGAGCTGGATGACAGGGAAAACCTACAGACCATCTGCTCGTAAGTACACACCGTCTGCAATCATTTCTGGAAGAAGCTAAGCATTTCATATCTGGTGATCCTTTCTCATCATGTTTTAGATTTGACATATCTATGAGTTGAACTCGTGCCATCCATGACTTAGACTCACAATACTGAAATATATTTAATTTGCAAGGAATAAAACAGATTGTGCACCTTGTGTTTATCCACATGCAGATATTGGAATGACTTCCACTCGTGTGCCTCCACCGCAATTGCAGATTGTCAAGAAGGAGCAGGACTTTGGGAAAAAATGAAACTGCAGTCCCGGAGCTTGAACTATCAGGGAAGCTTGTTTGAATTATGCTCCGGGGATAATGGAGTATCCAGAGTTTTATTACCAATGGAACTGAAGATACTGCTGATGTGTTTCACCACTTTAGTGGCTTGGCTTGTTTTTGAGTAAGAAACCTGAAGACCTGACCTCAAACAAGTTCCTAAATGGATTATGCACCCCTTTTTCTCTTCAGCTGAATCAATTCATTTTTTGATGCACATAACCTTCTTGGCAAAGAAAAAAAAAAGAGGAAGAATTCAAAAATGACTTCTTAAATGGCCTTGTTTTTTCCGAAGACGATTTACATTACAAATCTTATGAAAACATATATTTTAAAATACAATTGTTTTGACCATTAGTGTGTAAAAACAGCAAACATTCTGGACCAATAATATAATTTTGTTTTATTATTTAAAGCACGGCTAAATGCCTGATAAGCACATACTGAACAACACACAGTAATAGATTATTTTAATCGTTTCAATTAATCTGAGATTACAGTCCTGCTCTTTCACCCCCTCCCAGTACATCAAGTTACTTTAAAATAAACAGTGAAATGCCAGCAATTCCACAGCACTGTATATTTTTCTATGAGGAGTTGCATTTGCTCATTTAAAGGTACGGAGCCTCTAGGGTTTTTCCTTCTTTAATGACAGCAGAAAACCTGAACATCTGTCTAAACCAAGACACACACACTACTACATATTAAAATGGAGGGATTCGGAACATGTTCGTTGGAATAAATAATGTCAGGAGAAGCGCAGATGCTCTCTTTCCTGTAAATCCCAGCCCTGAGGACCACGGCCTGGTTATTAACACGTGCTGCACTGACGGTCCTAATCGTTCCCTGCAGGGATTGTGCGTTCATCGACTCATGCACATCTGTCTTTTTGTTTGCTACTCAGCCTGACGTGAACAAAATAAAAGCAGATCTGATACAGTCACCTTGAAAGTAGAATATTGCTTAAGTGGGATACGATGCATGTCTGTGAGTGGAAAATGAAAAAAAAAAGAGTTGCTTCAATTATTCAATCAATATCATTTGCATCTCATGCAAACGACTTGTCTCCGCAATGTATATACAAGATCCAGAGCAGAACATATAAGTAACTCATAAGTATTTAATAATTTAGGGACTCTTCCAGGCTCAGGACAGCATCATAACACAATAAACCACTCAGATTGACACGGTCGGTTAGCATGTTTTTGGCAGTAAAACTATTTTCACTTGGAGATTTTTGTTGCAGGAAAAACATTATAAGCTTGTCCCCTCTTTGATAACATTTGATAAGACCAGGTGGTTAATACATGTCATAAAAAAAATGATATAAGGGAACACCTCTGATGATAATCATTATGTGAAATATTTAAGGTGTTGTCAGTGCAGATGATAGCGGTTATATCTGAGGAGTCAGAATGTGCTCTTTACAAACACATGAGAAGACATTAATTCTCAGTGTAGATGTGTTTAAAGACTGTCAAACAAGTCTGCATCATGCAACTGACTTTATGCTCTTCTGTATTATTGAGCAATTATTCTTCTGCTTCACAAATTTCTTTATATGCAAAACATTAAACTTCAGCTAATCACTGTCGTGTAGAAGGCCATTGTTCTGTCATGTATAAATCTCTCTCCTCTTCGGTTTTATGGCTACGAAAGCAATGAGTCCAGGCTCTTTCTGGTTGTTAATAATGCAGGAGGTTGTGTGAGTAAATGGGGCAGGCGGTAGATCCTATGTGGACCCTGCGGAAATGGAAGCAGCAGAACAGAGGATGAATAATACACACAGGTGACATGTCTGAAATTCAAGAGACACTGAGGCTTTCAAAACTCCTGCTCAATGCTTTGAAAGCCATTAAGACATTTGAAATGAATGTAATTCTGTGTGGATGTAGTTTAAGAAACAGAGGTTACTCTTGTAATGATATACATAAATGTGCTACAGTAATTAGATTTTTTTTTTCTGCTAAATGAAACTAAAAATCAACCAGGAAACAAACAAATCAAATTGAATGCTGATGAGATGGTAGACACTTTCATTCCTTGATTGTGCACCACTAAACAAATAAATACACATATACATATAATTAAATAAACAATTATGAATGCTGTAATAGTGTTTATTTACAGAAGTGTTATCTTCAGAAATCACACAATGAGTACCACTAGTTAAATATCAGTAAAAGATACATAGGTTAAATCTGATTGGTTCTAATTTGAGTCTGGTTTTTATCACATAGTCGTGATAGTGTGATGCTTACAGTCATTGAAAGAGACCCCATATGCCACAGTCAGCCATGATGCGGCCCTGGGGATTTTCCGTGCTCTCCCCAGCACAAACACTTTTGTGGACATGAATTCCTCTCAAAAAAATTATGTTAGCTGCCCTATATAACAATTATATATGGTAGCACTTGAAGTGCACCTTGAATAAATAGTTTTTCCATTTTATATACTGCCTTATTGAAGGTAAATTTGCTACTGCTGTAAGTGAAAACTAAAAATTGCTTGTTTTAGCTGCTAGAACTGGTTCATTTTTATGGTGGTGTCAGTTTAGTCATTATGCAATAGCTTTGTAAGGTTGCTTGCTTACAGGCACTTGGCACAAAGTAAGGAGTGATTTGTTTTTTTGATTTTTCCCCTTTTTAATCACACGGTCAGGGAAATTACATGCTAAACCTTCAGAAAATGTTGACAAAATTACAACTGTCTAATTTTAACGGTTGGATGGAGTTGAGAAAATCAAGACCTCGGTGTTGGGACAGGTCAACATTTGATGCCTTTGAAACTAGATACTTTTCGTGCTAGGTTATATAATAGGCTAATTATACACATTTTTGTCACACACACACACACACACACACACACACACACACACACACACACACACACACACACACACACACACACACACACACACACACACACACACACACACACACACACACACACACCTAATAGCAGCTACAACAAAATATAGCCTAAGTAGGTAGGCTACAATTATATTTGTACCTCTAATGATTTAAAGAGATGTAATGTAACACCAATGTATTTTATACAGTTTGCCAAATTGCACCATGCAGGTAAGGTAACTCAAACTGAAATGACATACCGGTAACTCTCTTTATTGTAGAAATGCACGTTGTGTATTGCATTCCACTGCCCGACGGATCCGGACACTAGATGGCGATGTATCATGCAGCAACACACGAGAAGAAGAACGAATGACACTGAAATCAACATGGCGTCGTGCAGTCGTGCTCAAGTTATCTCACTCTACAGGATGCTTTTGAAAGAGAGCAAAAAATTCCCCTCATACAATTACAGGTACGCATGTACTCTTCCGTGTGAAATATAGTCTATAGATGATATAAATGTATATATTATCGCATTTTATGTCTCGTTTAGTCACTTTTAGTTTATTTTTGCCTATAGGCTGTTAATAAACAGGTGAAGTCATTTGAATTATAAGCGTTTCTGTATGTAATATTGCTTTTAAATTAGTTTTAAAATTAAACGATTGCGTCTCTACTGTTTCTTAACTAAAAATACTGTTTGTTTACAGAACATACGCACTTCGCAGAGTGAAAGATGGCTTCAGGGAGAACCTTGATGTTGAAAACCCCAAAGCACTGGATATGCTCATAAATCAAGCTAGAGAGAATCTGGCGGTCATCAAGAGACAGGCGAGCAATGCCAGCTTTGTTTGATTTTCCAGTAGGGTTTTTATGGCCAAAGAACAACTAAACTTGAATGGCCTGATTCAAATAACAGAATGTTCCCATTTCGAGAGTATTTAAAGTTACTAATAATTAATACATTTTTATGTTCTACGTCTGACAGTATCACTTATCTGTTTTTCACAGGTTTCCATTGGCCATCTGTATTCTGTTCAGAGGACTGTTGTTGAAAGAGAGCCTCATTTGTAAATATGTTCAGCACCAAGAATAGTGTCCATACAGTATGGTTGTGAATGACAAATCTGTCAGCTGCACTGCTAATTGACTGTCTGTGTAAAATTGTAATGTAGTTGAGTATACTGTAAATGTATGTTGATGTGATATTTTCCTTTTTTCAGCAAATAAATAAGATGCATATAGAGCATGGCTAGCATACAACATTTGTAAAAACTATTTAGCTTTACAGCTCAATAAGGCATCACTACTGAATACTGGAAATAGCCTAAATAAAAACATTTGCTAATTTACCGGTAGTTGTCATAGTACAACATGTAAAATCGCTGGGGTAAGATGATGGCCAAGATGCTGAATCATAGTAAAGCAGATTAATATGAAAGTAAATTATTCTAGGTATATGAAATATACATATTTAAATTGCCCATATTTTTATTGAGATGTCTTAAGTGATGTAACACAGGGCAACTTTTGAGCAATCTTGCTGGGCAATGTTGGTGTCAACAGCAACCAGATGGACACAGGCCACGACCGATCTAAATTATCCAGATAGAAATGTATTGACATTTTTAATGAGAATAGTGCCCAAACAACGATCGCTCGGCAAGATTGCCCAGCAACATTGCTCAAAGTTGCTGTGTATCATCACTTTACTCTCTGAATGATTATTCTATACATTTTAATGAATAGCAAAGATGTCACTCTGAAATGTATGTATGCAGCTCATGGAATAAAAATATAACAAATAATAACATGGGGCCTTGAGTGTCAGCAAAAACAGAATTTTTTACTCCAAAAACCTTAAAATATTATTTTGTCCACATATCCCTTATTGACAAATAGACACAAAAACTCAGATCACAGATCACTATTTTCCAGAAAGACAAAATTAGATCAATTAACCTCAAAACTGCTTTAAATGAATAGCCTACATTTTACAAATGCTGATATTAAAATGAAATGACAAAATTGAGAAGAGCATAGCCATTATTAAATGTTTTGAGATGGGACTTTGTGGCAATTTTTGCCAAAGTGAAAATAATTAGGTTAGGGAGCCACCCTACCTTACCCTATCCACCTTTTTTGCAACGTGGAAGTAAGCTGTTTTCTGTGAATGTGTGAGAAATAACGAGAAGAATAACAAAGTTCAGTAAATGGTGAATCTATTTGTGCTACAAAAACCAGTCTGTTTATAATTGACAATACATTCAAATAATATGGTAAGAATTGCCAGCTGTTTTTGTATAGGTAAAAATAGCTGGAAGCGGATGACATTGGAAGGCACATTCACATTCAGTTTACAAATGGCTACACCCACTCTTAGGTGAAACATAAGGTTAGTGTGAATTAAGCATATTTATACAGATTTATGCAAATTAAATGTGAAGTTCACTATATTGAACTAAATGTATACCGTCAAGTAGTCTTAATTCCCTTAAATCTCCATGAAATTAAAATGGACAATTCTTGTTCTTTTTATGGAATCTGTAATCCAGATACAGATTATAATCCTAATCTGTAATCAAAGTAAACTTCCTCTTCCTGTTGCAACCACACCTCTTCTCTGATGACGTGTTTACTGGGTCGAGGGCGGGACAACCTGTCACTCACATGACATCACAGCAACAGCAAACTACAACCATACAATGATCCAATCAATTCCCAGTAGACAAAGTCAAGACCCGCCCTACATTTTTCTTGTTCGAAAGGCCGTTTCATTTGGATATAGGCTACAGAGAGTTTCATGCTGACTTTAAAGTGTAGTTCTCTCCATCATTATTGTCCCAGTATTCCCTGTGATCAGTCCGACAATACACTGCGAAATGCACAGATGAATCTTTGTTCAAAAAGAGCGGCGCGTGCAAGATAAAGTCGAACTGTTCCCACTGTAGCACTTTTTCTTCATTCAGTCTTAATACAGCTTGAATATCCGAAAATGTCTGCCAGTTGTTTACAGTGTACCTGACCCCAACTTCTCTTCTTGCATTGCTCTGTATCACTCTGATCACACCCTTCACTTCAGAAGCGGTTATTGTGAGACTCTCCAATGCGACTCCCAGACTGCTTGACTTAATATCAAACTCCAGCAAACTAACAGGCATGTCAAATGCTGGCACTAAACGTGCTGGAATCAGATCACTGCCATGTTGAAGCTCTTGGTTTAGAGGATGATGCCGGAGTCCAGATGACACATAGCACGTTTCATTTGCATCATCAGAGATGTCAAAGTGTCTGATGTTTGTGAGGTTCAGCCCCATCATGTCTGCAAACTGAACTCTCTTTCCACGAGCTAGATTCTTGTGTGAGAAAGATTCATCCTGATATAGATCTACAGGCAGAGATTTGGCTCTTTGCCTGTCTGTTTGCTGAGTCTTTGGTGAATAAGGTGATAATTTGTCATATTTTGATGTGTGTTCTGGTTCAGACAGACACTCGGTCACGGCTGAAGTTCCCTCTGACTGCTCAATTTCCATCAGCATTCATCACATTGACCAGTGCAGTAAAACTGAGAAGCAGAAAGTCTTTTAAATATGAAAAAGGGACCTGCAGTCTTTACGTAAGAAAGATGCTTGACAAATACTACATCCACACGAGTTGCGTCACAGAAACGTCACCTGTCTTTGCAAACAATTGATGTCTAATCATCAGAAAAAAATACTTTTAGCCATAAACCAGCCAAGGGGCTTTAGAACATCATTGGGGTCTTAGCTAGTCTATTAAATGAAAAACAATTTTACATCTGCATCCAAGCACATTTTTTTTACAACTTATTTAATCTTTATTGTGACAAGTGACACGTTGTTTCCCATTATTTAATTCATGTAATATAATTCATATGTATCTTGAAGCCCAAAAGCTGATGGATATTTTGTTCCCTATAGTTAATGAACTATAATAGTTAATAATGACAGCGTCCAATCTTTAAAGTGTCGTTTAGTTTTCCACTGTATGTTATTCCAGAATAGGCTCTGTCAATCATTGTCTAGTGCAGAAAGACGATGACGAACAGCAGAGGGCTCGTGCGTGCGCACATGGCAGAGCGAACGCACACTTTTTTCTGCACATGGATCTGTTTACACTCTTCGTGACGTAACAGAGTGCAGTAGGTTTTTATATGTAAGCTGTCACGATATTCCACGAGAAACAGTCGAAATGCGTAGGGGAAAGTTCAAGTTTATTTGCATTTCATAAGCTTAGATGTCACCCAAATTGACAGTGTAAAAGGTTATTAACATAACCTAATATAGCTTATCATTTACATTTCGCCAATCAACTAAATCTAACAAAATCCTTTTTGTCTTAATTTCGACAATAATTTCAGATTTTATTATTATTTTATATTATTATTATTATTATTATTATTATTATTATTATTAATTAATACAAACGAGGAGACTCTAAAAATCTTTTAAAAACGGCATTTACCCATATTTATTAAATGTACAAAAGGTAGTTCAAAACAGCAACCTTTTTCTCAGTTAACCAACTCTGCACTCACGGACTGTTTTATAATCAGACAGTAAAAGAAAGGGTTTATAATGATAATACGCTCTGCTCTGCTGTAAGCAGGAACTGACGTCAAATATTTGCGACAAGTGTAGTTGCCACTATTTTGAAACCTTACCCCTATACGAAGAAGTTTAGTTTAATCAGCTCGTTTCTCTTTTTTTGCTGCTTGGTTTCATAAAAATGTAGATATTGCATAGTTGTCAAAATGTCGCCAGAGCTGGAAAAGTTCCCGAGAAGCCTGTTGGTGTGTGAGAAATCAAACTTCTTGAATGAAAAGTCTCGGCATGACTTCCACGTGTCGAAGCACAACTTTAATTACAAGGTGAGTTTAATCATTAAACATCTGCTTAACATATTCATTTTACAACTCTGCTCAGATTGTCTTTGGGTCGCGATAGTTTGAGACGGAAATGTGTCTGACTGTCTCCACAGGTTTCAGTGCTGATCCCTGAATGTGGGATCCTCCCTGCAAACATCAGCAGTGTGATCAACAGCTTCAGCCCTTATTATCTAGTGCGGAATCTGCCAGTTTATGAACTACTGGAAGAAACATTCATTGAGTCACTTGTAAAGAAAGGTAGGAGGGGAAAATGTGGGAATGTCCATCTCTTGTATATATATTTATATAGGCTATATATATTTTTGGTATTGAACTAGACAATACTTTTTACACAGGAAACTTCTATGCGCTCTCTTACAACACCAAAATCGACGAAGATAATTCCGTTGCACTTCTTTCCAGTGGTAAGCAAGATAACTACACAACAGATTAACATCTCTTTGGATCTTTAGTGTATTGTAAAGACCCCATGAAATCAGTGGTTCTTAACCTTCTTGACTTTTTGATTTCTGCTATAGTTAAGACAAACCTATTTGTTTTCAAACTTTATAACACACACACACACACACACACACACACACACCACACACACACACACACCACACACACACACACACACACACACACACACACACAATGCAGTAGACATTTGAAGAGGATCAAAACCTTTCATCAAAGTAATACATGAATTTTGAACAATACCCGTTCTTATCTAAGGACAACTTTGATTAACTTTTTGATCCACATATATATATATAAATACTGAATTCCTGTAGTTAATTCATTTAATATGATACATTAATTAACCAGAAGTAATAGTTTGGTTTCCAGAACTATGTTTTTCAGTAAATTGGTAGTTATTGTGGGAAATTTAAAATAAATATGAAATAAAATCTGTAAAATGAAAGGCATTTTGTAATGGACTCCATAGCCAGCACTAAAAATCTGTTTAGCCTCATTTAATGTGCATTGCTCATACAGAGTCTGAATACTAGGATAGTCTTTCAGTCCAATCATTTTAATTTAAGTTTGAACAATATATAGTAGGGCGGCAGTGGCTCAGTGGTTTCATGTAGGTTGTCTACAAACCGAAAGGTTGGTGGTTCAATCCCCGGTTCCACCTGACCAAGTGTCGAGGTGTCCATGAGCAAGACACCTAACCCCAGCTGCTCCCGACGAGCTGGATGGCGCCTTGCATGGCTGCAGTCGCCCGTCGGTGTATGAATGTGTGAGTGAATGGGTGAATGTGAGGCAAATTGTAAAGCGCTTTGGTGGCCATTGGGTCTGTGAAAGCGCTATATAAATGCAGTCCATTTACCATTTACCATAGTATCTTTGATTTTGATTTTACAGAAAGCTCACTGTACCAAGTGGACAGAGTCAGACCATATCTAATCACACTTTCTAGGAACAATTTTCCTATCAACCTATCAAGTACTTGTAAGATTGCACCTGTGTGATGATTTCAATTTAATCCTGATTGTGTTTTAATTTTTACATTTCAATTTAGAGTTAGATTATTTTAATATATATTTTTAATCTATAATAACTTTTTTTATAAGTTTTAATTTCATACTGTTTTCCCCAGGTCAGTTAATTTTGTCTCTAGATAAAGACACATATGAACAGCTTGGCTTGGAGGGACGACCATCTCAGTACAATCACAAGAAGGCCATGAGATTTGGTAATATTCGATTTCTGATTTGGTTTATTCTAATGAAGGTGTTTTAATCTTTAAACAAAAATAGGATTCAGTAAATGTTACAATTATAAAATGTCTTTGTTTTGCAGTCGTGACTCTGGACCTCACAGACAAAAGCTTGACTCCAGGCACCAAACGATACCAGCGGGTTCTGTCAAGTATAAAACACAGACTACCACTCAGATATGACTTTCTGTTAACTAAATACAACACAGGTTTGTAGCAAGTAATCATTACTGTCACTGACCTTAAACATATTTCTCAATTGCCTTAACCCTTTGCATTCATGACTCTTTCAGGTGCAGATGAAGATAAGACTCTTTGCAAGCTGTTGTCCCAGTACACATACGAGGAGCACAAGCCAGCTTTTAGCCATCACACCCTGAAAAATATACCATGTCCCACACTTAATCCATCAGATATCCAGGGAAAGACATTGTCATGTGACCCACATCACTTCTTGGAGTGGCTTGGAGCTATTAACTTGGACATCAGTTGGTGAGCGAAGGCTAGTCATTATAATATCATGCTGTGCTCCTATGGTTTTGATTTGCTAAATATGTAAATTAACTTAATATATTGTACAATGACTACTTAAAGACTGGCACAAATAGACAACAATGAAATTACTATGACAATTTGCTTCACAAAATTTAAAGGAGTTCCTGGTGTTTTTGAATTTCTAAATTCAATTGTGTATTTTTTTCAGTGAAAATGCTGCCGACAGTTTCCTGTCGACATACGTGTGTCCAGAGCCCAAGAGTTCTGTCAATCAAGCCTCGCTGTGCACCGTTACTGGCTTTATCTCAACTGAGAATGTGTTTTTGCTGCTGCAAGAGCTAAGGTGAGGCCTCTACATTACCGTCTCAAACTATATTCCAACTTAATATGCAGACAACTACAAGAAAGCCATTAGTAAGATAATTACCAAGTAAACTCTTTAGTATGACTAACATACCAAAGCATGTGTAAAGTACTTGATTATAATTAACAATTGTGTTATTCGACAGTACATTTCAAGTTATATTTTTAAATGTATTAAATGGCAACATCATTACAAATGTGTGATTACGAATATATTTAAATACATGACATACAAGTTTTAATAGAAGTGACATTACAGTATATTTTAGTTTAACTTAAATGCTTGTCAGGTTACACTTTTTTTAAGGTGTCTGTTACAGTGTAATTATACATTGAGTAATAATAACTAACATGTACTTTGTTTAGGGATAGTTGCATGTAATTATGCATAATTTATAGTTATTACTACAGTAACAAGGACACTGTAAAATATTGTTACCGCTTGTCACTGCATTCGGCAGTTCAAGGACCCTAGATATAATTATGAAATTACATTTGTACAGTTGTACTTATGTGGGTCAAAAAAGTACTCTAAATTTCAGCAAATTGCATTTAATATAAACTTAAACTTTAATACATTTTACAATTAAGTGTCTGAAAATATAACATTCAGTTTGCACTTATTTCCAGAAGTGTTTAAGGAGATGTAAAAGGGAGCATATTTGAAACTTACAAGCTGTTTATTTCTCTACCTCGGATCATCCAGGCAGTATTTCGATGAACCGAAGTTCACACCATGGGTTTCCCTCACGGTGCATGGATTTATGGATAGTCCTGTGTCATGGGGAGCCACAGAACATGGGTTCTTCAAAGGTGGTGAAAACTTCTACAATTTTGTTTGCTTCAAAAATCAGGACTACTTGTTACACATGGCTGTCGGTGCTCAAGATGGTTGCCCACCATGAAACAATGGACATTTGACATTGAGGATATGAGACATGTTGTGTTGAAATGTAAAATACAAACGTAAATGTATGATGTTGGTTTTTATTCAAATTAAATTATAAAAGCACATGAGTGGGTAAAAAAAAACCTTATAGTATATCAATTTATTTGGACCAGGCATTTCACAGCTGTTACATGTTCTGAAAAACCTAAAAAAAAAAAAAAAAAAAAAATCTTTACAGATTGTACAATTTATAGCATTTAGTATATCAACTATAAGAAACAAGCCTTGCCATTTTATATATATATATATATATAAAATTGGACCAGCATTTGAAACTAAAGGCAGATCAAATATGTACAGCTATACTAAAATTCAGAAAATAAGGGATAATATATATATATATAATTTTGTCAGTGAAGTGACTGGAACGAAGCAAATTTTCCCTCAGATATTCAGGTTTACAGAATTAAAAATTTAAAAGAGTTCCTGGTGTGTTGACCATTTCTAAATTCAATTGTGTATTTTTGTCAGGTTATTAACAGATACTGAATTGTAATTATCACAGATCAAACTAACGTTTCATTGACATCAGTTTACCAGAGTTTACATAACATCACATACAAGTAAAAATGAAGACATTTGTCACACTGCACTTCATAATCAAATATAACCTGCCACATTGTTTTGAAAAAGTAATCCAAAATAACTGAACAAAATCATTCAATAGTATAATAGTAAAAATGAAAACAATTCGATTTTCACAATCATAAATATAAATCCATAAACAAGAATTAATTTTACAAAATCATTTGGGAAGGGAAAAACGTACACAACCATCTGTTATTCCATGTTATGGAACCACTGCAGCAAAGTCTATCTATGGTCAATAAATACTGAATAGAATTAACAACATATATAATTTACACATTTTATTGCTGGGGCTGAGCGGATTAATTACTGAAATGAATTTTGCTTACCTGTAAAGTATTGAGTCTGACCAATTTAAAGCAAAAACTTTGGAGCAGAACATTAAGAAATAGTGCATAGATAACTGTACCAGAAACATGATGTAGAACGAGATTTTCAAAACGAGTAAGATTTAAACCAGACGCATCATGCTTAAAATCATATTATGGATTTTGAGAGGTAGAACTTTAGAACTGGGGAATAAAATATTTCTACAGGTAACTTTTTGCAAAGTCACATTGTTAAACAATTTATATGGACAGTTTCGCAACCCATTTTCCTAAACCTACTCCATTCGACCCACAAAAACAAACAAAACAATGAAAGATAGCCATTCCATTTAATAATAGTGCATACTAGCTAGAAACTACAAGTGTTTGTGATGGATTTCAGTAGGATCTTCCCTTAGAGATGGTTGTTTAATCTCCAGGGCTCATCTGACGATACAGCAGTCCAGTCTGTTTGAACCAGCAGAAAAAAAAGGATGCAGATTTAAATCGCCAGCACCCTTTTATTGACTCATGAGGAACATACCCCATTCAGTTTCATAATGTCATAAGTTATTAAATTAGAAATATTGTCAACATTTACATCAAAATTATTTGGTGGTATAATCTTACTCCAAAGCAAACAGTTTGTACGCCGAGAACATACAAACAAAACTATAATTACGCTGAAAACTTTAAAAATGAAGCCAGCGAAACATACAAATGTTAACTTTGATACAAATAACTGTTAATTCCTACTAAGCCAGCGCCTTGCAATCCACATGTACTTAAGTATTCATTTTGCTCACTTAAATGCATTAGTAGCTTTCAAGTCAAGATGATGCTAGAAAAAAACTGATGCTAAATCCCTAAGCACTGGTGTCATTTTCATTGCCGTCAATGTCTGATCTTCTTCTCTCATAAAGATGACGACAAAGGGCTGACCGATGTAAATGCCTCACGATTTGCCTGAAAAGGTGAACAAGGCTGGAGATGTCTTCTAATTGATGTAATAAAAGTACCAACTAAAAAAAGCCTGCTACCGACTATAAAGTCTTGATTATGAAGGCAATCTGTTAGTTTAGGTGTAACCAAACGAGTGCACGAGTGAAAAATTCAACTCATTCAAGTCTCATACATCTTCAATTATACTGACATTACTCATCTTTTCTCAATCAGTCTGCATAGGAGGCATGTCGAAAAATAGCCCCAAACCATATTACCTCTATGACAAAGCAATTCAGGACTTTAGTCCTAATAAAACACAGATCGAGCTGAAGGATGGAAGGAATTTACATGCATCGAGGCATTTTGTCCTTCACCACAGTGCCTAGAGAAAGATGTGCAAGATTCATCACAAACTCCACATTAAAGTCGTTATCAAGTGTAGCAGAATGAGATGCTGCTTTCTGCAGTTGGATGAAAAGGAAATACGTCCTGGACGAAGATGAAGTTGCGGGTTAGACCACGCCAGTCTTCCTCTGATGGGGAGTTCCATCAAAATCCTACTAAAAATGACAAACCTTGTGTATATAACATCAGGCACTTGAGGATGGAGTTTTTTGACACCCGTAGGATATTTAATCCATTTAGAATTCATCTATTTTCTTCTGGAGATATTTGAGTATGGAGTCCATGCCCTGAGGAGAGCCCCAGACCCTCTTAAGTGCCTCACATTCCCTCTCGTTGGCCTGCTCCAGGGCGGCCCGGTTAATGTTCCTCACCAGTGCTTTGGACTCGCGCAGAACCTTCAGTGTATCCGGCAGCATCGCCATGACAAAATAACATGAAGGGAACAAAATAAGGAAGAAAAGGAAAAGAAGGCACATGACTTATGGATGTGGATGCATTGTGAATTTGTAAAGAAGTCCACTGTTATCGCAACTGCATTTCAACACAAAATACATAAATGTTCCTCATGACGTACTAATGATTCAAAATCCTCACGTCTCAGAAAGGTTAAAAAGACTGTAAAAACAGCAGAAGAATCATAGTTGACGATCTAACTTATTTCCAATTTATTCTAGAAAGACTATGAAGATTAAATGTACATGATCTAAAATGAGCAAAAATAAAAATGAAAGGTTGAAGGGAATATGTGAATGTATGCTTTGAGAAAATGTGACAGGAAAAAACAAAACAAATGAAAAGATGACTTACAACTGAATTACAAGATACTAGCTCCTTAATGCGAACCATGACTTCCTGTGGGAAGGTCCCTGGCCACAGAACCTGGGACACGAGTCCTTTGGCACAAGCTTCCTGAGCAGTCAACTTCCTCCCGCTCAGTAGCATTTCATTAGCCTACAGTGACAGGAAAGAGAAAAGGAATCAGAATGAAGAGACAATGAGAAAATGCACCCATCTCACCTTATTCATTAGTATTTTATTAGACATTTCAAACTTAATTCTTGTTTAATAATGTCTTAAATTGAATATATGTAGTTATTACTTTGAGAAGTAATATATTGAGTTTCTGTGTGTATCTGAAGATTTTATCAAGTGAAATGATGAAGAGGGAAGAGACTCTCAGAGCTGCTCTGGTAATTAATGTTCATGTGGAGTGACGGCAGACGCTGAAAACACGTGCTTGGTATGTGTAGTGGATGAACTGCGGAAATCAAAAGTAAATCTACATGTAAATTGCCAATGTAAATGCGCAATTATTTGTAATGCCAATAAAGCACATTAAAACTGAAGCAAAGCAGAAGGTGAATTCACAGTACCAAAGAGAATGATGGGCCAGCAGAAAACTTCAGAAAAAAAGAAATAAATATCTGAAATATAATTTATTTAAATGTTAACACTAACTATTCTCCTCACAGTATAAATGTGTTTTTAATATAAAAAGGAAAAATTTACATTTTTACCCTTTATTTAAAAATGTGTTAATGATTTTGTAATCATATTGTGTAGTTGTGCTTGGAGTCAATTGTGATAAATGCAATGAAACCCACCAAATCGTGCAGACAATTTTTGGCCAGACTGTCATACAAAGAAATTATGAACATGCAAAAACAAGATAAACACAATTTTGATGATTCCAACTCCTGCGAGGACTTCAGATGACGCAAACTCTGAATCAACATGCACCAATGCAAAAATTTGTATTCAACATGTATTCATTACTTCAATGAGCTCATTGTTTTAGCCTTAAATTAATATATTGTTAGATAACTGCATGATTTGTATGTACATTTCTGAAATACATAACTTGGACAATGTCACATCTGATAACAGATCACTCTAAATTGCATGTTCTGTAAAGCTGCTTTGAAATGATATGCATTGTGGAAAGCTCAAAATAAAGATTTATTAACTGATTATCATGTAGTCAATGTACACTTTTTCCTTTGAGCTTTTTGTTTTTCTATGCATTTTTTTAGTTGCATAGTAAAAAAACCTTTAGCTGTGTTTGCCTTATTTTGGCAAATAATTTTCAGACCTTAACTAAAGGTTAGTGTTTTGTTCTTCCCTCATATATTTAAAATATTTCAAAAATATAAAACATTTTCCATTAAACACCATTGTATGCGTGTGTGTGTGTGTGTTTAATGGCAAAATTAAATAAAGCCAAGTGATTTCAAAATATTAGGGGGTCCTTGGATAGTTCACAATGTACTTCTATTATAAATGACAGGTCCTAGAAATAAATATTTAAAAGTTGGATATTAAAGTGTAAAAAGCCTTCAATGAGCCTTTCATCCAGACCCACACTATCGATGTACTGACCGAAGCTACTCCCATGATGAGAGGGAATGTTACAGAGGAGCAGGCGTCTGGAGTTTGGCCAAAGATTGTGTAAGGAGTCTGGAACCAAGCTTTCTCATTGGCCCAGATTACATCACACAGGGGCAAGATAGATGCTCCAAGCCCAATAGCAGGCCCATTCACGGCGGCAATGATGGGCTTCTTGAACTGGATGAATGTGTTGACGAAAGTCCTGAAGACAACAGAAAACACATTGGCTTATCTATAGCTACTATTACAAATCAGTTCCCCAAAATATGATAAAATACCTGTTAAAATATTTATATTCTTATAATTTTTACCTGATTGTCTCCGCCATTTTGATGCTTTCTTTTTTCCTATCATCTGTGAGCCGTCTAATAAAGTAGATGAAGTCGAGGCCAAAGCAGAAGACGTTCCCCACAGCGCTCAGTAGAACAAGTTTACTGTCATCAGCTGCAGCTGTGGCCATGGCACTCTGAACCTCCTTCATTACCTGAAACCCATTTGAGTAAAGCTTTATTTTTATTACAGTGCGAGTAAATTCATATATGATATAAAACCTAGTTACACCATGCCAATGCCAAAATGTGGCTAGACGTGTCAAAACTAAATCACTTCCAATATATTCACCCTTCTGCTAGACAATCTGAAAAGTACTGTTTTCTTTATGGTGTCAGATATTTTGATTGTTTTTATTTCTACTGTCATACCACCCAGTCCTAATACAGAGGATGAGGTATCAGATGATAAAAAGCAACGAGTTAAATGTCAAGATACAAAAGTAGTCAAATTAGCATGGGTTATTTCTCATGACTCTTTAATATAAAATGTGATGTATTTGGACTCACATCAGGATTCAGTGAGTTGTTCTCAGAGGTCTTTGTAGAAAACAGAATATGTGTAAAGCCATCTTGTTTCTTAACTACAATGTCCCTGTAGCGGTAAGCACTCTCAGTTTGACGAACACTGAAGCGCAGTCGTTTGTCGAAAGTCGCACTGTCCCCAAAGCGCCTTTTGCCCGTCAACCCTGAACCGCCCATCACTCCTGCGGCGCCACTCTGTGTAACGGCCGTTCCGTTTGCAGACGAGGCTTCCATGAAGGTTGTCACTCCTATGAAACGACAACAAAAGCAACAATTTATATATAAAAACATTATATAAATAAATCATTAAAAAAAAAAAAAAAAAATACAACTTTATATTATCAATTTAATATATCTGAATCTACACTACATTCAAAGGGTCAGTAAGATATATATATTGATTCAGCACTATTCAGTAAAAACATTTGTAATGTTTCAAAAGATTTCTACTTCATATCAATGCTATTCTTTTGAACTTTGAACAAAAGAATCCTGGAAAAATGAGATCACAATTTCCACAAAAAATATTAAGCAGCACAACTATTTTCCATGTTTCTTGGGCACCAAATCAACATATCAGAATGATTTCTGAAGGATCATGTGACACTGAAGACTGAAATATTGATGCAATGACAAAATCACATTTGTCATTGCAGTAATAAAATACATTTTAAAATATATTCAAATATATTTATTTTAAACATTTTTGATAATATTTGACAGTATTACTGTTTTAACTGTATGCTGATTTGATCAAATAAATTCAAATAAAATTTTGGTGAGTGAAAGACTTTTTTCAAAATCTTACCGACCCCCAAACCTTTGAACGGTAGTGTATATTATGGATACACCACTATGGGTAAATTAAAAAAAAAAAAAAATTGGTAAAATGGTTATGGCCTTAAATTAATTAATTGTGGTGCACATCATCTGCATATAAAAAGGGCACACAAGTACAACACAAACAAATTATTACAATCATTACCAATCAGACCTACCGGTACTGTTATTTTGCATGATTATTTTCTTCTGTTATACAAAGATCCCAACATGAGAGTAAAATCAATACCATATCGTAACAAAATTATTTTCGTCATAATATTATTACATTTCATCATAATAATCGCCACAAGATCAGCATCGTCATAAATGAGTATACAGCTTTTGAATCCACTCCAGGAGGTACCCTCAAAAATCATTCGAAATTCTGTAGTAACACATTTGCTTTCATTTATCAAGTGCTTGATTATTACTGTTTATATTGTTGCTCCATGACTGGAAACACAAAGCAAATCAAATTATACGAGCATGACTTAAACACTAACTAGGTGATGATACACAGGGCAACTTTTTGAGCAATGTTGCTGGGCAATCTTTCCAAGCGATTGTTGCTTGGGCACTTTCCTATTGAAAATGGGCAATACATTTCTATCTGGATAATTTAGATCGGTCGTGGGTCCTGAGTCTCATCTGGTTGCCCGTTGACAGCAACATTGTTAAAAAAGTTGCCCTGTGTATCATCACCTTAAAACTCAGAACCTAAACCCTCTCTCTTTAACCTCATAAGAATGTAATGTTCTCAATGTGAGTTGAGCCGACTGTACCTTTCCCATTTAATGTGCGGACAGCAGCTGGGGTAATGGGAATCTGTGGTGGCGGAAGGGCCGTTTGCGTCCTGGGCCTCGTGCCCATACGAGCTCGCTCCTCTCCTGGTACACGCACAGCTCCGGTGGGTTTCTCCAGCAAGGCCACTTCAGGGGGCACAGCATCAGGCTCTTGGCCTCCCTGCTCCAGACTGTGTGCTGCCTCACTGGGAGACTCCTCGGTATCAGTGCGGCTGTTCATTGGGCTCTTTGGCACTAGGATTTTGATGCCAGATTTTGTTAGGTCCATACTACGGCGCAGTGCACTCATAGTGGGTGCAGCTGTTGGTGCTGCCGTAGGCACCGCGTCAGTGACTGTACCCGTGCTACTCATGCCAGCCGAACGCTTATTCTTCTGCTGCTGTGCGTCGCTGTCGTTTGGTGAGTGTTGTGCTAGCTGAAGCCGTTTTGTGGAGGGTGTGCTTGAGGTCTGTGGAGAAGTCTTCACTGTGTTAGGATTCGCCGACGGCTGCTGAGGCCTGTTGATCTGTTTGCGGGCATTGATGTTAGTGTTGCCTCCGGCTGTGCTGGGAGAGCTCCGCGTGGAACGGAGTAAAGTTCCGTCTTTCTGCTTCTCGCTGTGTTGCCGATTAAATTCATGGATGAACTCGACGCAGCTGGACAGGTGACTCTCCGGCTCCCAGGTGTCTCCCTCAAAGCCATAGCCTCTCCAACGGACCAGGTACTCAGTCTTGCCCTTTTTGTTCTTACGCTTGCCAACTACTCTCTCCACCTACAGAGGGACATGCAGATATAAATCTATGTTAAATAATAAAGTACTGGCAACTTGAAAGACTAAAGAGTAGAAGAAACTGTTAGCTTGTTATAAAAGATATTGCACTTTCTATGAATACACTTTTTTTTTTTAAGCATTAGATCAGTGGTCATGAACCTATGGCTCGCGAGCCACGCATTTGACAACTGCATTTACTTACGGATTTGATTCTCGAAATGTTGTGTTCACACAGCAAGCTTACAGTAGCGGCTTAAATACGTTCTGTATTGAACGAGCACCCAAAGTCACAAGCCTGTATTCTATTCTTGCATTTGCCATGAGTATTGCCTGTAACTATAGTAAAGTAAATATCAAAGATGTCCATAATACCTGAAATTATCAGTCAACATGGCACAAGTTGATCAGTCAAATATTAAATTAACCGACAGCAGCTTTTATACCCGAGTGGAAAGCAAAGCATTTGAGTCATGAACAGACCACACAAATATGAAGCTCCGTACTGTAAACCCTAATATTCTCACTACAAAAGCAATCAAGTTATCATAACTTCCCATTACATAAAACTTCATGTTTTGGCATCATAAGTTTAATTAACTTATTTGGCAGCAAAATCTAATGAACTAAAATGAAAGTGTTCAGAACTCAAAAATACAATTTATCTAAATTATTCGCTCTTTCTCAGTTTAATCTGATTGGTCATGCACGCACATACTAATGGGAGTAAATATCGCCCTCGGCCTCGTCCTGCTCGCCACATAGGTCTTTGAGAATTTGTTATGCAGCATCTCTGACAAACTCATCGTGAAGAAGATGAAAGGAGTAACCAATAAGAACATTAAATAGGTTTTATGTCAAATCTCACATGAAAAAACAGGAAAGATGTCTCATTGCATCCGCTTGTCAGAGAAAGTGTTACCGGCAGTATGAACTTACAACGATATCTATGGACATTCAAGTTAACCAACAAACTCAGCTAGTTCTTTTTACTGCTGCCATTTTTTAAATATCTAAATTATTAAATATCTAAAAATATCTAACGAAACCCATACAAAAGAATTGTACCGGATGTGATGTAACCTGTTTAACAGAATATGGAAGATTGTTACGCATAACCCACATTGGTAGGTACTAGTAGTTAAAAAATGTATACCCCTTATGTTTTTTTCTAATGTTTTTTGCAAGGTATTTTTGATTTGAAAAGCTGTGCTAAAACTATAATTTTCCTCACCCAGCAGCAATGGCAGGCAGAGAGATGCGTGAAGAAAGCCCATACATACAGTCGGCAACTAGTCATAGTTGGGGGCGTGATCGGCGTGGGGGAAAACGCCGCGAACGTCGTGTGTATTTGAATGACAAAAATGTTATACCTATTATGGCATTTAAAATGTTCCTAATAATGTTCTGGGAGTCCCCAACAACAGTTTTACATGCATGCAATGACAAAAAACACTTTTGTTGTCTTATAATATGCATTTATTTTTACATGATTTGCTCACCGACTCCCTAATGATTCGTTTGACGACTCATTTGTCCAAACCCCTCCTTTGCGTGACGCTAATCGGCGGTGATTGGTCAGATGACGCAGTCAGTTATATTTTGCGTTAGCCCAAAGCTTAAACATATTGATAAAGCACTGCAGTACTACAATACGCTTAACATAATTTCATATATTTCAAAAAAAAAAAAAAAAAATGACATTGGAGACCTAGAAGCTGCTGAGCGTAACTCTCACTCTCGCACGCACGCACGCACGCCCACACACAAAAGCAACAATTATTAATAGTACTTACAGGTTGTGATTCGGAGGAGGAAGCTGATCTAAATAAACTTGGTATTGAACGTTCCTTCAGTATCAGCCGACTCGCGAATCCACACTTGAAAGCATTTGTGTTTGTGAAGCGATCGTCATTAAAATAACGCGAACACAGCTCAAGGTGGCTATACTTGTGTGGTATAGTTGTAAATATAAACTCTAGCCACTGAGTCTTCACATGCTTGTCCCTGGGCAGTGACAAAAAAAGTTTGCTTTTGATTCGCACTTCAGAACAGAGTCTCGTCCACATGATGTTGTCAGGTTTCTCTGTCTGCTCTGCGCGCGCACTGAGTGGGCGTGTCGAATTCAAATAACTTGTACAAGTGACGTACGAAAGCTAGAGAGAAAGCATCGTTTGTCTATCGATTCATATCAGCGACTCAGAGTCGACTCTTACTTTTGAGAGACAATAACTTTGTATACGGTGAACTTTCATATTTCAAAACTTTGCAGGATGTTTTTGTTCACTTAGATCTATGTTACACACTACATGAAAGGTAATTTTCAAAATTCCATGATAGGTACCCTTTAAAGCCGGAGCAAGAACAATGTTTGCTAAGTTTTGTTGGTGGCCATGATGTTGTGGCCCTCCTCCCCACGGGGTTCGAGAAAAGTTTGATTTTCCAGCTCACTCCGCTAGTGGTGAATGAGTTTTTTTTAACAGTCTATGGTTCGCACGACCACACGTTAGCGATTGGCTATGGCAGATCCTTAGTGACTCTGGCAGATCCAATCCGGTTGTTAAGTCGTGACGCAAGCGCTCTCCGATAATGCTGTTTCCGGGTCCAAAGGCCGGGTCCTCTCTACCTACCTACCGCTTTCGCCGGAGTTTTAACGTGTTCCCGTGTTGTTTAAATAGATCGGAGTTAAAAAAACAACAAGTGACATTTAACTGTCATCTACCGCTTTCCCTGCGACGAGAAAGATAAGAGAAAATGGCGGCAGTTGATTAGGTAAGTTACAAATCTTAAACAAATGAAGAAACTTTGGCGCCAGTGGGTGCTGGCTTAATCCCTAGTAACACCCACTGGCACTGAAGCGAAAAAAGCCCTTTAAAAAAAGGTTTTATGTAGTCTAGGATCTGAAAGACGAGTGGAGCGCTTGGGCCCGGAAGAGGCTAAACGTCACGCGTGACGTCAGACTTAACAACCGAATAGTTTTGAAGTTTAACAGAGAACCCGCCTACAAGGAAGTAAACGTTTCTCAATGTAGCGAGGCCAGACTCTCTGTACAAATGAAATGTACGAGAGTCTGGTAGAACCAGGCTAGCAATGTTTTCCCCCACGGGCTAAATTCACATCACGTGACGGGGCATTCCTAAACCAACCGTCTGTATGTATAGGAGTATGTTAAATTGCTAGTTAGACGTTAAAATATGTATACTTGCATTTCTTAACCACTTAAACCTATTTACACCTTGCAAAAAACATTAGTACCAAACGTATGAATACTTTTCTGTAAGAAAATTGGAGTGGGCACTCAATTTCCCTGTCAAGCTTTAAGTAGGCTAGTGTTTTCCTCTTGCAGTGGCTTTGGCAGACAGGCGAGGAGAAGCATCTTGAAGACGAGGGGTATGTTATATTGGTAGGTTCGCGGTTTCGGTACAGTTCAGTATGCGCTATGTTCTATGTTACTATACTCACCAAGACTGGCATGTAAACAGTTAACCCTAACCTAGACTTGAAAGCAAATTCAATTTAGATTCACACGCTGTCAAAAGCCTGGTTTATACATGACGCGTTCACACGAGCGCAAAGGTACGTGGTTGCATTCGGCAAAAATTATGTCATCACGGTGTGGGCGGTTGTGTGCTAAACCCTCCAGGAAAGAGTTTGGAAAACCTCTGATTTAAGATATTTAAGACTTTTTATGGCCTTAAATTTGATCAAACTGAATTTAAGACTTTTAAATGACTCTTTGTATTTGAATGAATGAACCAGATCATGGAATTGTGATTAAATTATTGTTTCATCAAAGTTTCAGACTGGTTTTGTGAACCAGATCAACCAATTCATTGAAAAGAATTAATAACAAATAGAACAAATTCAAAAGACTTTGAAATCAGCACAAAATATAAGTTTTTTTTTAAGCTGTCCCAAATTATGACAAAACTGACCCAAACTGTCCCAAACTGACACTTGTTATAAAAGGTCTAAAGAGCGGAATTTATCTTCCACAGGGGTAATACCTCTGCAAAATGGGTAAGACGTGAGTGAAGATTTGGGAAAAGAAACAAGAGATCCCATCTCCAGTGGAATAACTAATGGAATATTGTTAAATTTGCTGATAATCGGGTGACCAGATCGCAAAACAGAATACAAAGCCGACAAAGCTTAAATTTATGGGCTCACAAACTTCTCTTTTTCGCATGAATCAAAATGTTTCCATGGCTGCGATGTAACATTTAATTGCCAACATATTTCTTTTGTAAACAAAGCATTGTGCTTCACTCCTAATATTCACGTAAATCCGCAGTCACATACAAAAAAAAAGAAAAAGTAGTGTTTTAGCGTACCAGCACAGCCCTAGTAAATGAAAGTCTTTTTACGAGGCTGCTGTCTCAGTCCAAGTCTATACTTCCTGTTATGTTGCTGAAGATGATACTACAGTAATAGGAGTGATATGCAGTAAAAGTGAGACTATACAGGAATGAAGAGGAGCTTATAACTAGAAGTTGTCATGACAATAATCTTGACTTTGAATGTCAACATGACAAAAGAACTCTGTGAACCTCAGGAAATCAAGAGAGTGTGACTCCTCAATCAACACCAACGGTGCTGCAGAGTAAAGTGCCAGCAGCTTCAGGTTCCTTGGCATGCAAATCTCTACTGGCTTGGTTTGGTCTCACAACACTGTGTAGCACTAGCCTGGATGCCAGCCCGAACCCCGCCCCACCCAAACCAGATTCTATTGGGGGTACATGCAGTTATCGTTAAATATCACATCATCAAACATATTTCTTTCAAAAATGCTTTTCGTGTTTGCAAGTACTCCGCGAATCCTTAAATTATTTTTGCAACACCGGCAAAGATCGTTAACACTAGTGCTGGGTAAAAAAAAAAAAATCGATTTCTCGATTTTAATCGATTCTCATTTTTACGAACCGATATCGATTCTTAAATCCCAAGAATCGATTAGTCATCCTGTTTTCAGTTGATGAATTAATGGAACATTGTAGCACGCATCCCATCCAATAAAGGCAATAATCTTTGTGCTTTGTTACTATTGATATGAAACAAAGTCTCAGAATTCAAATTACGTCCATTTTCTTACGAAATTCAAAAACATAACTGTTTTGGCGCTGTGGCGTGAGATCGCTCTGGTGCGCGCAGCTCAGCTCAAGAGAAGCAGCAGCGCCGAGCATCTTCTCTTCCGCCTTAATATTACCAGTTACAGCGTGAAATAAACAACAATGAGCATCTGAAAGTGTGTTAAAAGATAGAGTACAACTTATCGAAATCCTTATTGTCACATGGAATCGCTCAATCAGTGTTTCAACCGTGGAAAGACGTCAGTGAAACAGCTTGTATACAATATATGTGACGTCACAATTACCTCAGAAAAACCATAGTGACCGGCATGAACTCGTTAGTCAGCTAGAAAAATTAACTATAGAGAGGGGCATTTTGCTAAATATATGCACCATATTACATATTCATTATAATGTTTTAGGTTCTTCGATATTTAATGCATGTTTGAAAAATCGGTCAAGTTTTTATGACAGCCACCATTTAAATGTTTATTTGTCATATAACTTTATTATTAGAAAAATAAATAAAAGTGTAAATTAAGTGTTTGTATACAAATTCAGTAAATTTTAATGATACAACTGACTCCCATAGTTTATAGCATTGGTTAAGAGATTTGTTTTCCTTGAAAAAATTTGCCTTGTATTGTACCTGATATCCAAGATAATCAATATTGAATCAAATCGAAATCCAATCGAATTGCAAGCTTGTGAATCGAAATCGAATCGAATTGTGAAATTTGTGTCAATACCCAGGCCTAGTTAACACTCATTATTTTTTTAATACTTTTTCTAGAGTGCGTGCAGTTGAGTTCTGTTGACAACTATGCGTCGCTCAACATAAGTCACTTACTGCGTTGCTCTGATTGGTTGTAAGTATCCAATTGAATGCAGAGTTTTTTTTTTCCTGGTTCGGTTAAGACACGCCTCATAATCAAAGACCTATGGAGCAGTATCAGACTCACATTCTGACTAGAATATGAGTATGACGAAGTCAGGCTACTGTAGCACTGAATGAGGCACAAAAACATATGCGCTTTCTTAGATAAGCAGGAAACAGCTCCGCAACTTCTACTACAGCATCGGAGAAATATATCTGTTGTGTAGTACTTCCAAACACAACTGAAAAACCAAAACGCTTTATAAGTGTACTCAATGCAATAGTAAACCCAACTATTATCAAAGTCTCTTGCCACCCCACTCGGTAGATAATTCCTTGTAGCAAGCGGTACTACACTGTAAAGTGATCATTTACCCCCCAAATAAAACTGGAATCATCTGTTCACCCTGATGTTGCTCCAAACCTGCATGACATTGAAAAACGAATCGGTTACCTAACGTAACCTCGGTTCTCTCTAGATGAGGGAACGAGTATTGCGCAAGTTTAGCTTGCGCTACGGGAAAGATTCATCTTCTCGAGATATTGAAGCCAAAAATTATCCTTAATTTTGTATTCATTGTCAACGCAGTGCAGCAGCTAGCAGACCTAGAGCAGGCTGAGTCGCGTGCTCATTGGCTGCTGTGCGGCAACTGCTGCAGCCTACCAGTGAGCCCTGGCATGACGTCACACCCAATGAAGGGCGCTCGCGCCCTTTACGCGTCTCAGCCCGCCAGAATGGGCGTGGCTTAGCGTATGTAACAGGGCTCGGAGGCTGAAATCTCTGGTTTTCATCGACTGAAGCGAAAAAGCGCTCGTGGCGCGAGCACTGCAGGTTACGCAATACTCGTTCCCTCATCTAGAGAGAACCGAGGTTACGTTAGGTAACCGATTCGTTCTCTTACGAGAGGTTCTCTCGTATTGCGTCAGTTTAGCTTACGCTACGGGAACACTTTGTCAACGCCGTGCGCGCCAGCATCCGTAACTTGAGTCCCAGAAGACACGGGGAACCCAGTGAACGGGAATAAGCGCATGCACATAAGCACTCACAGGGAATACAGAGGGGCGATGCCGGTCAATGTATAAGCATATAGCACATATCCTGATACAGTGCAGCTCAACCAGAGAGCTGAGTAATATGCGAGTCGCCTGCGCACGATCTGGACAGGACTGACCTCTCACTTAGACTGACAGCAGTTTAGCCTGCAAGGCTGGAACTTCCAGGTTATAAAACCTGGCAAAAATGGATGGGGAGGCCCAGCCCGCCGCCACGCATATGTCCTGAATAGAAATTCTGCTGGACCATGCCCAGGGTATATGCAGGAATCTTGAAGTTAATTTTAATACCTTTTCAAGACTTTTTCAAGACCTTCTCAATATTTTTTAATACCTCACCGCCACTTCAAGCTGTAACCATTTACATCAGTGATACTTCTTAACAGTTTTAGTTCGTTGTAATACGTGTGATTTTTTTTCCCCGCCCTGCAACCGATTTCATTGGTTTAGGTTACAGTGACGGGTAGGTTTAGGGATCAGTGTTTGGTGTAGGCAATCAGTACAGTGATTGGCATGACAGAGAGGCAATTTACGAACGCACCCAAAATAGCCTAGTTTTTTTATGTACCTGTTCGTTTTTTTAATAAAAATGACTAAATTCACACTCTTTTACGATGTTTTTGGGACTCAAACTGTTAGACCGCTAATTCAGAAAAAAATACTTAAAAATTTAAGACTTTATAAACCCGTGATAAGACTTTAATACTTTTTAAGGGTCTTAATTTTCCCAAAATTGATTTATCACCTTTTAATACTTTTCAAGACCCCGCGGATACCCTGATGCCCACGAAGAGGCCATGCCTCTGGTGGAATGAGCCCTGACGCCCAGAGGGCATTGCAGACCTTTTGACGCGTAACCAGCCGCTATAGCGTCCACTATCCATCTGGATAGGCTCCGTTTCGAGGCGGCGAGACCCTTGGTGCGCCCTCCAAACGAAACGAAAAGCTGCTCCGAACACCTGAACGGGGCGGAGCGCGTAATGTAAACCCTCAGCGCCCTGACAGGGCAGAGGAGATTAACATCGCTCTCGATATCGGATGCTGGCAGATCACTTTAGGAACATATCCGTGTCTAGGCTTTAGGATGACTTTTGAGTCATTCGGTCCAAACTCGAGACACGCAGCGCTGACAGACAGCGCGTGTAAGTCCCCAACACGTTTAACTGAAGACAGCGCAATCAGGAAAACGGTTTTGAGCGACAGGTATTTCAGATCCGCAGAGTCTAAAGGCTCGAAGGGGAAAGTTTTCAGGGCCTCTAGGACCAAGGAAACATCCCACAGCAGAACAGAAGGGGGGCGCGGGGGATTCATCCTCCTAGCTCCTCTAAGGAAGCGGATGACAAGCTCGTTCCTTCCCAATGATCGGCCGCGCGACGATTCTGAGAACGCCGCAACGACTGCCATATACACTTTGAGCGTGGAGGGGGACCTGGCCTTATCCAACAGCTCTTGAAGGAATTAAGCAGCCACGGAACCCCACACCTTCGTGGGTCCAAGTCTTTGTCGGCACACCATTTGGATAACACAGACCATTTAGATGCATAGAGCCTTCTAGTAGAAGGAGCTCTAGACTGCGTGATCGTGTTCATCACCGCGTCTGGCAGGGCGACGGATACCCGTTGATCAACCAATGCATGCAGAGACCAGCGCTCTGGATGGGGATGCCAGATCGCGCCGCGAGCCTGAGGACGGCGAGCGAACTGTAACGCATATCCCAGCCTTATTGTGCTTAGCACCCATTCTGATATCCCAGGAATCGCTTCCCACGTTTTTATTCGTGCCTCGGGGCAGAGTGGTCACCGCGGTCTGATCGCTGCACTGCGCAGGCTCTAGACACTGAACCGGAAGAGTGGGCGCGGCGCGCGCGCTCTCTGTGCTCGAAAGCGGCGGCTCGCAGGCTGTTTCATACATAGCGTTCTGACTGTGACGGGAGTGATCTGTAATCACTTCGTGATGCACCGGCGGCGCGTTTGTTAGTAAGCGTGGGCGCTCGTGAGCGGGCATGGGACTTACATTTCTAACCTGGCCGATGCGCGGCCGCACTTCGTGACGCGAGAGGAGCGCCGTGGGTGAAGTGCATGTCAGTAAGCGTGAGCGCATGCGAGCAGGCACGAGACTTACGTTTATAGAACGCCTGACATGAGGCTGCACATTGTGATTTGCGAGCGGCGCCGCGCCGTGGCCGATGTGCATGTCAGTAAGCGTGAGTGCCTGAGCGCGGGCACGAGGCTTTTGCTCATAAACTGACAGATGTGAGGCTGCACATTGCGACGCGCGAGTGGCGCCGTGGGTAAAGTGCGGGTTAGTAAGCGTGAACGCTTGCGAGCGGGCACGAGACTTAACGCCTGCTTTACAAGAGGCTGACCTGGCCGTGTGACAGAGCGGGCAGAGGATAGATGTGGGCACATCTCCTACAGCTAACACTCGAGCGGCATTTGCCCGCTTTATGTGAGTGGGCTCCGTGAGTGACACGGGAAGTGTTGTGCTTGCATGTAGGGGCGGGCACTAGAGCGTGGGCGCTTTCTCTACACTTAAGACACCATCGGCGTGAGCCGGATAACCAGACATACTGTGTGCAGGGGTGAGCACTGGGACGTGGGCACCTTTTCTACACTTAAGACACCATCGGCCTGAGCCCAATGCATCCCGGCGCGCGTGCCCTCGGTGCTTGAGTACGGCGGCTCGCTGACAAAAGGACGACCCAATTGCTATGAATGGGAGCGTCTTGTGATCACTCTGTGATGCGCGAGCAGCGCCTTGGGCAAGCGTTTAGTAGCAAGCGTGAGCGCTCATATTGTAAGCGGCACGGGACTTACATTTGCATGTGACGCCCCGATCGTTTGGGATGGGGGGCATTTTGTAGACGCGCGGGCGGCGCCCGGGGCGAGGTGTGTATTAGTGAGCATGAGCAGGCACGCAATTTACACTCATACGCAACGACCCGATCGCTTGGATGGGGCGCGTTTTGTGATAACCTTGTGACGCGTGAAGCGAGGTGTTTGTCAGTGAGCGTGAGCGGGCACGCGATTGACACCCAGTGTTTCCCTAGGATTTTTTCAGGGGGGGGGGGGGGGGGGGGGGGGGGGGGGGCGATCCCCCAAAACTAACGTCGCGGAGCGGGCGTGTTACGGATACTTGGTGTACATTTTTTAGTAATCAAAAATCATGTCTAATTAATTCAAATCATAAAACTTTTATTATAAACAATTATTAAACTTATACAATCTTTTTTTTTAAAATCTATTAAATGTTTTTTTCCCACACAAATTCTGTTGTTTTTTCTGGTAACCAAATGAAGACAAAACATTAATTACATTTCTTTTAATCATATGAAATTGAACAAACTTTTTTGTCAAACAACGTGCTGCACAATGATCTTTACTGTTAAAATTAAAACATGGAAGAAAAATGTATTATTCCTTAAAAAATAAAGTTGAGATCATAATTTATTTGTATTAGTGTTAGTATTATTATTACATTGAGATGCATCTAAATTCTACTGTACAACAGTAATATATTTCAGTCAAGTTAAACCGAACTTTTATTTTGACGGGTTGCCGTGAAGACCTTTGAGTTTCTGTTTATGACATGACGATATATTTCTCAAATGAAGCAGTTAAATGCTCACGGAGTTACTTTAAGAGCGGATCTAGAGTCTGGAGAGGAAGTTCATGCATTTGTGTCCTCATATAGGCAAAAACATCCTTTTACTGTCAATGAAAACAACAGGTCGATCGTCACGCGTGCGTGTGTGGACGTGCACCAGCTCGAGCGTGTGTGTGTGTGTGTGTGTGTGTGTGTGTGTGTGTGTGTGTGTGTGTGTGTGTGTGTGAAATGAAACTGCGCGTCTTCTGCAGTTCATTCATTCACAAAGTGATTCATATTTAAATAGTATTTTAGCCGTTTAATATTCACACACTAGTCTGTCGTGATTTGATTTCAAGTGTACTAAACTGCTCTATCGCGAAAAGCATAGCCGCTAAAGTTACTACATGGAGCTCTGTCTTGCGTCGTTTTTTTTTTTTCTCGGGGATTTTTTCATTCAGGGGGGGCGGGGGGCAGTTTTGAGGGGGCGGGCCGCCCCCCCAAAACAATGGTAGGGGAAACACTGGACACCCATATGCAACGACCCGATCGCTTGGATTGGGAACGTTTCGTGATAACCTCGTGACACGCGAGCAGCATGTGAAGTGTGTATCAGTAAACGTGAGCGCTCGTGGGCGGGCACGGGACTTACACACATAGATTGATATGAGGTTGAATTGGCCGTGTGACAGAGCGGGCAGAGAGTAGGCGTGAGCACGGACTCGTGGGCACGTCCTACATTTAACACTCGAGCGGCACCTGCCAGCTTAAGAGAGTGGGCTCTGTGAGTGGCACAGGAAGTGTTGTGCTTGTGTGTAGGGGTGAACACTAGGGATGGGCGATATATTATCGTTTGCGATATATCGTTAAAATTTTTCCTCACGATAAGAATTAGTCTTCCCGCGATAATAACGATAAAGCCTATGTCGGGAGTCACGGGACCCATTCGCAGTTCACGCGCATGGCGGAAGGCGGACGTGAAGCTGAGGTGAAGTTTATCGCTAAACGAGTAACTACCTCTACAATCTGGAACTGGTACACACAGATTTTCACCCACCCATCTCGCCAAACACTGACTGAGCGCTTGAGAGTGTCGCTCTCCATCAAGTGATCCGTAAAGCCTACTATATCAGTTAATCTCAATGAATACCCAGTGTATTTGACGCGCAGTAAACACTAGTGTGACACACACGACTTGCTGTCACTGCTGAGAGCGCTCCGTGTTTCTCACACACTCGATGAGAGAGAGAGAGTCTTACATACCACGCAGAATTGAAGTGTACATGACGTCTACAGTAGGTAGCCAACCAGAATGCCTATTGCCGCCGCGGCGTCTACCGCGGTGAATTCACCGCGGCAAAAAAAAACCAGTCGCATTTCTAAGTCATTCGCGAAATGACCGCCAGGTGGCGCAAAGGGACATTTAGCGAAAGCAAAACGTATGTAAAAGTAGCCTACATTTTTAAATAGAATATAGCAAACTTTTAAAGCAGAACATTTTATGAATCAAAATTTAAAAGAGGCCTATCTCGCAGTCAGTGAAAATAAATTAGGTGCAATCAATGATGCTAAACTATTGAGGAATGAGAAGATTGAAGAGTGCATCTGTCGTTTGTGGGCACACTGACGCGTGAACAACCGAGCTTGTGGTCGAGTGGTAGAGCTGACGGTTCATCAATCGGAAGACCTGCGTTCAAATCCCGAACTAACATGGACTTCTGTAAAAATATATATATTTTTAGGCTATTAATGCAGATTTGTTTAGTTCTAAAACTCTGTTACACCATATATTTTTTTGCTTATATTTATAAAATAATATTACCATGCATTTCCATTTTACACTAAGGAACAAATAGACTATCCAACAGAACGACTTTAGATCTGTAGCTAATAATACCAATTGTTCAAAAGCAGTTTTGTATAAAAAAAAAAGATATAGGCCTATATATATCTATATTTGTTTTATTCCCTAATCCCTATAGCCTACATAGAGTTTTTAAAAACATGGTTTTAAGTAAGTTTTCGACAAACGAGGCAGCGCGTTCATTTGATTTATTTTTCTCATAACAGCTAAAATAACTTAATAGGCTATACGTGATTTTTTTTGGTCATACAGATAAGAGTAGAGTAGCTTACATCGTTCAAAACTGTAAACTTTTTTTTAGGCTAATGATAAAAGTTTATCTGTCGTCTCTCTCGGTCTCCGGGAACTGCGCGTCACAAAAATAAACCGAAAGCCACTTGTCTCAGCTCAGACACGATAGGAAATCGGATATGTCTAAAGCCTTTAAATGTCTAAATATTTAGGTTAATAAATGTTATCTGATTATGTAATCCATATGAAAACGAGAGCTACAGAGAATGTGCTCAAATATGTTTATGTGATTGTGAGCGCCTCGCAATGAGAAAATGACAAGGTGAAAATCTCGTTTAATTAAAATCGCCCTGAATTAAAATGTAAAAACAGATCAAATCATTTATTCGTCGAAGTGTTGCTATATTGTTTCATTTAAAGTTCATAATTATTATCTAAATGTTATTTAGTTTATCAGCAGTAGGCTACCACGAAGCACCGAGATTTATTTGAATAATAATAATTTTAAAAAGAACTAATTCACAATTTGCATGCCTGGACCCAAAGATCCCTGTAGAATTAACTATTGAGTTGAGCATTTTGTTCATGACAACAAAATGAACATGCGTTTGAAGATTATATTTCGTTTTGCTTGGAAAAAGCTGGCCCAAACCAGTTTTATTTCTTAAATTATTTAAATAATGAAATATTTAGTAATAAACTTTTATGACAGAAATACCACTATGTAGCTTAAATCATTTAATTCTTTCATTATCAACACTTTAATAGCCTAATGCTAGAAGAGCGATTTAAGTGTGAATTGCGACTTCTCTTTATTTTAAGTCAGACTCAGACTCAGAGAGCCTGTGGGGGGTTTGGAGGGACAGACAATAGGTGTTAATGTTCCTCATTCATATGGAGAGTGTCAGATAGCCAGCCCGATGGCAAAGGCAAAATTATTTTAAGGAAAGGCTACATCTCTCGATGTGTCCCCATATTTGATTAAATTATACATATTGTAGTTTGTTTATTGTAGCCTATTTAAAGTGTTTTCACACACAAATTTAAATTGAAGTGTTCAATCCAGTTGTTTCAACTGGTTCTGTAGAGTTTAAGAATGTTTGAGCAAGGGAGACTAAATAAACTTGCTGAGATCCAGCGCGAGAGAGGCAAAACTCATGTTTTTAATTTATGTTGCTGTGGACTATTTTCGATTTGTACCGTTTCGTTTAATTTAGCTGCAATTTCTTTGGCAAAACAAATTTAAAATGTAGCAAGAATAAGATTGTGTGTTTCTTTTTTGCATGGAAATAAAGTCTAAATGCAAGTTAGGTTGCCACCGGTCCCGGTTTTACCGGGATTGTCCTTTTTAATAACCTGGCTGTCCCGGGAAATTGAAGCACTCTCCCGGGACAATGAATGTCCCGGTTTTCGAAAGGCTACGTGATTATGCAAGTTCAAACCATAGACAGGTTCAAACTGTGTAGCGCGCGGCCGCTTGCACGGCAGAGAGAGGGAGAGACAGAACACCGGCTAGATCCTCCCTAACTACAGATGGTAGTCGCCGCTCAAAGTGTGGGGCGCGCCCCTCTATGGGTGGGAAATAGAGAAGTGACAGGTTGGGCGCGCCAACGGGAGGAACTTTTCCTTTTTATGCCTTTATATCTTTATTCGTTCATGGCGAGTCTACATCGCATCTTCATCTTTGCAGCGACGCAGAAAACACCAGTTTATTAATAAACAATTAAATGTCTCCTTTCTATTTTTTACACATTCACCTTTGCCGGCTCGTGCGCTTGAGTGCAGCTTTATAACACTCACTCATTACCCTGTCTAGCCTATTTAAGTTATTAAATCAATATAAAGGGGTGATTTGTCCACTGATGGCTTAAATAAACAACTAGGCTACTAGTTGACTAGAAAAAAACTAGTCGGAGACAGCATGAGCGCGCGACCTGAGCGGAATGAGCGAGCCGAGGAATATCCAGAAATGCTCACATGCTCTGATCGGAACAAAGGAATTTTGACATAATTAATCATTAGTTTATATCTCATGCACTGCCCATAATTTTAATCCCATATCAAACACATTAGCCTATGTTATGTCTATTTTCATTTTTTCATTTTTTTGTCTTGCCAAATGGATTTCTCTTCTTTTCTTTTTTTTAACATTTTGACACAGCAGCACTTTTATTTTCTCTATTTTTGTTTTTGTTTGTTTAGTTTGTATTTAGATACTAGCCTACTTGTTACTTCAATAAATTGGAACATTTTAAGCTTGTTGCGTATTTCATTAGCATTGTGTTGGGGCGATGGGGGCAGTGGGGCTTGAAAATTATGAGTATCCATCGGGTGCAGAAAAAAGATTGCATGTGTGTGCTAGTGTGCGTGTGTTTATGAAGCGAATGTAAGAAGCCCCCCCTAACAACCCCCAGCTCTACTGTAGCAATAATATGCCATTGATATTAAACAAAACGCTTGACTTTAAATAAATAAACAGTTAATAAACTCGCAAATAAACAGTCACCTATTTAAGCATCAAGAACGGTTAAAGATAAATGCTGTCGGCCAAGATGGTGTTATATTGAGATTCGATCTCGGGTCTCTTGGATCTCCGTGTCGTTGCGTTAACCACAGAGCCACCGCCTGAACGTTTACGTCAACGTCTTATACTCTTGCAAAGCCTTGATGTAGCCTAATATGTTTCTATTGCAATGTTTTATATGGAAATGTTTTCATTATTTATTCAATTTAATTTAAGTATTGTGATGAATTATTTTAACTACATTTCACTTAAATTCATCTGCTACCAGCTTTCAATCGCTCTGAATGAGCCGCGACGCAGCGGCAGATTACGCAATAGAGAGAATAAACGGTCACTTTTCAAAGTCTGTGATTGTAGCGCCTCTTAGCGGTTAAAGGCAGCAAATACACCCCGAATTTCACCGCCGCGGCAAAGCGGCGGCGTTGAAAGTATTATTCTGGTTGGTAACCTACTGTACATGTAAATTATATTATTTGTTGTATTTTCCTGTAAAAATAATGGAGTTCATTTGGAATTATTCAGCTTTTATGAGCAAGCAGAAACTAATGCACAAACGCAGACGTGATAATATTCATGAACCTAGCTCAATCATTAGTGCGGTTTATATTGTTGTTAGTATCAGAATTCGTAGTAGCTAGTATTAGTAGGCCTATAACTATTCGTTGTTAGATTTTTTACATTTCAAACTTGTAAATTATTTGAATTATTACTGTGTGTGATGTTTTTCAGTATAGTTGCACTATTTAAACATTATCTGCACTTTTACAGAAGAAATTATGCAACTTTTCCATTTCTGCAAGGGATGGTGTTTGGATTTTTACAGTTTTTTTTAATTATTATTATATGTACGGTAATTGGTATTTTATAGGAGCCTCTTGAAGGGTACATTTTACTTTGCATGCAGATATCACGTATAGCCAAAAACAGTGGTGAATGTGGTATTATATAAATATCGTCATTTATATAGTTATCGCAATAAATGCCAGAAAATATCGTGATATATTTTTAAGTCCATATCGCCCATCCCTAGTGAACACTGAGATGTGGGCACATCATCTACATATAAAACACCATCGGCGTGATCCGCATAACCAGACATTATACTCTTTATGAGATCTCTCTGGGTTGCCGTGACGACGGCGGTTGTGTGCAGGCGAGCGGGTCGTATTACCGGCTCGTTGGCTGCTGGATGAACCACTGCAGTAGCCTGTTCGAAGGGGACTGACAGGGAGAGGAACTTTGACGGTGGTCCGGCCGTGGCGTTACTCAGCCGTCTTTCCCTCTGGCTTTTCGTCGGGAGAGCAGACTTTGAGCGCCATCTTGCGGAGGGCGGACAAAAGTGCACTGCAACTGCTTTCTCCACCGGGGGGATAGAGTTGTATCCCTTCTCGGTGGCGCCGTCCACTTGGGAGAGCAAGGCGGAGACGTAAGGGTGGAGCCTCGCGGAGAATGGTGCATTTCATTTCATTTCAATGGTGGCGATTCCCTTCGCCTCGTCATCTGAATCGACAGCAGTGCGGGCTGTAGCCGGCGGCTGCGTGTCGGTGAAGAGGGGCGGACGGTGTTAAAAACCTCGAGTCGAGCCCGCAGGGTCGACATCGGAGGTTCCTAACCCAGGGAGAGAGTGATCTCTGGCGCTGGGCGGGGCTCAGCACGAGCCCCAGGAAGCGAGACGTTTTTAGAAAAACGTCTTGCGCTCTTTTAGGAAAGGGGGGTGTGTCGCAGCGGCGAACACACACACAAGTATTGAGCTTAGTAAGGATACGTCGCAGGATAGCATAGCTCCCACGGCAGGCTGAAGGTGGCGAAGACGGCCGGCTTCTTCAGGCACTGTCCTAAGCTGGCTTGTCACGTTTCATCGGCTTCTCAAGATCCAGCGATGCGAAGAGCTTCGCTGAAGAGATGAAAATCAGAGATTTCAGCCTCCGAGCCCTGTTACATACGCTAAGCCACCCCATTCTGGCGGGCTGAGACGCGTGAATTGGGCGTGACGTCACGCCAGGGCTCACTGGTAGGCTGCAGCAGTTGCCGCACAGCAGCCAATGAGCACGCGACTCAGCCTGCTCTAGGTCTGCTAGCTGCTGCACTGCATTGAGAATGAATACAAAATTAAGGATAACTTTTGGCTTCAATATCTCGAGAAGATGAATCTTTCCCGTAGCGGACGAGAGAACCTCTCGTAAGAGAACTTTTGTTATACAGAAGAAACAAGTTCAAACACAAACATTTTTGAACGAACCATCAAAGCTTTTCCACTGCTGAACAACTTTTCCAAAGCTAACTACAACCAGTGCAGTGCATCAGCGCATCAGACCTCAGGAACGGCCCAAATGCCGCAATAACCAGAAAAATAGATAAATGTTGTTGTTTTTTTGGCTGATCATCGTTTTCACTCAGGTACTTGTGCCCATCCCTAATACACTAGGGATGCACCGATATGAACATTTTGGCCGATACCGATAATTCTTTACATTTGAAAGCCGATAACCGATATATTGGCCGATAAATCTAGATAATTTTTTTTTATATACTTTGATAGCCTGTATACATAAACAAAAGGCTCACAATTAAAAGCCTTGTCTCAAACACTTTTAACATAAATCAAGCATATACTACAGTATACAGCCTTTTGAACCAGTGTAAGATTCCTTAACTTTTAAAATTAATTTTACACTCCTATGGGCAACTTTCTTTATTAAAAATGGTAACACTTTATAATAAGGTTTAATTTTGTAAGCATTAGTTAGCATGAACCAACAATTTTATAAGACATTTTTAGAACGTTTTATCTAACAGTAGTCAATGCACTGTGAACTAACATGAACACACATATTTTATTAACTAACAATTAAAGGCTATTGCTCTCTGTTACTTAATGCATTAACAAATGAGACCTTATTGTAAAGTGTTATCAAAAAATCTATTGCCTAACAAAAAAATAAAAAACCTAAATATTGCAAACAAGTCATTAGATAGGCTAACACTGGGCTGCATATAAAGAAACAAAATGCATGTGCCATGGATCAATAAAATGGAATCGCCTCCGCATGGACAATAAGGAAATTATTTATATCAAACCATATCGTTGATGAAAATAATACAAGAACAAAATAATGTTAGTTATTAATTATAACGCAATGTTTTTTTTTTTTTTTTAAATAAACAATTTTAATATTACAGTAGCCTAATAGTAGCTAAACCTCTTTAATAGCATTACTGTTTCAAATGACATTGCTGTGTGAGCTGCGTGAGCTGAAGCTGAAGAGAACAAACGTTAAACTGAATCGCTTTGCTAGAAGGTTAATCAACTCGACGGTTGCTGAAGAATGCAAACCAAAAGAATTCACAAATTTATTACAATGGTGAATATAATTATATGACAGTGTAAATCATAGCTTTTAATGTTTTGCATTGTTGTTTAATCTGCGCGCACTGAAGCTGAATAGAACGAGCACCGGGAAACTTTTCTAGGTTGTTTAAATCCACGAAACGCATGATATGTGAGAATAATCAGATATTTATATTACATCAACTTTATATTATGACTTATCTGCACAAAAGGACGTGAATGCACAATCGAACTTGTGCTGGTCATAATGTGTAGGCTAATCCCTGTTCTAGAAGCGCTATTCCCACAACAACGCGCTGAAACGGCAACTAAACCCAGATAATTCACAACGTTTTATTACAATAGTGTTCTCATTATAATGGCATGTATATGATAGTCCCAATTATAGTTATAAAAGTGCATTGATGTTTGAGCTGCGCGCACGCTATAAAAATGATCACCAGAACAATGAAGCGCTGCGCATGCGCGCGTCGTTCATTAACTCAACCAAATGCATCCTATATTAGATTAATCAGATATATAGGCCTATACACACAAAATAAACATATTACGACTTACAATGGCACATAATGCTGCGAATGCTCAAGAGAACTTGACTGTGCTCGTCATGAAGGCTTAACTCCATAGACGCGCTCTTTCCGCCTCAACGCGCTCGTCGCGCTGAAACACTGGCGAACAAGAATTCACAACATGCTTTTACAATCGTGCTCTTATTATAATGTTATGAAGCCTATATGACAGATTTGTGCTGCACATGTTGCACTGAACTGTATCTTCCTTTTCGAAGTGAATCAGTCATTCAGAATCATCATGGCGAACCGCGCGCATCTCTCAACTGAAGTAAATAATCTATTATTTATCGGCTTTGATATATCAGCCCAATTTTCTTATCGGATCGATAACGATAACATCAAAAAAGACCATTTATCGGCCGATAACAATATGTGGTCGATATATCGTGCATCCCTATAATACACATATGGTGCTGAAGTCTGGAGAGGAAAAACTTGACTGGCTTGCAAAAAATAGATAAAAATCTAGTAAAATCTGCTTTGTAAATCTTGCCTACCCTACAGCTTGTAGTACCCGGACAATGTTTGAATCAAATAATTGAACTATGATATCATAGACCACGTGTCAAATTCTGCTCCTGGAGGGCCACTGTCCTCCAAGACACCTGCCTAGAAGTTTCTAGTAATCCTATCAGAGCATCCCTACTCTTCAGGACAGTTGCCCTCGAGGAGCAGTATTGGACACCCCTGGTTTGCAGAGTAGAACAGAGCAGCTCTGTTATGAATTTGAATCAATACTGAAACACTTTCCAGTGCCATTCACACTACAGCATAAGAAAACATCAAGCTTGTGTCAAAGGCCAAACACCGGCCAATGACTCTAATTCAATTTAAGTGAAAGATTTATAGGCCTATTGCTTTAAGACAATTTTAACCACTTGCCTTTCCGGGTTTGAACGCGCTTCTCGTGTATAAAAAGTATCTGTACACATGGCGTGGAATTTGCAGGAAAGCATTGCAGGAAATGCTTGACGTACTAATATAACTAAACATTATTTAAGCATATTCTCTTCGTTAGGATGTTGATAGCAACTGTTCATGTGTCTGTTCATTGTTCAAGTGTCATTCTTAATGTCTCATTTATCCAATATAAGAATGCATAACACCCTAACCCGAACTGTATTGTCCCTCATAACCGGTAGTATAACAAACCTATAAGCAAGCTAAATTGTTGCTAGTTTGATATGACATGGAAGATGAGCGAAGTGACAGAGTATTTTATAGCCAACAACACTAAACTTTTCTGTTTTCTTCTGAGTGGGCATTTCTTTGAACCCGCCGCGAGTGACAGTGAAACGCATGCCAAATCTTAACTAATTGAAATGATTTTGTTTTCCGCTCCAGATACACTTTGTAAAATATAAAAGCAAACCATTAAAAAAAGTAAACCACTAGTATTTCCAAGTCGACTAGCAGCAGTCATATAGTCTCATACATCGCTTTTTGTAATATTGTTGGATGTAAAACTGACACTGAGTGTTGCCACAGCTAAAAGTCCTATTCCCCAAAGATTCAAGCTGCCTGAGGAATTCAGCGTAATGACAGAAACTGCTGTAGGGCTTTCACTTTTATCATACCAGGTCTGACATCTTTTTAAGCATTATAGATTTACATTCCAACTATTCTTCTGGCTTTACATTGAATTAAAGTTCTTATGTACACCCCCACGCAATTTAGTGTTAGTGTTTTACAACTTCATATGGTCTGAGTTCTAGTGAAGGATCTGAATCAAAATCAGCTAAGGGGTATTTATATCTAACAAATCATAAAAAATAAATCATATTTTATAAGAAAATTAAACAACATTTTATCAAACTTTTAAACAACTGAGAAGACTGAGTAGTAAACTACATGATCAAAATCACCTGTCAAGTTTACAATATTACATCAGCATACGATTTAAACTGGATGACAACTGGGAGTCGAGATCACTCATTTAACAGTTAATGAAATAACAGACAAAATGAAAAAAATATCAGTCAAATAAAGAATATTATTGAAAATATTCAAATCAGGAATGTCAGATTCAAACCGCATAGTTTGTGCAAAAATGTCGAACGATGTTCACTAACCTGACAAAGTTTTTAAATTGGATTGGCTTTTTTCTCTTTAGCGTGCAGTGTGAACTTGGTATTTCACTAGGTTCGCTGATCATTCAGATTCAATTTTACTGATTGAAGAACAAATTTAACTTGCATGCTTTTAGCTTTATGAATTATGCACGTTATTGTCTCTGACAGACAGCATGTTGAAGACAATTTTTTTCCAGAAAATATGTGCGCTGGATCTCTGCTTCTCACAAAATATTAACATTATTGGGCACATTATTTTTGACAGACATCAATGTTGTGATATTCAAATGAAATGAAGTGGATCTGAAAACAGATGGATTGTAAGATTTATTTCTTAGCCGACAAATATTCAGTGAAGTCACTGATGCCCATGAGTGTGGTTTGAGTTCTAATATTCCAACCAACAGCCAGTATCATTTTTTGACGGATGTGATTACCTGCGTGAGGGGTGAACTGTTTGATTTTTGGGTTATTATAAAAAATGCTGATGATGTTCGAAATGCTTTTTGTGTGGTTCATTATACTTTTTTGGGGGGGGGGGGGGGGGGGGGGTTAAATTTATTTTGTGATTTAAATAAATTACTCAAAAACTAAAATGTTTGGTTTGTCAAAAATGTTACATTTAGCTGTTGCAAATTCGTTGACTTTTGAAAATCAAATAAAAAAAATTACCAGGAAAGGAGTAGTTTTGATGCACAAAGTTGTTTTTATTGTCTCTTCTTAACAAATATATTTTATTTAAACCCATGCAAATGCAAATCTTGTTGTAAATAATAGTAAAAAAATCACTTTTAAAAACTGTTGTTCCATTATTACCCCTTAGCAGATTTTGATTTTCTTCCCATCAGTCTGTAGTTATGTTAATGTCTCAAATATACTGTAACTCTTGTTCCTGTTCCTCTTGTTCTCTTTATCACCACAGTGGACACATTTGTGAGTTCTGTCCTAAATTTGATTCCTAAATCGATTCGGAGCTTAGTTTTTAATAACAGATAAAACACCCATATTCAGCTTGCTTCCAATTACACCGACACACACAATAAAATAATCTTTCACAAAGTTTGGAAAGGTTGAAGAGAATTACGAGGACATTCGTTCTATGTTCTAAGGCAGTGGTTCCCAAACCTGTCCTGGAGGACCACCAACACTGCACGTCTCCCTAATCAAACACACCTGATTCAAATCATCAGCTCATTAACCCATGTGATAATGAGCTGGTCAGTTGAATCAGGTGTGTTTGATTAGGGAGACATAGAAAACGTGCAGTGTTGGTGGTCCTGCAGGACAGGTTTGGGAACCACTGCTCTAAGGGATTAAACGAATAGGACAAACCACATCTTATATTTTAAAACATATCTGTGCATTAGTAAATACAGCTTATTATATCTCCCGCTCAGAGCCGGACAGTAACGGAGTACATTTACTTGAGTACAGTACTTCAAGTACAATTTTGAGGGATCTGTACTTTACTCGAGTATCATTTTTGGGGAGTACTCATGACTTTACTCAAGTACATTTGAGAGCCAAATATTGTACTCTTTACTCCACTACATATCTATCCATAAAAAAAAAAGGAAAAAAGAAAAATCTCGGAAAACCTCAATTTGTTGTATCCCTCTCAAACACGATTGGATTGTGCAGGCGCCACTGATTGGGACAGCCTATCAGCAATCACCTTCAGCTTTCCGTTAAAGTCAACTCCGGTCAGATTTAAATAAGAGACGAAACCATGGACGAAACAATGGATGAAGATGCAGCAGGTCTCATCTCGCCAGACTATTTCAATTTTCTGAAATTTTCTTAAAATGTTAAATAAAGCAACATGGTAAAAATATGAACATTACTTGATTTTACCTTCCATTCCTTTTACATTCTCCAAGGTATTAACATTAACATTTTTCATAACTCCATGTAGGACGTTTCTGTACATAAATGTAAGCACTGTGGCAGTAGTAATGCAATATTTAGAAAATGTACTCTTGTACTCTTGATACTCAAGTTCTTTTAAAAACAAGTACTTCAGTACTTTTACTTGAGTGGACATCTGACTGTAGTACTTTTACTTGTTGTACTTGAGTAAAATTTAGCAAGGGGTATCTGTACTTTTACTCAAGTAATGAAGCTGTGTACTCTGTCCGCCTCTGTTCCCGCTGTCTATGATGTCATTGGTAATAGGCTAATCAAACAACAGTAAAGCTGAGAAAGAGAGAAAAAAAAAAAATAACTCAGCTTTTGAATGGAGAACGTTCAGATACTCTTACCGAAAGCACTCGGTTTATAACTAGATAAAAAAAGTTTGTAGACAAACTTTAAGTTGGCATGAAAAAGCCTAGCCAGAAAGTTAAGAAGTTTTAAAAGCTTGAAGGTTTTTAGTTTGAAATAGTTTAAGTTTTAGTTTAGTAGTTTTAAAAGTTTGAAGGTTTTCAGTTTGAAATAGTTTAGGCCTAGTAGTTTTAAAAGTTTGAAGGTTTTCAGTTTAGAAATATTAGATGGAATGGAAACTTAAATGAGTCTCGATATATTAGAAATAGCACATAGATTGGCAGCTAATGGGAGTCTAATTGGCCTCTCCAACTGCCAAATTTTTTTGGGGGGTTAGAATGAAAGATTAAGAAAGAAAGATTAGTTAGAAAGAAAGAAAGTTTAAAAGCTTGAAGTTTAAAGTAGCCTATAGTTTATATAGATAGATTTGATCATTTTCAAGTCAGTAAACTAATTAATAAAAATAAAAAAAGTACATCAAGATTTGTTTTGGAATCGGATCGTGACTCGCAGAATCGGAATAGTGGGGTGGGGTCAACAAGATTCTATAAGACATTTTCACCTGGCTATACCCAATGTTTAGATATGTTGTGTTATTTATGCAAATTAGCACATACGTAATTAGATTAGTTATGCACCATTTATCCATGTTAACAAACAATTTAAAACAATTTGTAATACATTTTTGTTTGTCTTCATGCAAGTAATCAACTCAGTAATTTTCATGGTGATATCTAAAGGTTAAATTTTTTACCCTATATATCCATGTGAGAAAAAGAATGAATAGGTGTATGAATAGGCTATATTTGGGACTTTTTTGAAACTTTCCCTGATGGGATTCTTGGGGGCTTTTTTCCCGTACTCAGAAGCAAACTCAACTGATTTTGTATCCTCAATATGTCCTGTTGCAATTTGTTCTAGGTTGACCCCCATTTTGGCCTAAAATGACTGGACTATAAAGATTCCCACCCTTACCATATAATAAATAAAAATAATTAAATATACATTCATTCAGCACCAAGATGCCCTTGGGAAATACATACTGTTTTACGAATTAGGTTTATGCAGCACAATGGCAAAGTTCTCTAAGTCATGAGGGAGTCTATTTTCTGTAGTAATCAACATGTCTCAGATGCTGTTAATAGCATCCATGGTTCTGGAAGTGAGGCTTGGGAGCGGTATTTAGATGAATATGTAAAGATGTGCTGCGTGCTTTCCTCTCTCCTCTCAATAATAAAGTAAACATACAATGAAAATGCCAACGGAAAAAATAACAGAAGTTAAGAAAGCATCTGATCATAGTGACGTGGATACGTTTACATAAGCTCTGCAATTCAACACTCCAGTCAAGTCAAGCCACTTTTTATTTAAATTGTACTTTATACAATGGATTGCTTAAATTCAAGCAGCTTTACAATATTAAACATGCAAACACAGTGTCAGTGTCTCCTTCAATTAGAATTATAACTTAAAGGTGCTTTAACCGATGTCGGGTGACGTCGCTTCTTGTTGATGTTTAAAAGTATTGTCAAACAAAACGGAGGCTAGCTAGACACTCCCTCCTCTTCATCTGCGCACTAACCACTCAGGGCTTGACATTAACTTTTTGAGGCACTTGTCCTTCGGACAAGTAAATTTATGTTTCACTTGCCCATGCACAAAAGTCACTTGTCCGGGTAAATATTTGTAATTTTATCTAGGGCTGCACGATTTGGGGAAAATGTCATATTGCGATTATTGAGTTCAATATTGTGATTATTGAGGTCAATATTGTGATTGTGATATGCGATTGCGATAAAATAAACAAATGGTTTCATGAGTCAACTTGTTTGGTTCTAAAGCAAATGCACACACAGATTTGTGATCATTCTGAAATTAGCTATGACTAAATGATTGATAAGACCTATAATGATAAATAAGCCATTGATGTCTGGATAAAAATTATATACAGAAATTTAATAAAGTTATCAAACAGTCTGTGCTGCATAAATTATATATAGACTAATCCTTAATAAAGCTACACAAGTTCTTTAGTCAAGAGCAGTGAGTAATTTTCTGTTCCCTTTGTTCGTTGATTAACTTTACTGACAGAACGCTTTATTGGCAGCTGGCCCTTTAAGACCAGCAACAGACGCAAATCTTACACGCGCCTCATTCTCTCACGAGTCACAGCTCTTTATGTCCATTATGAGACTGCTCTTATGTTATAAACATACTCGACAAATGACATTTTGGCATAATTGTGTCGTGTGTTATTGTTCGTTCAAGCGCGAAAGAGAACTGTATTGCGCGGTCTGTGTGTGCACGATACTGGCGCGCGTCTTTCTGTGAGTCACGTTCAGGATATTCACATGCAGCACGAAAAATGTGTTCGTTTCAAATTGGTAAAATTAAATACATACAGGTGGCACATAACGTAAGTAACATGGCATTTTATTTAGTTTGAAATTTAACTTGTCCAGTGGGACAACTAATTTTCTCTTCCACTTGTCCTACAAAAATCCACTTGTCCCGGACAAGCGGACAAGCCTTAATGTCGAGCCCTGCCACTAAACCCCCAAATCGTTCTTGTCGGTTATTGACTGGAACAGTTTGTTTTTGTTGCCGTTTGAGGAGCCTGGGATGTCTGCAGAGACATCTTTTTACTGCGTGTTGAGGGGACAGGCTGTATGTGACAAAAAATGTTTTGGCCTAAAAACACGTGACATCGCTTAGAGCACCTTTCATTTTCTACTATAAAGAGGTTCTCCAGTGTGTTCATGTTTTAACTCGAGGACGTCTGACCTAGACAGAATTGAACCGGAGAAGATTTCCACCTCAAGGAAGGTGGAATAGGAGAATAGGAGCCCCCATACCTATTACGTCATCGCCAGTTACGTTATACACGAATGATAGTACGAAGGTGTTTACCAGCCAGAGTGAACTTTTCCAGAAAGTTTGCTAAGGAAAGCTGTTTTGAACTCCAGAAACGATTTCAAAATGAACTTTGATTTGCCCTGATTTTGTCTGAATTACGTCACATTAGTTTGTTTCTTCGATTTCGCTTGAAGTATATCGGGGCCTTTTTACTTTAGGTGTAGTGTATGTATATTCTTTAGTAGAAATGTAGCAATTAAACAATTTGTTAAAAAATTTGCTTGGAATCACAAAGACTACTCTTCTACATAACCATACCATTGCTAAGTCTAACAACCTTAGAATAATGGCAGATTTGTCTAAGAAAGAATAATGTTATTGCTAAAAACTGAGAATATTAATGGAAAATTTACTTCCAGAACTTTTGCTTTCCATAAAACTTTACAGATTTGTATTGAACCCCAAATATTCCTTTAATAAATAGGCATGAACAATTTTCCTGACTTTACAAGACGGTTAGCAATATATCTTGGAAATAAGTAATGAAGATCTTGTTACCTCATCACTCATAAGGTCAAAATAAGGTATAGAATGGAAGAACAGATTTTGAATAAATAAAGTCCAGAACCTCCCTTTAGTTTTATGATACAGTGGGAGTCAACATTTAGGGTACAAATAAGTAAAAAAATAAACTAGCCTATGTAATTTTACAGGTCTGCTGACCCAAGCCACAACAAAAAGCACCTAAAGTTCAAAAAGACAAGTAGGCTATATGGATCATGACTAACAGTTCTGGTATTGTCATCTGAATGGAGAGTATTATCTAGGTGTTTCAAAATGGGGACATTATGCACACTGGTCTTTATAAACTGGTCAAACATGTTTGAATGAATCTGTTCTCTTCATCACTCCTTTGTATCTTCTTCACACCTTTGTAACCCCTTTGATCATATTATTGACGAATTCATCTCAATAAACACATCAGTTCTTAACACATATGCAACGTTAATCATTATTTTCATTGGGCCAGTTCTCAAAAGATGCAGGAAACACGGTGCAACTGTATTTGACAATTCAAGCATTTAAGTAAATGAATACTTTAAGTATAGTCATGCAGCATAAACATGCAATATGTATTGATCATTAAAAAAAAAACACCAGTTTTAAACCCTGATAACAGATCTATAGATGAGAATAATGTCAGTCAGTCAGAATGTCAGTCCATCAAACAAGCCAGCAAGTGACACTAGACTTTCTAACTGCGTAATGACACGCCATATTCTATAATAATATCACCAACAACAAAACTTGAGAATGATCTAAGTGGAAAAAGAAACCAAGCAAATGCGATCATAACACACAACCCTGTTGGATAGCTAGGAGACAGGCAGGTTGAAAGCTACAAGCGAATTTAAATTCACAGGTCATGCTGGACAGAAGTCGAAACTAAGTTCCCGCAGAGCTGAACACACCATGAAGGACCGAGTTCACTTTCAGCTGTCCCTGTTGTGTCCATCAAACCACACAGACCTCATGGTTAGCAGCTAGCTTGATGAACTATCACTCTCCAAAGTGCCCTTCCTTCCCTCCCCCGCCGCCTCATCCACTGCCTCCACCAGCATCTCTCCACAATAAACTCCACAAAGTAACAACAAAGACGACACTTGCTCCACACTACTAGTTTAGTTTGCTAGCATGCAACCTTGCCGGTGTATCTTTAACTAGTAATGAGTGGGTAAGTCAGTTGTTAAGACTGTTTGCTAGTGCAGTCCACACGAGCCTTGGGACGCGTCGTCTATGTGCAACTACACACAAATATAATCGATTAACTGCGTCTAAACGGGCACGAACGGTAAAATCGCCGACATTCACCTCGTAGAGTTCCTCCGTGGCCATCATGTCACGATAATCTTCGACGTTGTGGCAATCCGTGAGGATTGTAGACACTTTTTCTCCTCCAGTTGCAGTTGTCTTTTTTGGCCTCTCCTCCTTTTTCAGTTGGTCGGGTGAGATGTGCTTGACCCGCACCGAGGATCTCTTTGCTGTTTAGTTCTCGCACTCAACGTCTATCCAACAACATTATAGTTAGGATAAAGCGTTTCATTCCCGATTAAGTCCAAACGAGCACTTTTGTCGGTCCAGGCAGCGATTTTCGAGAGTGTTACCGTAAACTAGTCTGTAGGCAGTGCTGATTACGCGCTCGCCTGCTCTCAGTTCTGCCACACAGGAAGTCTCAATCGAACGCAGATTAGAGTCTAGATGAGTTTGCACTGCCTGCAACACTTGATAGAGCTGTTTGTCTACGGTCATCTGTGTTTTGCAAATCTTTATCGGTGTTGATTTTTGAAGTGAAGGTCTAATGGAACATAACTGACGTAAGTTAGCAAAATAGTTTAAACAATAATCCATAGCTTTACGTGCCAGGTGAGTTTAGCCCATGACTCAGTAGCTATAAAACATTTCCATGAATGCCATGTTCCCCATGTGTCGTGTAGCCTACATGAATGTTTTTACAGAATCAAAGTATTTAGGATATTTTCTTCTCATTATTCGGCTTATTTAATAAAATAGCTGTTTCTGTTTTGAAGTCCATTAAAGTGCATCCATTCATGATAAAAGTCCTCCACACTGCTCAGGGGGGTTAATAAAGGCTTTCTGAAGTTAAGCGATGCGTTTGTGTAAGAAAAATATCCATAATTAAAACTTTATCGACTAAAATAACTAGCTTCCGGCAGATGACGTACACATATGCAAGTCGACTTGCGCCACAAGAGTAACTCGTAGGATAGCACTTATGAGGAAGAACTAATCTTTGGATTTAACCAAGTTTATTAGATACATCACAACAAGTCTCATCAAATATTCACAATTATTAGTTTACAATTACCCAATTTCTCATTTCACTCTGTCCTTATTTGTGTATGCGCTTATTTTGAACAAGATATGTTTCAGCGCTTTCTATGAGGGCCAGTCTGGTGAAATAAAACATTTATTTCAAAGTGGTGATGAGTGTGCAGATGACAGATCTAGAAGCCTCAAAGCAAGACAAATAGGGATTGAAAGACGTTTTGCAATCGTTTTGTATTGTCTTCTAGCCTTTACATGGTTTCTCATTGTATCTTGCCCATCAGAAACATAAAATTGAAAAGGGCTAGTTAAATTAGCAACTCTTTTAAAGTTGGTATGAACTACAAGTTGTGATATAGTCTTTTCTTTCCCTATTGTGATCTGAGTGAAATAGGCTTTTTTCGAACAAGAAAAAATGTAAGGTGGGACTTGATTTTGTCCATCTGAAATAGATTGGGTAGGATGTAGGAGTGTCGTAACTTTATACGCCTCTCGCGGTTAAAACAAACAGGGCTGGGTAACAAACTCAAGCACCTCCGACATTTCCCTTTAAAAATTCTTGTTTTAGACTTCTAATTTGTGACTGGTGTTTTGTTTTGTTTTGCTCTATCCTCTGCGTTTCCGTGTTCGTCATTACATAATGCGTCAGGTCAAGGGGCACTCTTACGTCCCGTAAATTCGATGCGTACAGTCGTCTGCCGGAAGCTAGTTATTTTAGTAGATAAAGTTTTAAATATGGATATTTTTCTTGAGGAATTTTATCATGGATGGATGCACTTTGATGGACTTCAAAACAGAAACAGCCATTCACTGCCATTATAAAGCTTGGAAGTGTCAGGACATTTTTTTAATATAACTGATTGTCATAAAAAGAAGAATGTCATATACGCCTAGGACTGCTTGAGGGTGAGTAAATCATGGGGTAATTTTCATTTTTGGGTGAACTAACCCTTAATGGTGAATGGTCTTTTTAAATAGATTGGTGTTTTCCACTGAGAGGAGAATAGTTCAGCAGATGCCAAAGGAGAACAAGGAAGTAGGTGAAAGAGCAGAGCAGAAATGTCACAAACTTTCAATGGTCCCCTTCAATATTACTTAAAGGGGTGGTTGATTATGATTTCACTTTTATAACTTTAGTTAGTATGTAATGTTGCTGTTTGAGCATAAACAGCATCTGCAAAGTTACAATGCTCAAAGTTCAAAGCAAAGGGAGATATTTTCTTTTAAAAAAATTGCTTTTTAAGGACTACAACAAACGGCTGGTATGGATTACACAACATTCCTCACGGGCTAGTGACATCACCAACCCTAAAATTTACATAATCCCCACCCCAGAACACGATTTATAGATTATCTAGACAGAATATGCTAATCAATGACTAGAAGATAACTACACATAAGCTACATAAATACATCAACTAACCCTTCAGGAATGTTGTCCACATGTTGTCACTTCTTCTTGAGTCTCTCCATCTTTCTGACTCCGGTTTGAACATAAAAGGCTAAAAGTTCATGTCTGTGTGAGGTAATCAAAGCTGCTAAGGACAAGAGCTCTTGAAGCTCTGACCCCTGTGCTGGTAGCAGCAGCTCATTTGCATTTAAAGGGACAGACACAAAACAAGACGTTTTTGCTCACCCTCAAAAAGTGACCACTTTAAAATGCTATAGAAAAATATCTGTGGGGTATTTTGAGCTAAAACTTAACATACACACTTTGGGGACATAGGAGATTTATTTTACATCTTGTGAAAAGGGCATTATACCACCCTTTAATTTTTACTAAAGTTTGGTGGTATTGCTGTGGTTCAGATGAAGCTAAAGTACATGCCTTGTATGGGATGCATTATTTCAGCATTGAGTCCTACCTGGAGCTTTTCTTCCAATTTCTTCCAGTTTAAGGATCACTGCCACAAGACCCCCAATCACCTCCAGAACAGGTTTTAACTCTTGTCTATGTTGTTGTCTGACATTGTAAGTCTTTATCCGTGTTGTTTACTGTATGTTTCGCCTCAGTTTTGTTTCCAGCCAATGGCAGAATTTCCCACTTTCTGGTTGTATAGTGTGCCTCGCCTTAGTTTCAGTCTCTGACAGCACGAAATTTACTGTTTACTCCAGGGGTGTCCAATCCTGCTCCTGGAGGGCCACTGTCCTGCAGAGTTTACCATAATGTTGAGATGACAACATATGACTTTCTACTCTGAGCTGTTCACATCCTCGGACTGGGAATTATGTGTTTCTATGGCAACACTATCAATGCTTAAATGAATCTGCAGCGGTCAGATGGTACAGCGGTCAAGGTAAGTGCTCACAGAAAATTCTCAGCTCATAGGTTGTAATTATGAGTTCTATGAGGACGTAAATGCTTTTTGCAAGTTGAAATCTCATAATTACGGTAATTACGACAAGCTGTGAATGCACCTTTTAGCTCCAACCACAATTAAACACACCTGAACCAACTAATAAAGGTTTTTAGGCATACTAGAAAATTCTTGGCAGGTGTATTGGAAGTTAGAGGTAAACTCTGCAGGATGTCCCTTTTTTTACACAAATGAGATCCAATCTGGGGTGCGTTTTCCAAAAGCATGCAAGTTCAATTGAGCTCTGTTGGTATCTATGGAACTTAGTTGCTTTTGTGAGAAACACCCTGATTAGCTGTGTCTTTTATTCTGTTTCAGGTAGTCAAGGTACCATTCGGATATGATGAGCACTAATGAGGAAGAACTAATTGTTGGATTTAACCAAGTTTATTAGATACATCACAAGTCTTATCAAATATTCACAATTTTGTTAGTTTACAATTACCCAATTTCTCATTTCAGTCTGTCCTTATTTGTGTATGCTCTTATCTTGAACAAGATATGCTTCAGAGCTTTCTATCCTTGAGGGCCAGTCATGGTGAAATAAAACATTAGGAATGTGAAGTAATTTAAAGTTGCTTTATTTCAAAGTGGTGATGAGTGTGCAGATGACATATCTAGAAGCCTCAAAGGAAGACAAATTGGGATTTAATGAAGTTTTGCAATCTGTTTGTATTGTCTTCTAGCTGTTATTTTGTTTAAAGATTACAAATGCTCATGAAAAAATAATGATGCACGCATGGATACATGATTTATAATAAATTATGCAATATTCCGTAAAAAATAAGAATTGTTATTTTGATTTCATGGTGACTTTAATATTAAGAGTAGATGTCTTTGCAGTTCATTTAGTTCTTCATTCTTTGCAGTTCTACTTATTGCATATTTGTCACAGTCACTTTGGATAAAAGTGACTGTGACAAATATGCAATAAGTAAAAGGGTAAATGAACAAATAAAGCATCAAAAAAGGTATTAAAAAAACTTTTAAAAATTGATGTAATGCATATTTTTTGAGTCAGGAACAATGTGTGTGAACAATTTTCAATTGTTAAAAAATATTTCAAAGTGTTTAAATGCATAATGTTTACAGTTTTTTTTTATTGTTACTGTTATAATTATATTGTGACATAAGGCAGGTGGGTTTGATTAGGGTTGGGGATGAACTGTGCGGGACAGTGGCAGGAGCAGTATTGGGCACCCCTGCCCTAGAGTATCTACAGTGTCTTAACACATTTTAATTTTGTGGTTGTGTTATTTATTCATATTGATTTATAATTATTGAATTCTAGTAGTCAGGTATTTAGTATCTTTATTTAATGTTACTTTTAAAGACAAAAAAAATTATAGCATATACAAGTAAACTTGGGCCTATCACAGGGGCTCTCTTACACTCTTGTCCCTTGTCCCCGTTGGTATACTGGGGTATCCGCTCTTCTGGTGTTGCCCTGGCTCTTGTGCCTCCTGACCGCTCTCTGCAGATAGACATGAGCTGAGTCCCAAACCCTCTCACTCTCCCTAAACCAGTGGTCCACAGCTGGAACTTCTGAAGTCTCTCCTGACCAGGGAAACAGGTGTGGTTGGAAACCGGAGTACTCACTGGAACGGTGTGAGACCGGTGGTAGGTTGTCAAAGAGTGTTCTGTGCGTACTCGGCCAAGTAATGAAACGACTCCTGCTGTGTTGGTGACTGTGGCAATATGACCTCAGGAAGTGGCTTTGTCCATTGGATTGTGGATAGTAACCTGAAGACAGACTCACTGGCACACCTAGAAGCTGGAAAAACGCTTTACACACCCTGGAAATTAATTGTGGGCCTCTGTCAGACACAATGTCTTCAGGTAAGATGAAGTTTCTGAACATGTGATAGAATAGTGGCTGTTGGGAGGTTCTTCATTGGGATAAGACGGCAAGCTTTGGAGAACCGGTCGACTGCGACAAGAACACGGGTGAAAGAATCAGATTCTGGAAGGTCTGTGATGAAATACTTAGATGTGACCAGGGTCATTGAGGTATGGCAAGTGGATGCAATTTACCTTCTGGAAAGTGAAAAGGAGATTTGGAGATGGCACAAGTGGGACATCTTTGCACATAGCAATGAACTTCCTGGGTATGGGGCCGATTGGGGAGGACCGGGAGGGTTTGCTGACTGCCTGGTGTCCTGAGCCTAAGGAAGAGTGTACAGCAGTGGGGATTTCTTTGAGACTGCAAGGGAAGCTCGGCTTCCCCTATAATGTTAAAAAATTAATGGTCAAATATGTATTTTATTGACTAAAAATGCGTTAGAACACGTTCATCTCGAAAACGAGTTTGTTCAGAATCAGCTACATATAGCAGGTCGGCTGACTCGATTTCCTTCTCATACATTCCTGGAGCGTTACAGTAACGGTGCATTTCCCTGTTGAAGCCTTGGGGCTGCTTTGAACAGTTTTTTTCAGTGCTTCGGAACTAGACGGTCATTGGATAAATCTGTGATTATGTGGACTAAGGCTGGACATCAAGGCTTCTGCGTGATGATTGGAAGGTCTGTCGAAAGACTGCATCTCCTTTTGATTGACAGCGATTTTGTACTATAAAAAGTTGCTTACGCTGAAGCTATTCGAGCTCAGTCCCATCACGGATTTTGCAAGTGTAAGAGACAAACTGCTGCAACCTATTTCTTGGTATTTGCTTGGCGAAATTGCTAGACAATTTTCATCATAAATTTCTCACAATTATACACCACATACCTTGTTTCAGTTTAACCTAATTCCCACATTTCCTCCGTCGAGTTTAATAACTTTTTAGATTGTTTGTTCATTCATTCATTAATACAGCTTCCCCTCTTTGAAAGACCAGCAGACTTTGAAAGACTCAATCCAATCTCACCATTCCTTGAGCGGCAGATTGAGGGCTAGCAACTCTGTTGCCGATGTCATAGTTCAATTCAATTCAATTCAAGTTTATTTGTATAGCGCTTTTCACAATACACATTGTCTCAAAGCAGCTTTACAGAAAGTGCATTTCAGAAATGTACAAAGAAAAATACAGTTAGTTAATCATGTATAAATTTAGGCATAACATATCGCCGGTGTTTAGTAGTCTCTTCACAGGCGTCGAGTCGTCTCTCCACAGGCGTTTAGTCGTCTCTCCACAGGTGTTGGGGCATCTGAAGTCTTCGTGAGAGGCTGGATACAAACTGGAGCTGACGAACGCTATTTACCTCGGGACTAGCGTCCCGAGATAACAGCAGAGAGGCAGATGGGAAATAATTAGCATAGCTGATGTTCATAATGTTAATGCATTCGAACTGATTCAGAAGTAGTATAAAAGGTAAGCATTAAGTGAATGCTTTGTTAAAGAGATGCGTCTTTAATCTAGTTTTAAACTGGGACAGCGAGTCTGAGTCTCGAACAATATCAGGAAGGCTATTCCAGAGTTTAGGAGATAAATGTGAGAACGCCCTGTTCTTGTAACACATATGAAATATGATTTTCGAAAGTCAAGTTGCGGTCTAGTATAACACCCAGGTCTTTTACTGTAGTGGATAGAGTAACAGGACATCCTTCTAAATTAAAGTTGTATTGTAAGGGATTTTGTGGGTAGTTTTTTGGACCAATAAGTAATACCTCCGTTTTATCTGAATTTAATAGCAGGAAATTACACGTCATCCAGCATTTTATATCTTTTAGACACTCTGTCAAGTTAGATAAGTTAGTGTTTTCATCTGGTCGTGATGAGATATATAATTGAGTGTCATCAGCATAACAGCGAAAATTAATTCCATGTTTTCTTATAATATTACCAAGTGGCAGCATATATATTGAGAATAGCAGAGGGCCTAGGACAGATCCTTGCGGCACTCCATAGTCTACTGATGTTATCTTTGATTTTTCCCCATTTAAACAGACGAAATGGTAACGGTCTGATAAGTACGATCTAAACCAGCTTAATGCCTGTCCCTGAACACCAGTGTAGGTTTGTAGTCGATCTAAGAGTATTTTATGATCTATAGTGTCGAACGCAGCACTAAGATCAAGTAGAACTAGTATTGAGATACAGCCTTGGTCAGAGGCTAAGAGTAAATCATTTGTAATTTTAACTAGCGCAGTTTCTGTGCTATGATGCGGTCTGAATCCCGACTGAAATTTTTCATAGATATCATTTTCTTGCAAGAAAGAGCACAATTGAGCGGACACAATTTTTTCTAGTATTTTAGACATAAATGGAAGATTTGAGATGGGTCTGTAATTTGCTAGGTTATTTGGATCTAATTGCGGTTTCTTAATGAGAGGTTTTATTACTGCCAGCTTGAATATTTTTGGAACGTGACCTAAAAATAAAGACGAGTTAATAATATTGAGAAGAGGCTCTTCCACTACAGGTAACACTTCTTTAAGTAGTTTAGTGGGTATTAGATCTAATAAACATGTTGTTGGTTTGGATGCAATGATAAGTTTATTTAGTTCTTCCTGTCCTATAGTTGTAAAGCGGTGTAGTTGTTCTAGAGGGGCCATAATTGAGGCCGAGTCATAAGACACCATAGAGGATTGTACATTTACAATAGTGTTTCGGATGCTTTCTATTTTCTCATTGAAGTAATTCATAAAATCATTACTACTATATTGTAATGGAATATTTTGCTCTGGAGACGTCTGATTATTTGTTAGTCTAGCCACGGTGTTAAATAAAAACCTTGGATTATTTTGGTTATTTTCAATTAGTTTGCGGATATGCTCAGCCCTGGCTGATTTTAGAGCCCTTTTATAACGTGACATACTGTCTTTCCACGCGATTCTGAAGACCTCTAAATTAGTTTGTTTCCATTTACGCTCTAAGTTACGAGTTTCTCTCTTGATAGCATGCGTAGCACTGTTGTACCATGGTGTTTTAGTTTTCTCTCTAACCTTTTTTAATCTAATTGGTGCAACAATATCTAGTGTACTAGAGAAAATGTTGCTCATACTGCTAGTCATTTCCTCTAGTTCATCTGTTTGTTTGGGTTTACTGAGCAGCTGAGATAGATCAGGTAAGCTATTTGAGAATCTATCTATAGTGGTTGGAAGGATTGTTCTGCCTGGTCTATAACGTGGTGCAACATGACAAATTTCAGCAGTGGGTATTATGCATGTTACCATGTAATGATCAGTGAGATCGTCACTTTGCGGTATAATATCTATATCGGTTGGATCGGTTCCATATGATATAATTAAATCTAGTGTATGATTTAGACGATGAGTGGGACCACTGATGTTTTGCTTCACCCCAAAAGAGTTTAATAGATCTGTAAACGCAGCCCCTAACGCATCATTTGTATTATCCAGTGTATGTTAAAGTCGCCAATAATTATTGCTTTATCGACATTGACCAATAGGTCTGAGAGAAAGTCTGCAAAATCTTTTAGGAAATCAGTATATGGCCCTGGAGGTCTATATACGGTAGCCAAGGCTAGAGATAATAAGGATTTCTTTCTTATATCTAAGAGCGTAACATTTAGCACAAGTACTTCAAACGAATTAAACCTATGACAAGTTTTCTGAGTAACATTAAGAATATCTCTATAGATTGTTGCAACACCGCCGCCACTGCCTGCTGTAATAGATAGTTCTGCTCCGCCATGGATAATTTCCTTAAAAGAAGGCACATAGATGGAGCTTTGGTGAATTCCCCTGCTGCTGAGACAACAGAGCCCCCACACCTTATGTGGAGGCATCCACCTCAACCAATAAGACCAGTTTGGGATCTGGATGTATGAGTGTGGGGGCGGTAGTGAAAGCTTCCCTTGAGTTGATGGAATGTGGATGTGGCAGCAGGTGTCTAGGACAGAGACTTGGGCTTATTGCGGAGCAAGGTTGTGAGTGATGAGGAAATCTTACTGAAATCTGCAATGAATTGACGGTACAAATTTGTTAATCCCAAGAATCTCTGTAGAAGGAGGAAGTGGCTGAGTGCTTTTACCTTCCCCTGGTTTATCTAAACTCGCGAAGCATCAATGCTGTATCCCAAAAACTGGATAAATGATTGATGAAAGTCACACTTCTCTAGTTTAAATAGACGTGGTTCTTTCTCAGCCGTTGGAAGGACCTGTGCAACGTGAAGGCAATGGTCAGCCTCATTCAAGAAATAGATCAGGATGTCATTTATGTAGACGATCACAAAATGATGTAATCATGGAACACCTCATTCATAAATCCTTTGTAAACTTAAGGTGAGTTGGACAGGCCATCTTTCATAATAAAGCGCTTATGAAGATTGTGGCACCCCTCATCATCTCCAAGATAGACAGGACCAGGGGAAGCAGATACCTGCATTTGATGGTGTTCTTGTTGAGAGTGTGATAGTCGATAAAGGGCTGCAAGCCTCCTTCCTTTTTTCCCACGAAGAAGAAATTGGAAGCGGCAGGGGATGTAGAAGAGCGGATGTATCTCTGATGCTTTGCCTCTCCTCCATGGTCTTCTGCTCAGGAATGAACAGTGTGGAGATCCTGCCCTTTGGAAACTGGGCCCCAAGCTGCAGCTCAATAGCACAGTCCCATGGCTGATGAGGTGGTAATTTTGATGCCGCTAAACACATCCTGGAACGGCCAGTATTCTGTTGGAAACTCCTCCACCTTAGTTTTGAATTTTCAGTTGCACCACCTGACTTCCTGGTTGCGCCACCTGATTTTTGCAACTCATTTAGCATTAACAGGATTCTACTTGGATACTATTAGCTTTGGCCTTGTCTAGCAAGCTCATACATAGTATTTTTAAATGCAAAAAAAGTTTATGATAAAGTAGCATTTTTCTATGTTTACAGGTTGACATGAAAGGTGTATCAATATACCCATACTTGAAAGTAGCTTTTTTGCCTTTTCTCTCTGCCACGAGGATCAATTGTGGTCCTCTGGATGCTGCATTATCATGCTTACTGTTATTACATTTGAGAATATACAAATTAGATTTTCATTTATCTTAACAGCTTTAAAACTATACATATATTTATATAATTTGTTTAGATGAAAGATTTCAAACATACAATTATGCCATGGTATTTTATTTTGAAATCTTATTATTAAAAGTTTAAAACCCCATTTTAAATAGTTTGCTTAGTCTGTTCATTTGTGCGGACGTTTGCGCTACCTTACATTTAGGGGTTAGGGTTAGAACAAACACAACATAATATTTATTATTTGAATCAGTATCAGCGCTATGCAAAGTGATGCACATTTTGTTTTTGACCACTGAAAATGAGTACAATTTAACAATTTATTCTTGGGGCCATGTTGAGATCCCCATATCGCTGGAATTAAGGGCCATAAAAATTAAGATACCTAAAGAAAAGTTTGTTAAAAATCTAAATCTAAAAGGACATTAAGGTAACCTTAAGACTTGAGTTACAGGTAAACTTGAAATGGCTTTTTCCCATTTTGTAACCGTCATCGTGTCAACAAAGATTGCTTAAGTCAAGAGATTTAACTAATAGACCTATCTCTGTGTACAAATAATATAATGTGGCTGCCATCTTTCTAAAGTCATTTTTAACCTTCTATAATTTGGCTCTAAATCTCAGGTGAAATTTTTAAGTTTGACCCCCTTCGACAAAACTCAATGAATATTAATCCATGACATTTAATATTTTGGCTTTCTTCATTATTTATGTTTGTCTTTCTTCAGAAAAAAACCCTGAACAAAATAAAAAATTTGAGCTGGGAAAGGTTTTGAAATTTCATTGATTTGGCATGGAATGACCCAATTGCAAAATTATGAAGATTCTGGATTTTTTTTTTTTTTGGCAAAAAAAACCTAAAACCTTTTAAGATTGTGTTTGAATAAGGTGTTTGAAACCAACACAACTAGAGAAACACACATTAAATAGGACTTTTGAAACCTTGAGATCTAATCCTTGTCACACCAATCTCCTAGACAAAAATAAAGCAGTCAGAAGCCATGGTTTGCAGTGATTTTGGAACAGCTAAGGGGTGTCGTTAGACCCGGCTTCACGGGGATTATTGCATTTAAAAAACAGTTACTACATAGGTTTCATAAAATAAACACGCAGCAACAAAAATGTTATATTGGTAACAAATAATAATTCATCCACCAAGCAATGTGGTTCTTCAGCTAGGCTATGTATAGCAGAACGGTTGTCTAACAACACAGACACAGTGACACAATAGCATAAAGAGGTCATCAGGGTATTTTACAAAGGCTTTGAACACAGCTCAGCCTTGAAGAAACTTTTGTTTTAAAAATAAACTTTTGTTTCACTAAGAAGTCTCCGAGTGCTTACAATGGTTAGGTCCATCTGAATCATCAGACCATCAATCTTTTGATGCAGTCCAACATATGTTTCACCTCAGTGGCATTCAGTCAGGGCGGGTGTGGTTGAAGTATGCTATGTGTGCAACATTGTTAAAGTGAAAATACTTTCGTTTCTTGACAATACATATAAACACAACAGTGTGTGGACAGCCTGCTGATTGAGAACATTGATTCCTACTAATATCTATAGTCTACCTGTAAAGTAGTATTTGTAAGTGATGTAAAGCAGTACAGAGCACACAGACATTCATAACAACTTCTTTGCATGCCAACACTGAGGACATAACCAAAAAGATTGTGTTTCCATGTCAGTGTTGCTGGACATGTTTAATATTTGAATTCTTTTAAAGGGATAGTTCACCCAAAAAAATGAAAATTGTGTCATATTTACTCGCCCTCAAGTTGTTCCAGCCCTGTAGGAATTTCATTCTTCTGCTGAACACAAAATAAGTTATTTTTGGAGAATGTCAATAACTAAACAATGGGCCCTATTCCATAGTGTTTTGTCCCCCTTACTATGGAAGGCAATGGGGCCATCAACTGTTTGTTTACCCATATTCTTCAAAATATATTTTGTGTTCAACAGAAGAAAGAAATTCATATGGGTTTGAAACAACGTTGAGAGCGAGTAAATGATGATTTTCCTTTTCAAATCAGTTTTCATTTTTGGGTGAACCATCCCTTTAATGAGCTGATAAGTTTAGCTATAAGTCAAACTTAGTTATACTTCCTGTTTTACATTTCCATTTAGCACAGCAAAGGGGTCAGACTCTGCAAACATTTAAAGGAAGTTTGCACTATTAGGCTCTTTGCAGCTGACAGAAGCATGCTGTTGAATAGCCTTATGCGTTTTATTTTGTAAAGTGTAAGTTTTCACATAAAGTCACACAAATGATCTGTTGTTCTGCTTTTTTTAATCACAAGCTGCTGTACCGCAAATAAAATAAGCTAGAGAATTTTATAGATATTTTAATCTTGAAAATTACACATGGTGACTTGTGGACATTTGATTATTAGGCAGGTGCATTCAACTTTGCATTTCTTCTTCATGCAAAGTCATACTATCCTGTCTGCAGCATTTGAAAGTTTTAAGCTTGTTGGTCTCTTTTTGGTAATGCTACAGTATATATACCTGTTCCTGGAGCTGGGATTTCCACTATCTTCTGCCTCCATATTGAATTTCTTGAATTTAGACACTACTTAAACTTAGTTTAAGGAAATGGAAATATTGATTTCCAGTATCTTGCTTGAGAAAATATTGGTCTTCCCCTACTGACTCTTTTAAATGTGGGTGTAACAGTTTAAATGAACCTGGAAAGCCCCAAAATGTGGCATTTTGTCTCTTGAATGGGTAATAATGCTTAAAGGGATAGTTCACCCAAAAATGAAAATTACCCCATGATTTACTCAAGTCATCTGTATATGACATTCTTCTTTCAGACGAATACAATCTATATTCAAAAATGTTGCCGGGGGTTAATAAAGGCCTTCTGAAGCGATGGCATGCGTTTGTGTAAGACAAATATCCATATTTAACACGTTACCCCTTATCTCTAACTTCCGCTAATTGTAGGCACGTTCACAAGAGACTGGCGTTCCAGAACGTATTGTAAATTTCACAATGCATCATAGTCAGGTATGTAAATTTAAAAATGATCAACTAAATACAACTGTATTTACCCAACAATCAATTAATATTTATGATTTCCTTCTAAAGTTGTCTTTTGGAGTCTGATTAACCAATCGCAGTAACGTTGTCACTATACAGGATGGCACATCACATTTCCTAATAGTCTCTGTTATAATTAATCTACCCATTTGAGTTATTAAATATTTCATATATTAGCCTACTTATTGACTGACACATGTTTCTCCAGCTATGCACAATTACAAGATCCCTGCTGGCCAAACGTCACCAAATATTATTAGAGGAGAAAAATAAATGGGTTCATATGCATTATATATTACTGTATTATATGTGTAACAAAATATATAACAAAAAAGGATATAAATACATTGAAAAATTATATGGTGCATATAGAATAATAACTAAAAAATAAATTAACAAAAAAATTATTATACTCTTCAGTGGAGCATTTCAAGTCTCAGATAGTTCCGCCCAAAAGTTGATAGTTTATTAATTTGTTCATTCATCAATAGAAATGATACAGAAAATATTTTATTGTGCATAATTCCAGTAGGTGGCAGTGTAGCTAAGCTTCAAAGTGGCTTCGAACCATGTTAACTACTCGTTAGACTAACGCACATGAAATAATGCATGCATAAACAAATAATACATTACTAAGTAACATAAATTGTAACTTAAAACAAAAATGGAACAAGTAAGCTTAATAATAAATATAAACTAATCAAATATGATGATTCACGCAGAGTTTGTGGGAGTGCGTTTTAGTTTTCCCCAAATAAGCCGATTCATACTATTTACTAATTAAAAAAAAATCTTTTAACAATATTTGACCGAAAAACGTTTGCATATTGCCTTAACTGTTAAATATAATGTAAACCTATTTTATATATAATTATAGGGCTATTTGTTTATTTACTTATAATATTAGAGTACAGTAAGAAAAACTAAAAAGTATACTATATATATAGCCTATATATTATATATTTAAAATATTTAAAAGGTAAACGCCACATTACATTTAACCAATTAAGTTTTTTTCTGTATCATTATTTTCCTATTAAAATTACGAACATTTTTACAGTGAGGTAATGTAAAAATAGTTACATACAAGAAAGCTTTAATTTCATGTAAAATTTAACAGTAGAACAAGTCATGTTCTATGGACTGTAGAAGAGACTGTTCCTGCTGTTCTCCCTGGTGACGCTGTGTCATGACCGTTAGGTGGCGTACCGTGGCATAATTTTAGTCGCCTCCAAGATTTTGACACGAGGAAGAGCTTTTTCCGCCTAAGGCGGGGTCACCGTCTCTGTTGGCAAAGTTTGGCTGCAGAGACTGAGAGCGGTCGGCAAGATCAACATAAGTACATCGACTATAAATCCCGAATCGTCCGTTTTCTATCGCTTGCAGTCGCGTGAGCGTACAGTGTCGCGTGCGGCTGACGTGATCTGACTGCAGTCATGTCCGAGGACCCGAGCTCTCAACCTTGGTCTATCGACAAGGATGACTATGAGCTACAGGAGGTGATCGGTGAGCTAACCCATCACACATTAGCATCTAGATCACATGAATGGTAGAATAAAGGAGAGGTATACATATGTGTTAAGATCTCTTGGGCCCAGATGGTCTGTGTTATTTCAGATCTCCATCAGTAATTGAGTCATCGCGCCTGGAAGATGTTCAGTCTGTGTTAGCCATGCTAGCTAGCTAAGTTAACGTTACCCGACATGCCAGCGGATTGTAATGCTTGCGGACAATGGCTGATTTACTGATTGATTTGAGGAATTCAACGTGATATATGATATGACATATGGGGTGCTTGGTGGTTAAAGAAACATTACAATTGAAAACTTGCTTGCTGTTTGGCTAGTTTGGTGTCAAACTGATTCATATAACGTTCATGTTTTCTAGATGAAAGTTTGACGTATTATGGGAACACTTTAACTAACTAACGTTAGTTCTGATCAAATAACCAGAGCGGATTATAGTTTTTTCGGCTCCATTTGGAAGAGGAAGTTGTCATTAAGCAGAAGGATAAATATATGAAAATGAATTGTTTAAATATAAGTTTAGAATATTCTGAAATGAAGACATTTAAAACACCAGTTCATTTTTTTTACATCATCTGTTTGAATTGGCATCAGGGGCACAATTTAATAAACACCCCATTATATTGTTTAAAAATAATTAAATGTTTCAATAGCTAATTTCATTTATGCAGTGAGGATACTATGAACATCTGTCATCTTTTCTAACATTTCATTAATGTTATTTTATATGCATTGTTTAAGTCTTATGGTTATATCACTAAATTTGCTATCTTTTTGCTGTTATATAGGGAGTGGAGCAACAGCTGTGGTCCAGGCGGCATATTGCAAACCCAGGAAGGAGAAGGTGGCCATTAAACGCATCAATCTTGAGAAATGCCAGACCAGCATGGATGAGCTCCTGGTAATGTCTGCTTACTGCTCATAAAATAAGACAAACAGTGTTTGATTAGGATGAAGTCTCAGTTTAAACTGGTTATTTATGGATGGTAGTTTAATTGTCTCGCTCACTTAAGAATCATAAATGTGGATTGGACTAAAATCAATCTTTCCCACTATTACAACATGTTAGGTTTTCAAGTTATCAGATAAAAATATACTGTACGTATATATATATAAAAAGCCACTTTATGATAGAAATGCTACTACAGCCCACTGTAATTTCTTGAAAAAGAATATGTGAAAACATGCAAACTCAGAGCGAGGGTTTAACTTTTATTTGGAAATCGCCATGAACAGTTTGCATATTTAGAAACATATTGATGTATGCTCTTGTTTTGGCATAGGTTTATAAATAATTTACCTTACAAATCTGATGAAACACCATAAATGAAATCCGCGTTATAAGCAACTCAAACTCACAGCATATGCAGAGATGGCGTTTGAGACACTTCACACATGTAAATGTTATCAGTTCATGTGAGCAGCATTTACTGGGAACAGAGCCTCTCGGAGATGGACGCAACATACACGCATGTAAATAAAGCGCATATTAAATAATATAAATATAAATATTTTGTGAATTCACAATAGCACTATGCTATGTTTTTTTTTAATGGTTTTGATACGTCATGCAGCCTTATAAAACGGTCTAATAATGCGGTTCATAAATTCTTGTCTGTGGAAGATAAATAAAATGTATATCCTATATTATATTTCATTAATTAATATTCCCGAGTCTACACAGAATCTTTGCATTATGTAAATAATCTTTTAACAAAAATAGATGGGATAGGTTGAGAGAAACTCTCATACTACTCTCTCAAACTCTCAAAATACTAATACTAAAACAATTTTGGTGTCTGCTAGCAAAAATGACTGTCAGTTTTAGAAAAATTATGCAACGTACATCTGCTTCAGGGTCTGTTCTGTTCACCTCCGCTAATGATTCAGGGTCACGCTCATGATGTAACCCGGGTCATGTGCAAGGCAACCACATGTCTGTCAATCAGAGGAATATTAAACTGGCACAGACACAAGGAAAGAGTTTTCTGGTTTGTGATTAAATTATCAGTTAGAATGTCCTATGAGACAATTTACCCAATGTATTTTTGTTTTCCTTTAAGTTCTGTTGCATAAAACTCATCAATGGCCTTGAAGTAATTTGAGGTTGTAGTTGAGCAGTCAGGAGCAATGGGACCTTTTTTTTGCAAATATTTACCATTATATTGATGTAAACAGTTCTGCTTCCTAACATTTTTTTTTCTCCTTTTATTTTTTAGAAAGAGATCCAGGCAATGAGCCAGTGCCATCACCCAAATATTGTGTCTTATTACACCTCCTTTGTGGTCAAGGATGAGCTTTGGCTGGTCATGAAGTTGCTCAGTGGCGGTGAGTTATGTCTTGAATAAATAAAGACAAAAAGAAAGTTATTAATTGTAAAGTACTGCATAATACAGTATCCTTCCACTTGTGTCTGTTTTCAGGCTCAGTTCTGGATTTTATTAAGTACATAATTTCTAAAGGGGAGCACAAATCGGGTGTTATGGATGAGTCCAGCATTGCCACCATACTAAAAGAGGTGCTAGAAGGTCTCGATTATCTGCACAAAAATGGTCAGATTCACAGGTAAATGTATGCCATGGTTTGGTTATATAATTACGTTTATGTGTGCTTTCCATTCATAATTTTGTTGAGTCATCAAGCAGCACACTGATCTGTATTTCTCTCGGTACAGAGATGTGAAGGCTGGAAATATTCTTTTAGGAGAGGACGGCTCAGTTCAAATTGCAGGTGGAGTTTCACTGTCAATACAATCTTTTTTTTCTTCAAACGATTATTGACAATTACGTAGCTTAATAGTACGAGTATAATATATATATATATTTTGTGATTTCAAAGGATTGTTGAATATTCTTATTTGAATATGCTGTTAGATTGTCTTCATAGTGTTTATTTACTCAATGCAGAATGTTATTCTTGGAGGGAAAAAGTTATTTTTTCAATAAGCAGTCAGAAAAAAGGCGAGATATTATTCGATCAGCCTTTTAAATGTCTGTAATTGCCTCCTAGATGTTCTTTTCCTGGACTAGAAAGGTTCCGATTTGTTCAGAGGTGGTGCTTGGCCTGAAATGACATAATGCAGAGATCTTGGATCAGATGATTGATAGTTTTGTTGTCTTTTTGTTGTCTGTGAAGACTTTGGTGTCAGTGCCTTTTTAGCAACTGGTGGAGACATGACTAGAAACAAAGTGAGAAAGACATTTGTAGGAACTCCATGCTGGATGGCCCCTGAGGTGATGGAGCAGGTTAGTGTTGTCCTGGCTCTTCCTACTTTGCCTTTCATATATTTTGGAAACTGAATGGCTTTGTAATGAGAGAATTAAAATGAGTTTGCTCCCTCGCAGGTTAGGGGTTATGATTTCAAAGCTGATATCTGGAGTTTCGGGATTACAGCAATTGAGTTGGCAACTGGGGCTGCTCCATATCACAAATATCCTCCAATGAAGGTAAGCAGCAAGTCACTGTTTGTGTTCAGTTGATGGAGAATCTGCTATTAACCCTCTGAGGTCTGAGCTGTTTTGGGGCTCTTTCGGTGTTTTGGTATGCCCTGACATTTGTGCTTATTTCAGCTACTTAAAACATACCATTTGCCAACATATAAATTTGCTGTATTCAGCACAAACTCTGCTACAATAATATGTGAGCAAAATTGATGTACTTGTTTGCATTTTATAGAAAAAAAATAATATGCGTGGTTAGTACGTTTTGGAAAAAAAAATGTCACTGCAATAAGGCCATTTAACACATAATGAATAGTTGTCCACAATACTTTTGAGTTACTATTCTTGTAGGCTAGAATTTTTACTTCAAAATGAAGTGAAAATCATTCTGACCACTCTTTCAGAAACATCAATATAACGATTTGAATTTCTTACATCAGTTTTTGGGTCAGCAGTGCTGTATGCGTGGGAGTGTTAATGCCCATGAATATTAATGTGATTTACACCTGGGAAGACTAAAGACACTCCCCAATGGCTAATGGGCCATCAAGGTGCTTTGAGGCAGCCTGAACAAAGAATGATTCACTGGTGAACAAAAAGTTAAAAAGAACAGCATTTATTCAAAATAGAATTTACGTTCTTTCCTAAGAATGTAAAGACTTAAAGTCATTACTATCACTTAACACATCCTTTCAAAAAAACAAACATAAAAATACCAAACTTGTTTTTTTTATAAAAAAAATATTTTTATTCAAAGAATACTAAAAAAAAACTACCGTAGGTTTAAAAAACTGTTTGAATAGACTCATGGGCGAATGCGAGTCTACAGAGCTCAGTTGCGGTCCAGTTTCCCGTGCAGGAAGAAATCGCAGTGTCTGTGGAACCATGTCAACATCGGTCTCTCGTTTTCCATGACAGCGTGGACTGCATGTTGCTCGTCTGCTTGTTTGCCTTGGCTCGCTTCGGAACTGGTGCTTGGACATTGTCACATCTGTTATAAAAAAAGAAGAAAGAAAAAGTGTGAGCATGCTGATAAGACAATCAAAGAAACTGTATTATTATCATTATCAATCACTAATTACCATGGATTTAAAAAAGACATATTTGTAATTTCACACAAGAATGGGAACTTTTACATTATGACGATGTAAACACAATTAGGCTACATTTCATCTGTAAAATATTACGTCTATGCACTTACTCAGTATTATTCTCGATCGCACTGAGAACTGAACGACACCTGCGTGTCCCTTGCGAGGTGCTGGAGAAGGAGAACGTGATGCAGCCAATTTCCTAAAAAACAAAACAAAATAACTGTTAGCATACATTATGTATACAACAGAGTTATTGAATATTCTGTACTGAATATGCATCTGTTACTGAATATTCTATATAGGTATTATTGTTTTTTTTTGTATTATGTTTTGTTATTGAGTGTTAAAGCTGCCGTGACAATATAATTTCCTGCAAAGGATCAATAAAGTATCAACAACAACAACAACATCTGTTGATGGCCCATATAGAATGCATGCTGATAACACAATCAAAGAAACTGTATTATTATTACGCTTATCAATCACTAATTACCATGGATTAATTTCACACAATAATAGGAACTTTTACATTATGACGATGTAAACGATATTACGTCTATGCACTTACTCAGTATTATTCTCGATCGCACTGAGAACTGAACGAGACCTGCGTGTCCCTCTGCGAGGTGCTGGAGAAGGAGAGCATGATGCCACATTCCTAAAAACAAAACAAAATAACTGTTAGCATACATTATGTATACAACAGAGTATCTGTTGATGGCCCATATAGAACGCACGCATTTATTATGTACACTCAATGAACGGATCGTTCGCGATCGACACATCGCTACATTTCAAACATTTACACCTGTATTCACAGTGCATAAGGCAGTAAGCATGATAATTAGTGTCATAGGCTAACTAAAACTGAACATTTGCGAGTATCTATGGCCCATATAGACAGCACGCATTTAGGGATAGGCTACACAATGAACGGATTGTTCGCGAACGAACGACACATCACTAACTTACATTTCAAACATTACACCTGTATTCACAAACAAGTATTTACGCATGATAAAGTGTCATAGGCTAAACAAAACTGAACATTTATATATAACATATTGTATTTAGACAGAATCTATCACGTTTTTACCAGCTGAAATATCACATATAACCTAGCAGTTATTCCCCAAAAATGCATTACACATAGGCTAAGGCAGTAGGCTATTTTAGCATGATAAGTCATGGGCTAACCAAAACTGAACATTTATATATAAAATATATTGTATTTAGACAGTATCACGTATTTTACCGGAGTCTGAAATATATTTATCTCAATCACATAACCTAGAACAGGGGTCGGCAAGTAACTTTGGCCGCGGGCCAATATTTTTTTAGCCAGTAGATGGCGGGCCAGCTACACGGAGTAGGCCTATGGATACAAATTAAACCGCTTAAAATACCCTCTGTGTTCATCCGCTTTTTATATCCCGACCTGATGGGTCCGCAAAATTTAGATCTCATTTCCAGAATCTCTCATTCAAATGTCTCTAATGGAAAGAGAGAGATTAAGTAGCCTATAACAATTATAAATGCTATACAAAAATTGTGTTCGTGTCAATATAAATATTATTTATTACTGTCAGCAGAGAAAAAAATGTCACAAAAAAAAATTATGAAATATAAATAACAAATTAAATAGGGCAAAGCCTATCACTCAAATCACTCAAGCAACATACACACACGGGTTTAAAACAATCACATGCAAACGTAAAATATGCATATTTTTAGGAACACATCTACAAAAATATGGCTGTATTTCAAGTTGATAAAATAATAAAAAATCCACATCAGTTTATTTGTTCCCACGCGCCACGCCCTCCCAGGACCTATAACGTTACTACTTTCACTTTTAAAAATTCCTCATAACCGCGCGCGCGATGCCGCGATCTGCAGTTGTCGAGATGGATGCTAGGGGTTGAAGAAAAGAATAGCTAGTGGGGATTGTAAAGTTGTCGACAAAAGTCATCAAAAATCAAGTCCAGTGTGTGGGAGAAATTTGGAGTTATCTGAAGAAAATATTGTGAAAGACTTGGTGCATGCATTTTCTTGTTGGATAGCCGCAAATGTGGAACTTCATTGCTGAGGAAGCACGCAGATAATTGTGGTAACAAAGCAGTTCTATCATCAAACAGTATTTTTCAAATTTAACACTGTTAAGTATGTGTGGTTTGCAGATCAGCCGCTCATGTGAGTGTTTGAACCCAAAATTGTCAGAGGCGCGCGGCTACGGCTTATCTCAAGTAGTGGAATAGTTTTGTGCAGCATTTAGTGCAAATATTTTTTATCAGGTAATACATATTATTTATCAGTGTGTTATACCCGAATAAATAATATTGAAAAAAAGTTCAAAAGTCGGACTGTAAGCGAATGAGACTTAAAGGAGAGCATGATTGCTATTCACACCCTTATAAAAATGGCTGTAATCTGTTAACACAATAGTACTTGATCTGTTTAAAATTATTTCATTCGTATATGTCTGATAAGGTGTTAAATTAAGATTCAAAATTAAAATTCGTCTATACTCGTTATTCATTCTTTCTATTTTTGATCTGAGCGCACAATCAGAAAATCGGAAAACGAGTCGTTATTCGTTTTTTTTTTTCATTTTAGTTCAGGAAATAATGGAAAAACAAGTCGTTTTTTTATTTTAGTTTTTACTTAAAAAAAAAAAAAAACGATTGAACGAATGATACATGGCGCCTGTTTGTAAACCGTTATTGTAAAATAAAAATAGGCTGATAAAAAAAAAAAACAGGAATTCCAAAATAATTGCTGGCGGGCCAGTTTTGGCCCGCGGGCCGCCTGTTGCCGACCCCTGACCTAGAAGTTATTCTCGAACAAAATGCACTACACATAAGGCAGTAGGCTATTTAGCATGATAATCAGTGTCATAAACTAATCAAAACTGAGTGAAAAATATGTATGCTATATACAAATATGTTCAGAGAATATCACATTTAAAAAGTTTACACGAGCATACAATGTTAGGGATATTGTGAGGTATTTCCTATGTCAAAAGCTAGCCAAAACTAGGCAAAATATAAAATTCATTTGAGCTCTATATGATAAGAAAACGAATTATAACACTAAAAAACTTACTCTGAACTTCTATCCTCGGTTGGATCAATTCGTTCTTGAAAATGCAGCCTTTTCGTCGTCCGAATTGCAATCTTCCTCTGAAGAAAATGTGAATTCGTCATCACTGTCCAGAATCATCTGAAGGGCCTCTCTGTCGGAGTAGCGTGCTGCTGCCATCCTCCAAACGCGATGAACTAACAGTGAATGATCTGATGAAGAAGCTTCATGTTTTTGTGGCTTGATCGCGGGGCGTGCCGCGTGTGCGATGCATAGATCACCTATTTTACCATGTGAAAAGCGCTGGGGGCGTGGCGATCTGAGCTGATTACTGATAATTAGGGGAGAACGAAACAACTGTAACTCTCCTTGGTTTCAAACGGATTACATAAACTGGAAATATAATTTTTTTTTAGTAGCTTACTTCATTTAAAAGAAGAGAATCTCAGCTTCATAAAGAGACATCTCTCGTATCTCTGTGACAAGTATTAACAGAGTTACAGTTATTTTTTCGGACGCGTTTCAGAATGGACTTCACTGACGGAGAGAAGGTAAAACGCGCATCATGTTTATTATTCTTTATTTGACGAAAAGCACAACACTTTGTTTTTATTGTGAGTACCCTAAAAAAAATAGAAACTAAACAGGATCTAATGATGTACAACACTTAAATGTAAGATGAAAAATCAACAGAGTAATTTGAGTCTCTTTTGCACTGATAAGGAAAAAAGTGAGCTCATCACGCCCCCGTGACGGCCGACCTCAGAGGGTTAAACCTGCCAATAGAGTGCTGCAGAATTGAGTCGGCATTTTAGACTTCTAGTTCCATCATCCTGAAGTCAGTGTTTTTTTTTTTAACAAGTTTTTGCTTAAATTCCTGAAATAAGTTTGCTATTTGTTAAACACAAGCTAAAAAGTATTTTCATGTTTTATTTTATGACAAAATACATCAGTAATGCAAAACCACATGCAAAAATGATATCACGGAAGGAATTGTTGACTTTTTTTATTAAAGTGGATGTGCTTTGTGTGTTTAAGAGTAAAAGCTTTAAGTTAACCCTTGTGTGGTGTTCATATTTTTGTTATTCAGCCAGTGTTCGTGGGTCTGGTGGACCCGCTGCATTTTTGGGTTTTTAATTTAACATAATCAAACAATTTATGTTAAAATACTCAACAGATGTTTACTTCATCCCAATTACAAGCAATATAAACAGCATATATGGTTAATATGTTCCCTTTACCTTTGTTAGATCACATTTAAGAATTGCAACCTTGTGCGGGAACGGCAGGGGTAGAAACAAAACTCACTTTTGCACTCACACTCTCTCACACTTACACACAATCTCTCTCTCGAATGCACCCCACACACACACACACACAACACACACACACACACACACACACACACACACACACACACACACAAAACACACACACACGCGCACACTCACTTGGATATGTGGTTTATGTGGACTCTCCATAAGTGTAATGGTTTTACAAATGTACAAACTGTATAATCTATCCCCCTACACTAACCCTACCCCTAAACCTACCAATCACAGAAAACTTTTGGCCCTTTTTGAATTTCAAAAACCATTTAGTATGTTTTTTTAAGCCGTTTGGTTTGAGGACACAGATATCCTCATAAACCATGTTTATGTTGTAATACCCATGTCATTATACACATTTGTGTTCTCATAAACCATATACAAGAACACACATACACACACACACACACACACACACTAACAGCAAGCCCTTACAGGAGGAGGACAGAGTAAAGGTATACAGGACCTAAAATTTCCACACTTTTATTAGCCCCGGGTCCAGTGGACCCGAACATCCTTTGTGAAATATAAATGTGTAGGGGGGGTGTACAGTGTGTGGTCATTGAAAATGTGTTTGGATATATGTTCTTTACAGAAAATGAGCCAAGGCCAATGAGTCTGAGGTTGAAAAAATTATTAATTGTATAATTTTCCTTCTGATAAAAACTGAAAACGGGTCCTACAGACCCGAACACCATACAAGGGTTAATAGTCTATTCGTCTCAGTGCGAGGACGTGCACAGAGTGGCTAAAATGATAGTGTCTGTCAGTTATTATAACATATGACAAAAAAAATTGACCTGTGGCTAAGCCACGCCCCCTCCACTCACTCGGACAAACAGTCAACATTCAGTGACAGGCGCTATGGCAGCTGTCACAGCAGGAGACATTTCACAGGAGGAAATTGATGATTTTTGGAGACAGAAAGATTATATAGATATATATTTTGGTAGAAAGTTGTCTAAAATATTGTGTTTTAATATGTATTAATGGTTCATGATCAAATTAAATATGTATAGGTCTAAGTTGCATCCGTTTCCAGGACAAGTCTTTTTACCATCTTTACCAAGAGTACCTCTCCGTTAGTTTGGTGCTACAGTTACATGAATCATTCAGCACAACATTGCTAACATTTGTTATCTTGATTATTTACAGATCCGTTAATGAAGCTAAGTGACATGTATAATGCAGCTAGAAGCTAACGTTAATGTTTTCTAATGTTAGGCTAACGTTACGTTAGAGATGTAAAAGATAACATTCAAATACGTTGTTGACTTATCTTAGAACAGATGTAGACATCCTTGTTTAATTTATCCACGTTTAGTTGGTATTGTGGTCTACCATAACTTAATCCAGACACTTATCTCGGTTGAGATGTGGTTTGGGAAAGGGTAAAAAATACACACCGTCGCCCAGCCTCTCGGGATACCTAGTGTCAGAGTTGCATGTACTCATGTACACCGTTTGACCATTTTAAACTTAAAATGACAAGAAAAAACATAAAAACGAATGAAATCCGACTAACTGCAATGCATTTCAATGGACGAGGAAGCAGAGAATGTCCGAGTGTATGGGATAGCTATGCGCACAGTGATTGGCTCATTGCGTTTGGTGGCGTGGCTTAGCCATAGGTCAATTGTCTAAATTACGTTGCATATTCCTTAAAAGTTCTTTTGCTGATATCACTAGTTGATACAGTACTATTTTTGGAAATCGCTATGATATTGCGCAGGTGCACGTGATGCAATGCTGTCAGAGCAAACAGTGTGTCATTTCAGTGCAAAATAATTAGGTCAAAAACGAAATCTACCAATAGCCTACTAGTTTTTTATGTTTATTTATAATTAATTTAGGCGGACAAGGCTACCAAGTACTGCATGGCTAATTTTTTTCTGCCCCTGCACTACTCTATAGCTACAACAATCATTCAAGTCATTCAGCCTATGATTGCTTAATGTTTTTATCTATACTTTTCCCACAGCAATAATTTGTCTTGGTCTGTCTTGATTTCTTTCCCACTTTTTTTGGTTTAGGTGCTCATGTTAACTCTGCAAAATGACCCTCCGTGTCTAGAGACTGGAGTTACAGATAAAGAAATGGTTAAAAAATATGGTAAATCCTTTCGGAAGATGATCTACTTGTGCCTCCAGAAGGATCCAGAAAAACGGTAGTGCATTTATTTCCCAAAAGTTCAAAATTTCTGTTCAATTATGGTCAGAAAAACGTTTTTGGTCTTATTATTAAAATGCAGCTTTCTTCAACAGGCCTACAGCTGCGGAACTTCTAAAACACAAGTTCTTCACAAAAGCCAAGGTAAGATACTGTAACCCAAAGTTGCAATTTACAGAGAATGATAGATCATCAGAATGGGAATGTAAAATTTATCTAAGTTCACAAATGTGTATATTCAATTTTACATAATTGCTGCTTCCAGCGGGTCAGTTATTATTTAGATTTGGCTACAGTCATTGTCGCCTAAACGTTCTCAAATCACTGGTCCAGCATGGCTGGTTTACTGTAACAAATACTCAGGATTAGAGTTTCTAAAGGCCATTTCCTGCTCATGGGATACATGCCATATTGTAACAAATACAGTGCTGCCTCAGCAGACTTTCTTTCCTAGCGGCTCAGTGGCAGTAAACAGGGCGGCCTGTACGGCACTGCAGTGCTGCATTACGACCCACAGAGGATGCTGTCTATGCGGATTGTCTCGAATGTTTTGTTTTTTTTTCCATTAATTTTAGATGCTTAATAATTTGGTAGAAAACTGAACTCAAGGTCCACTATTGTATTTATAATACTAATAATGTGACTGGTTATATTTATATCGAATTTTCCCCACAATTCCTTCACAGAACAACGAATACTTGAATGAAAAATTGCTGGAGAGGGCTCCAACAATAGGAGAGAGATCAAGGAAGGTGGGTGACAAATTTACTGACCGAATATGATGTATAAATAATGAATTGAGAATAGAAGTTTTGCTTTAAGCAGTTTTGTGCATGTATGTCTAAATAGGTGCGGAGGGTTCCGGGTTCTAGCGGTCGGCTCCATAAGACTGAGGATGGAGAGTGGGAATGGAGTGATGATGAGCTGGATATGGAGAGTGAGGAAGGGAAGGCAGCAGTGGCCGCTTTACGGGTAGATGCTTGTCTGCTACACCATTACCTAATGGCTGTTTTAATCTAGTCTGTGGATTTGGATAAAGCATGTTTTAAGTCTTTGAATTGTCTTTTCTTAGTCACCCAGAGTAAAGGAGGAGGCTGTGCAAAACGCAGAGGTGAGAGTTCACTTCTGCTTCTTACTTTCTGAATTACTCCAGAACTTTTCTCATGAAAATCTTGTTTCTGCTTCTTTCAAAGATCTTTCCAGCGGATCCATTAAGCTTTCTGCAGCCAGTCGCTGCAGGACAGTCTGAAGTGCTACGTGTTGCAGATGACACTGCCACGATATCAGTGTCCTCTTCAGGCTCCCAGGTGAGCTCTACTGTATTAAGTTCCTTCTGCGACAATGGTATCAGCAGTAAGCTTGACCTAACAAGTTCTCTTGGTTTATAATTTAGGTCGAATTTTTTTAGATACTGAAATTGTATCCCTACAGGCTGTTGGCGCACCTACTATGACAGGGCAGGACTCAGCCAAGATCCCCATCAGCCTGGTCCTAAGATTAAGGTATTTTAACATTATAGTGACTTACTGATGATAACTATCAATGGATTAGCAGGTTAGATGTAACCGTACCGTTTGAGGACAGTTAGTAAAGTTGTTCCACAGGGTTGTGTTGGCACACTCATTCTTTTTACATCATATAAAAATACAAGCAGTTATCCCAGCAGTAACTTTATAGTAAGATGTTTTGATGAAACCGCTATAATTCCTTTTTTTTAAATGACAATAAAAACCTTTCTATTTTTGAGTGATAAACTGAATATTTTTTAGAGCGTTGGTGCTGAGTTTAAGGCAAGTGCCTTGCAGTGTTAAGTAAAACTATTACAAATATTTTTCGTTAATCGAAATAAAACTGAAATAATATAAAAAAGAAATATTATAGCTTTAAGAACTTAAACAAATCATAGATATGTTGCTTTGGCAACTAACTGAAATAAAGTTGAATTTAGTACTAAAATTACAAAAAAATCACAAATTACTATAACTTAAGATAAAATGTCATATAAAAAGTCATTTCCAGGTCTGGATGTATGGAAAAATATTTGTTTTTCCAGACTAATGCTCCTATTCAGTTTTCTAAAAATATTAAATAAATGTATCATACAAGCAGAGTGTTTTCATGTCCAAAGTTTTGTGATTGTCCAACACAATTAAATGAATTCAAAGCGCACATTTTCATTATGCGAAACTATTTGTCTTTACAATAAGCGGGTCTCATTTGAACTAATGTGCTTGTGCTACTCAAACCAGAAACTGATGGAGCAGATGGTCTCTGAATCAGACTGTTCTTTACTGTTTGGTGATCATGCAACATCAAATTACATTTACAGTATCAAACCGCATTTTATCACTTTGAGAAAACCAACGGAAAAAAAATATTTAGAGATGACTATTATATACCAAATATAATCCTGAAAATAATGCTTTAAAAGCCATTTATGTTAAATATTGTCTGGAAATTTGGGGATTTTGAAATGGACAATGTGTAGGAACCCTGAACTCAAAATATTAATAAATACTTTAATAGTAAATAAAATACTTGTGCTTTACAATTCTAAAATGAAATCAAAATGCCTTCTTTAACTAGTTAACCTGAGTTTTTGCATTTTGTTCTGCAACAGGAACACAAAGAAAGAGCTAAACGATATCAGATTCGAGTTCATGCCGGGAAGAGGTTTGTGACGTTTACTTCTCGCTTGACTAAGTGTCCGTCTGCTTCCTCCTAATCTCTAATTTCACATATATTGACAAATTGTAATCTTGATCAAAAAGCTAGTGAAATGTGTCAAATTGAATTCCTCTCTATCCAGACACAGCTGATGGAGTGTCTCAAGAGCTTGTGTCTGCAGGACTAGTGGATGGAAGAGATTTAGTTATTGGTGAGTTTGAGTTAAAATTGCTGCTTGACACTAAAAATACAAATGTTGATAAGTGTTTTTAATTTATTTATTTTTTTTTTTATTTTTTTTTTAGTTGCAGCCAATTTGCAGAAAATCGTTGATGATCCACAAACCAACAAAAATGTCACTTTCAAGCTGGTAAGCTACTCTATTATGTGGTGCAGTGGTCAGTTCTGCTTGGTTTACTCATCGGAGTTGTTTTATATTTCCCACTGTGTTTATCTATCTCCCGTTTAGGCATCGGGAGTGGACAGCTCTGAAATTCCAGATGACGTTAAACTCATGGGATTTGCTCAGCTGAGTATAAGTTAAAACATAGTATTACCAGCAACCAGGATAAAAAAAACAACAACAACAGACTTGTTTTGCATTGTAAATGCTTTCATTGGCCTAAAGAAACCACTACTGCCAAAGAGACAGAAGGAATCTGACACCACATAGGATTAACAAATGTTGAATAGGACTGCATCCAAGTTCTTCACAGGAGCGCACCTCAGATGTTTACAGTATTCATCTATGTTTTGTTTTCTCTGTTGCTTTAAACATTTGCACAATCTGAACCAACTCCTAATACTGGTAGATGTCAAAAGAAGAATGCCTTACTTTCGATAGTACTACTGAATTTACAACTGTAGGTAGACGGTAGCTGTGGATCTCATCTGTGAAATGAATAAGTGACTGTGCATGCAGCTGTGTACCTCAATGGAGGATCTAGGGCAGGATTGTCATTTGGAAAGCATTTAAGGGTGCATGTTGGACCGCCTATAAAGTCAGCTGTTCAGTACACCTATCTGCAATGTGGTCCGTCATTTGGGAGCGATAAACATTGCACGGTTTTACACTTTAACCAGTAAACATGGGAGCCACGTCACTCAGACATGATGCTTCACTGTTACACCTGTGCACTGCACCTCACAGTTACACATTTCAGCTGCTCTCTCACTATCGGGATACATTCCCATCGTTTTGCATGGGCTAATGCCAGACTGCATGAATGATTTTTGACTTAAGATATGCTGGTCATTTTGCACTCATTTGAATTTGCTGAATGGGCTCTCCATGAAAACAAGGTGCAAGAGAGATAAAAAAAAAAAAAAACAACAACCATGAAGTAGAATTTGAGAATTTTTCATCAAATTGATCTATTTCCTAATGTGCTGTTCTTTCTGAAAACAATTTAAATTGTGTATTCGGCTTTATATTAGAAAAGGGTATATGTAATTTTATGGATTGGGCATAATGTTAAAAGTTTCATTTACATGCATATCTATTAAGTATAGTGGCAGCTTTTTGAATAGTGTTACAGAACTATATTTAAAACATTTTGAAGGATATACCAGTGCTTGCAAGGCAGCAAAATAATAACATTAACATTTTGGGTGAAATCAATTCGATGGCATTCCAAATTTTCAATATTCTACTATTCAATCAGAGATTCGGGACGAAGCTATAAACTATATATATAAATCTAAATGCACAGCACACATGAAAATCAAAGTCGGAATGGAGTCTGCAGGGAACTGAACTGCAGTGATGTGTATAGAAAAATGACTTTTAATACATTGCTGGCCTTGCAAGCACTGTTGATGAAGTGAGGATCAGTGAAGCCTGGGACTGACCAGCAACAAACAAAAGAAAAGTGACATTAATGCAGTCTAAGTGATATTGGCAATAGATTTTGTGGGCCTGTATTTGTGTGTCTGTAAATATCTAAGTCCATTACACTTATATCATTTGTCTCAGCTGTAGACTGATGTCTGATTCCATGTGTATATATAGGCAGAAAATGTGTTCACATGCAACTGGTATTTTATTCTCTTTTAAACTTCTTTTTGCTAAACTTTTACTAGGTTTATTATTATAATTCTGATTTTTACTGAGGTTCTACACTCCACATTTAATTAAAAAAAAATTCCAGTTAATTTCTCTCCTTGGCTTCCAACAAACATTTCATTTTAAGGTTGTTTTAAAACGGATTCATTTCAGACATGGTCAGTGATTCATTTGCTGTTACGTTCTTACATGTATGTGCAAATGACTTATTATTTTTAAGTATTTAGTGTGTGAATACAAAAATGAATGTGGGTGGGGCATCTTAAGTACTTGATAAAAAACATGTAAATAATCAAATTGGTGTTTATATATATATATATATATAATATAAACAGTATACATACCGTTCACAGTTGGCCTTTCGATGGACTCGATGCGGTGATTTGTCTTATGTCTTGTTGTTGGCTTCTCTGTGTTTGCAGTCGTAAGACACTTCCCTCAAAAGATTTCATTTCTGAAAATGTCCTCTAAAAGATGACATTAGCATGACTTGAGAGTAGTTTAAAAAAATGTACCGAGTTCTACTTAGTCAAGTCGTGGGCTATTTTTGTTTTTCTGCATTTCGGTTTCTGCCTTGCTGTCTCTGGTTGTTATTGTTGGACAGGTTGGTGGGACTCTTAAAAAGAATGCTTGTGGGTTTTGTGTGTTTGTATGTTTTTAATGGTTAACAACTCATTACAACGGCATGCCACCTTACTGTAATCATTGTGATTTTTTTTTTTAAAGCCATCTCCGATACCTTAAGTAGGCTCAAGTCAAAGCCTGAACTCAATGATTTCTTTTCTTTGACCTTCAAAAATGCTGCCCCTTCATGATTCTCTAAAGCCTCAACCATTTTTCTTTGTAAGACACGTCCTTGTCTCATTTCCTTTCTCACTTTGGTGATAGTGATATGACAGTAGTATTTATTTTCATGTGTGCTCAAGTGGTTGGCCTTTTTCTGGAATGCATTGGAAGTAATTTGAAAATTGAAAGCATATTCTTGTTTTTCATTTGTATGATTTCTTAAAGATAATTAAATAAGCTGATTTGTCTTGATTGACACATCAGATCTTGTTGATCTCTCCATGCTCATATTTGTCTGTGGTGATGTTTCTGTGTTGAGCTAAGTTGTCTGATATCATTCCACCTTTCAAAGAGGGATTGGCTACATTTTAGTGGAATATTTAAGTGTTTCCAGTTAATTTTTTTTTTGTCTTTTCGATTTGTTTTTCTCATTGAACTGTAAGGAATGAACTGTCACAGCACAAAATCAATGGAGGTATTACTGTCATTCTCAGTATGGTGTGTTAAGGACAACAGTAGAACACTGTATAGTATTTCACCTTTTGGGATTTTCAGTGCATGTGTACCCAATTATTTTTAATAATAATCAATAAAGAATGAAATTATGATATTTTTCCCTGCAGACTTGTCTAAATACTATATATATGAATTGCATAATAACATTAAAGTGCTTCATGATCCATAATAACCCTTTGTGGCACTTATCCAGTTTATTGCTTGTTATATTGTTGAGTTACACATTACAGAGACTGTCAGCACAATTTTTTTTACTTTATAACCAAAGTACTAAAGTTGCTTTCGGTCTGTTTTGAAAACGTTAAAAGATTTGACACAAATATGTTAACTTGGTGTGTTTCACTGTCTTACTATATATCTATCTGTCTGTGTATGTGCACACCCACGCATACAGACATGCGCACACACACGGTGAGAATATTCCAGAAATTACCGGAAATCTGATTCTAAAGCAATTCTTGATCATCTGAATATATATATATATATGTCTGTCGCATCAGCAGTGTCAAAACATATATGACCATTGCTCTCTATACGACTTTCTGTGATATATTCACTCACATGATTGTACAGTTAAACATTAATTAGCTTTTTCTACTGTATAACATGTTACTCAAGCTTTCTTTGGGTGTTCCTCTTCTGGACCACCATGGCTGATTTTGGGGAGATTTTAGAATCTATAGGAGACTTTGGGCTTTTCCAAAAGCTTCTCTTGTTTGCTTTGTGCTTTCCAAACCTCATTTTGCCTTTTCAGTTATCCAGCCTCGTCTTCAACCATGCAGACACGAACCACCATTGTAACGTTGACTGGATCCTTCAGGTGGGTCCAAATCTGACAAAGGAAGAGCAGCTTAACTTGACTCTGCCTAGGCTCCCGGATGGCTCTTTCGATCCCTGTCAGATGTATGTGCCTATGGATTGGGACCTGTCTGCTATACGGGAATATGGCCTAAACGAAACCACCACTTGCATTGATGGATGGGTGCACAATGATACTATTTATGATGCAACCATTGTTACTGATGTAAGTAACTTGGGTTTTGTCTCCACCGTATATTTGAAAACATGGATGTTATGAACTTCATGTGCTCACTGTGGTCACACCACAATGTAATTTAACTACTATGTTTTTAAATGACTGATTTAGAAAACAATATGCTGTTTACATGGAGAAAGCCTGATATTTTTGTGGTGTTTTGCAGTTCGATCTTGTTTGTGAAAATACAAATATCTTTCGGGGAGCACAGACAATATTCTTCGCTGGAGTACTAGTTGGAGCTATACTTTTTGGGCCTTTTTCAGAATCGTAAGTGTTAAAAACGTACAGTTAATGTTATTAAATTTGGACAAACTCTAGATTAAATACAGTATCGATACACTTAATTTTAAGGTGTCCTTGTTAAAGTGTAGGACTAATTACACAAATAAGTAATTTTAATTAACAATGTGTACTTATTATAGTGTTAGGGTTAAAATAGCATTCTGTACAATGCTATTCTGTACTCTGGGTTAGTTGCTTGTAATTTTGCAAAATAATTTTTTAGTATTGCTATATAAAATACACTGTAAAATAAAGTAATACCTGGATGTGCCCCCCCCCCCACACACACACACACATTAAGTTTACAGCATTCAGAAAGTATTTACCTAAATTTACTTTCACTTCAAATTGACTAGATTTAATATATATATATATATATATGATGTCGTCTTAATTATATTAAAATATGTAAAAAAAAAAAAAAAGTGAATATTATGTAATGTGTAAATATAAACATTTTATACAATAAAAATATGTAATGTATAATTTTTTTTTGCATATGCATTTGATGCATACATTTCTGAAGCTATGCAATCTAAATGACATTCTAAATGAAGTGGCATAACATATTCAGCCTTCAGCTAACATTTCCATTCATGCATGATGTTCATTTTCAGTGATTTTTGTCGTTGTTGTGTGTGTTGCTTTTTTCCCCCTCTTTCTTTTTTGAACATAAGGTTTGGTCGCAAACGAGCTACACAGATACCTATGGTGCTCATGCTTATCTTCACAGTCGTGACTGGTCTCTCTCCAAACTTTTATGTGTACCTCACATCCCAGTTTATTGTTGGTGTTGCCCTCGGAGGATTTCGGATCAACAGCATTATCCTCGGTATGAGACAATATTGATGTTTTCAACCTTTACATCATGCTAGCTATCAGCAGACTGAATAATTAATGTAACACATCAGATGGCTATTTCTAGAAGAAACACAACATTTTTAGACTTTATTTATGTGTCAACGACAAACCAGTAGATAGGTCTTGTGTAAGAATATTGGCTATGTGACTGTAACACAGAATTGCCACGTTTACCTAATTGCTTATGTGTTTATCACAATGTTTTCGTCCTCACTGTAGCCACCGAGTGGATTGGAGTCGCTCAGAGATCCTATGCAGCATGCCTGAGTCAAGTCCTGGCCGCTCTGGGGCAGGTCATGTTTCTTGCTGTTGTGTATTTTGTCAGGGACTGGAGGATGGATCAATTTATAATGGCTGGCCCACTTGGATTTGTAGTTGCCTACATATGGTATATATGTTCATGTATATGTTTCTTTACATTTGGATGAATTTGTGAGCGAATGAAATAATTAGATGTGCACACCAATGTAGGTTTATTCCAGAGTCTGCCAGATGGCTTCTTGACCGCGGAAAAACTACCGATGCAAAAGAACTCATTCAGAAAGCAGCAGCGATCAACAAACGTACAGTTCCTGACTCTTTACTGGAGAAGGTTGATATATATTTTACAAATTAACATTTCAAGCCAAAGTACAGAGCCATCTCTCCTAAATAACTCAATATGGATAACATCTTTTTGTTATTTGATGTTTTAGGTCCTAAAAGAAAAACCAGTTGAAAAAGGAGGTATAAAAATGCTTTTTGCGTCCCGTGTGCTCAGGAAATATTTCTTAACCATTACCTTCGCTTGGTGAGTCGATTTTCATGGAATTGTTAATATATCTTTTTTTTTTAGCTTGAAATGTGTTTTTTTGAATTAATATTTAAACATGAATGGTCCTCTGCTGTTGATACTCAGGTGTGCTGTAAATCTAGCGTACTACAGCCTCTCTCTAAATGTGGGGAAGTTCGGCCTTGATATTTTTCTCAATCAACTCGTATTCGGCCTCTCTGAGATTCCTGTCCACTTCTTCTGCATGTGGTCATTGGAAGCAGCTGGAAGGAAGGTGTCTCTAATGGGTGCCCTTATAGTGGGAGGGGTTCTCTGTCTCCTGACTCTTGCAGTTCCACAAAGTAAAATGTTTTCCATACGTAACACTCTATAGCATACAACGAATCAGCACTTAACCGTGTGATTCTCTACTTAAGGTAATTACGTGGCCATCGCTGCTCTTGCTACATGTGGAAGATTTCTCATGAATGGAGCAGGCAGTATTTGCAACGTTTATTTTCAAGAACTGTTTCCCACCGCCATTCGGTAGGCATGAGCTTGTGTCATTTTCTACAGGTATTAATGAGAGTGTTGTTTTAATGCAGTTTTATTATAATCCGCTTGTTGATTTCCAGTCAGACGGCCACGGGGCTGGGCTCCACAGCTGCACGCGCCGCAAGTATGTTGTCTCCTGTGGTGAACCTGCTGGAGATCTACCACTACACTATCCCTACTGTGGTGATTGGCAGCCTGGCACTAGCAAGTGGGATAATGGCCTTCCTGCTGCCCGAGACCAGACGAACTGAGCTGCCTGATTCCACAGAGGAGGCAGAGGGCAAGAGGTACATGTACATTGAAGTTATTATGCAACTAGTAAAAATAGTTTTACATAGTGAAGTTCTGCGGATTAAACTGCTTTTGCAATTCTCACATGTCTTAAAAAAATCTGTTTATTCACTCTTTGATATCCAAGTTACACATTAAGTCTTGTTACATATTGTTTTAAAATGCGTTTAAGGTTTTTGCCAAGAGAAATAGTATTTCAACACTATTTCACCTCTTTTTCCCCAAAGGAGACCAAAGTTATCTAATCCTGCAACTAGGGATTGTGAAGACATCCAAGCAACCAAGTTATAACCCCTTAACTTCTTGCAAGATGATGTGGAGTTTATTTTCTTCTGTTTACAGTGTAATGATATGTAGAAATAACATTTTAACATTATTACAATTTCTGCAGTTTATTTGTCATTCAGCATTATGAAAAGATTTGTAGATACAGTGTTCTGTTACCCCGGTATGTACTGTAAAATAACAATATGCAATAAACCTAATGTGAATTGTTGTTTTATTATTTATTATGACCAGTTAGTCTTTGAAGAACACAGTTATCATTACATTGTTTCATGATCAACATTAACTTTTTGTGCACAAATATATATATTGATTATATGATGACTACAGTGATTATTGAAGTGAACTTTGCCTAAAAAAATATTTTTCCCCCACCTGCCAGAGAACTATAGTCAAAAAAACAGGTTGCATACTGTATAATAAAAGTAATCTGAGCCTGATTTAACTGAACAACTTTTGTAGAATCACAATGCAGTAATTGTCAAATACTTCAACATTTTTGTATCTAAAACCTTTTAAAAATAACCCATTGATTAATTATTGAGAAATAAAAAAGTAACACCACAATATACATGAATACTTTAACTTAAATACACATTGATTAATCAATCAATCAATCAATCGATCAATCAAATGTTAGTAATAAAGTTTTTGAATTATACAGAATAGTACAGCAAAGGCAAATCAATACACCTGCTTATTTAATTGAAATATTTTTATATTTTTTTCTGAACCGTGGCAACGATACTACCCCAAAAGGTCAGACATCCAATCATTTTCGAGCTTTTGTGGCTGCACACCATTTGTGTCAGTATTTGTTGGATCTATCAGGGTGGAAGTGTCCTGTGCTGGTTCTAAAGAAATGGCAGGAATAGATGAGAATATGTCATCTGGAAATAAGTTGCTTGCTTGTGTCTCTGCAGCCTCGCCGTCACTCTCTAACCCGGTGAAATCGTCAAATGGGTTTGCAGTTCTTTGCATTGTTTCCACACTGAATGTATTAGTGCTTAGGCCGTTAATAGCACTTGCAAAAATGTCATTTGGAAATGGATCGGCACTTATAGAACTGAATGCTGCTCTGGGTGGATCTTGCTCAGAGCTGAAGAAATCAAAAGCCTCTGTTTGAGATGACTCAATTAGCTTTTGGCCGGAAAGGTTTTGATCAAGCACATTAGAGGTTGACGGATTGCCTTTACTTTCGAAAACATTATTAACTTCACTTTGAATTAGAATTCCCTGTTCAGGTTCAGACCTTTTCTGTGTTGGTGGGCCATCTTCAGAACTTATCAAGTCAAAAACTCCATTTGGTCCCAGTTGACCATCTGTAATTCCTTCAAAAGTGCTTTGACTTTGAGAATTGCTGTTTGTCATAATATCAAATAAATGATTTGTGGAGATTTGATCAGAGACAGTGAGCATATTGTCTCCTCCAAAGATATCCATTGCTTGTACTGATAAATTCTCCATACCAAAGGGATCATCAGTCATTCCTGAGGAGAAACTGGCTTCATTTTTGTGGATATCAGTCAGGGTGTTTCCATACGAGTTTACCTCAATGTTTGAATTGGATGAACCAAAAATATCTAGAGTATCTTCATTCAAATCCACAGAAGGTTTTTGAATTGAATCTCCTCTTTCTCCTTGTATTTGTTCTCCAAATGGGTGTCCTTCAATAAAAGAGCTCCCTATATCAATTGATGGTGTTTCAAAATTCTCAATGGCCGTCAATGTGCCACTGTTTTTATAATCAAGAGTACTTGAATCTGAAAAAGCCATGTCATCTGTGCTAGTGCTCGTAACTTGAGATGTGAATGGATCAGATGTATCAAGAAAACCAGATGTGTCTTCATTCTGAGGCAAAAGGGAGTTGAGGCTCTCGTCAAGACCTGATGGTTTTAAAGAATCTGGAGAGGTGAGATCTACATGAATGTGTTCTTGTGAGGAAATAAGAGCCTCGTTGCTTTTAATCTCCCCTAAACCACCAGAAGCAGGCTTGAGTTGTTCAGTTTGATCAAGGTCTATTGATGGCACTGTCTCATCGGCGGAGCCATTATTAGACAATAAGATGGGATTTTGACAGCTCTCGGTTAAATTTAATTCTTCTGTAGCATCACTTAGTGAGTTTTGTGTGGGTGTTATGGTCTCTTGAGGTGTATTTTGAGAGGTGGTCTCTGTCAGAGGAAGAGACACAGAAAAAGTATCCTGAATCAATGCAGTGTCTACTCCATCTTCTGTCCCTATGATTTTCTCTGACTCCTCACATGTAGTTTCTGGTTTGATTTCTGGTGTTTTCTTTATGTCTGACTCCATTTCAGTGGCCGAAAAGAGTCTGCTCAGTAAATTTCTAGGTTTGATATCAGATCTTTTGCTTTCATTTTTTGGCTCATTTTTGCATTCTTTCTTATTTGGGCCAGATGAAGAGAAGAGTTTGGAAAGAGGGCTTTTACCTTTAGACCAAGACCCTTTACTCCCTTTATCCGTGGCCTTTTTGTCACCAACCTTTGTGTTGCCTTTATCATCAGATTTTGGAGGCAAATTCAACATATCAAGGTCTTTAGATTCATCTTCAATTATGTCTGTGGGTTCTTGCTTTTTGGAGGTTGTAACATTGGCCTTAGTCTCAGTAACATCCTCATTAATCACCTCTGCAACATGCTCCAAATCACACGATTCACTATTTGGTTTGAATGTTTCTGTACCACATGCAGTGATGTCATTTACCTGCAGTTCTTTGAGATTTGGAATTGTTTTCATCTTGCTTATAATTTCCTCATCTGCCTTTGTATCATCTAAATTTCTTTGCACAGATGAGATGCTTTCTTCTATTACTGTATTACTGTAAGGATCCTGCATTTGTCCGCCTGAAGCTTTGGGATGTTTGACAGAAACACTGCCATATTGGTTGTGCATTGTATCAATTAAACATTCCTTGGGTGATTCCTCTATTTCAATTCCTGATTTTAAAGTTGTCATATCTCTCTTTGCTGTCATAACATCACCATTGACAACTGCAGGTTCAACAAAGGCCCCAGTAGAGCTTTTTACTTCCTCATTGCTGAACTCTGTATTATTTTCCTCATCTGTATTTAAATTCGAAGCAAACCGGACAGACTTTTTATTTTTCGTTGGGCTATAAACTCTCCCATCTTCAGCCAAATTGGGTTCTCTCACAGAATCTGGTCTTGAGGTAACAGAATTCAAGTCTTTACTTGTCACTGTCCCTCCTTTTGAAACTTTGCTTTGTGTTCCAGATTGGGCAGACTTCTGTAATGTTTTTGAACCTCTTGGATGAGGTGTATAAACGGGCTCTGAATGTGCTGTTTTAACCTCACCTTTATTTGTGTAGGGAGATAAGTATGTGTTTGTCTTCTCATAAACCCGGGGTGACAGCTGAACTGATCTGTCCATTTCATCCAGCCCAGAATTAAACCTTTTCTTTTCAAAAGCATTTCTGGAGCTTCTGGCAGAAGAATGGTCTACATTTGACCAGTCTGTTGTCCTTCTTGAGGCTAAGGTAGTACTTTGTGAAACTGGGTGTTGTCTGGTCCACTTGTTTTCTGGTGGCCAGCTAACTGTAAGCTTGTTCTTGGTGTCAGGACTTTTGAATTGAGCATCTCTGTGTCTTTGCTGTGGAGATGAAGTCAATGACCCCAGAGGACCATCAACACATTTAGGCTCTTTGCTACGTGCTGAGCTGATCTTGTTACTAGGTTTAGATTCCTCTGTTTTAGCAAGCCAGCGGTCTTTGTGTTGTCTGTGGCCAAAACCCTCATCATAGTTGCCCTTTTTCTTAAACAACTGTTGGTAATGGTATGTGCAGTAGAACTCTCCATAAAGAGCAGAGTAATTGTGAATGCTGTAATAAATAATAGTACACCCATGAAAATGAGTTGTTAAAGTATATACTATGAAATAAAACATTTCCAGGGAATCAAGTCTTATCATTTTTGATTTGTGATTGGATAAAATCAATTAAATATCCAATATAAATGATATCAAATAGATTGTATTTGATTAGATATTGTAATAGCACATGTATTTCTCATTATGAATCACAGGTTCCAATATTACACTATACTGATTATTTTGTAATCATGTCTTGGAAACTGATTTCTAAAATTCTCTCACCTTAGCTTTTTATTACAGTGTTTGCAGCAGAAACAGTTATTATGTAGAATTAGTTTATCTGCCACCATTTTCTCCATTGGGTAAACTGGCATCAGGCATGCAGAGCACATCTCTTTAGCAGGTGACAGGAACTATGACAACAATATAGACATACATGCAATATGAGTTATGTATGAAATACACAGAATGAATTTTTTCAAGTCAGAATTGTTATATAATGCCATTTTAAAGATATAATAGACAGAGAGTTTAGACTAACTGTTAAGAAAATAATAATAACAAATACTGCTTTGAAAGAATTTTATTTTCTATAATATACAGTTTTTGAAATAAACATAAATATTTAACATTAACACTTAATTGCAACAGTACAAAAAAACTTTCTCTTAAACAAAGCACCACAATAAAACTGTTTATTTTACACACATAAAAAGGATCAGTAAATCTAATGTATTTTAAATAGACATATGGAAATTAAAATGACATCAAAAATATTGTTACAAAAAGAATGGGCAGCTTGGTTAATGTTTTTCTGTGTTGGGATGGCCGAAAGTTACAAACACTTTTCTGTCTTTGCTTTTACACAAAGAATCTGAGGAGAAGGTCTGGCCAGAACTTTCCAAAACAGGTGAAGTCATTCCTTCATACCTCCCTGGATTGGTAACTACATCATATGAGGAAGATAATTCTGTCTCTGACTGCCTGGTTACAAATGTAGATCTTTTGGAGGAAAAGTAAGTATTGCCAAAGCGGTCTATCTCTTCATATTTCTCACTAACAGTTTTAGTACCAATGATTCCACTTGCAACCTCAGGAACTCGCTGTACTTCAAGAACGCTGACTTTCCTTCTAGGACTTGGAGGGCAACAAACGTGGCTGACCGAGATTTTCTCAGGGGAGGACTGTGTGATGGAGCTAACTGCATTAAGTTGGTCATTTGCTTTTGGTTTGTCTGAGAGAGGCTGTAGTGATGGTAACTCCACAGGTTTTCTTGCAGCAGAATGAATGGAAATAAATGAAGGAGAGGAGGGGATGTTTGAGCATGTTTTTCCCATTTGAACTTGATGTACATGTGGTGCTTCTTTGGGCAGATTCCTGTTATCATTGCTCGGTGCCTGTTTAGGTTGCACAGGTTTTGCTTTGCTGGACACAATGCTAATTTTTCTAATGTTTTTAGTACTTGGGAGACATTATCAACATTTAAGGATTCACTAAACAGACCTGACAACCCTGCAATGTCTGCCTCTGACTTTAAATTTGAGACAGAGTACAGAGCTTTTTTTATTGCCTCCTCTATGTCCAAGAGTTTAGCTAATGTCTGTTCTTTCAAATTGATGATGTCCATGCTTGCTTTCTCTAGGTCCTCAAATGCGGCCTCAACAGAGGATATGCTCTCTACCTCATCTCTTAAGCCTTCCGTCTCTGTGCCAGCTCTATGAAAATGTCTGCATTTCATATTTTTTATTGGATTAGTAATCCAAGCAGGCACATTCTCAAACAAAGTCTTCAGAGATTTAACATCCACCTCACAGGTCTCCCCCTCTATTTCTTGAACTTTTGACAAAATGATCTTAAGCTCTTCTCGTCTCATAAGGTTTTCAAATATCTCCATGGCTGCTTTTACGTTGCCCCTCATGATCTCATCTTTGTGGACTGAGAGCCTCTGGTGGCGCTCATCTTCTGTCTCTCTCCTTGCTTTCTTTTCTCTCAAAACAACTTTGTTCTCAGAATCATTGTGCTCTTTAATGGTTTGATTGTACTTTGAAGGAACTTTATGTTTTTCAGGTGTTGAAGGGGTGTCTTTGCAGGCGAAGTGTAACTCAACATTATTTGTGTTCTCTTTGAAATTTTTAGCCTGTTCCTGTATGGTTTTGTTTTGCACAACTTTAATTTTGTTTGAGAAAGTTGGGGTTGTGTCCATAGTTGTTTTCTTTTCCCCAAAATTCTGAAGTGCAATCTTAAACCCATTGTTTAGTTCATTATTGTCCTTTGAATAACTCTGCATACACATCCTGATCTCTTCTGCAGCATTTATCCTCTGAATCTCATTTTTCTCCATTCCTATTATATTAGAAGCAAAGGAACCTTCATCATGAGTTTCGCTGACTGATGGAGTGTCCATATGTTGCATGTGGGAATTTTGAACCCATTGCTCAGTGTACTGCATCTTCTGAAAACCCACAGGGTCTGTCAAGTTTGTCCTTTGAACTGGTTCATGAATGTCGCATTGCCTGTCATTAACTTTGTACGAAGTTTCTGTGGTTTCTTTTTTATGTGAAAACGTTTTCTTGCTGGCAATCACTTTGGGTGGGATTGTTGGAGTCTGCTTATTAATTAGACAATCAGGTGAGCTTGGACAAATTTGTGTTTTTTCTGCAATGTGTTCGGAGCTGGTGGTGATGTGCAATGGCTTTGGTGGAATAACTGGCTTCTGATTTTTAACCTGAGGGCCAGTTTTTGGAGGGATGGGTGGTGGATTATCATCTTTTTCTGCAAAAGTGCAAGATAGCTTTGAATTGTCCATGCTGGAGTTAACAGATTCTGAATTCAGTGCCGAGATGATCAGATGCTCACTTCCGGTCACTGAAACCGAAGAAGACAATTGAGTGTCAGATGAAGGCAAATTATCAAAACTCTGCTTGTATTTAGTTCCTGAGTCATTTGTCATCTTGCTTTGTGTCTGTCCAGATTGTCTATATAACATTGCTGCCTTGTAATCTCCTTTAGAAATATTTATGCTAGATCTCTCCAGAGACTGGAGTGTCTCTTGCATATTATATACTCCAACAACTTGCTCTCTGTCTACATTTCTTTTCTCTACTGAAGCACTTCTTAAAGACTGTATAGCAGCCTTCACATCACCTTTAACAATATCTGGCTCTAACTCTGAAACCTGAAGAGTGTTATCTAGCACTGTTGATCCATTTTCTGTACTAATATATATTATATTTTTTCTCCCTCCCACTTCATTCTGACAACACACTATTTCGTGGATGCCTGATCATTTTCTATGTCACTAACCTTGCGAAATGTTGTTGTAATCCGCTGGTTACTCAAGGAGGATGTTGTAGACTGCTCCACTGTTGTGTTGCTTTGAGAGTGAGATGATTCATTTAGATTATACAGCTTTCCAGGAGTGACATGTTCTCGTTCTACTCTCATGCTTTGGTTCTTTGCTCTCTCCAGGGACCTTTTGGCAGCCTTAATGTCCCCTGAAATTATTTCCTCCTTAATTAATTTCCTTTCATTTTCTTCTGAGCACATTTCTTCTACCTCTATATTCAGATCATAAATGGTGCCTGGTTTGATGACCTCACGCTCCATGTGCAAGCTTTGTTGTTTTGCCCGCTCCAAGGATTCAAGCGTTGCCTTAATATCCCCAGAAACGATTTCCTCTTTCTGGATCATGACTGACTGCTTGACTGCCTCATCAAGTTGCTGCATGGCCGACAAAATATCACCTCTGATGATCTCCTCCCTTGACAAACAGTTTCCACCATCCAGGTCTGTGCAGACCTCAGAGAAAACCTTTTTTACATTCTTAACATCTCCTGGTACAACATCCAAGATTGTTCTTTCAGCTTGGTCTCTTTGTTGATTTAGGTGTCGCTTTGCTTCCTTTACATCACCTTGAACAATTTCAATTTGGTCTATACAGGAGGCTGCTGGTTCCTCCTCAGAAAGATCTCGCTGTAGACTCTTAAGGTCGCCCTTTTCAATGCAGCTTCGATACAGACCAACATTCCCCCTTTCATTTTCTTCCAGTCTGCAAGTTGATTTGGTCTGCTGGCTATGGACTGTGGCAAGGAGGTTGCCAATAGTGGACTTGACATCTCCTCGTGCGATGTCGTGTGACTCAGTTAGGCTGCTTTGACAGTGGAGGGAATACACGGTCATCTCTGGCTGCCCACCTTCCGATTCTTGCATCACCAAGCCTGTCTTGATAGTTTTTTGTTGAACCAGCAAGCTCTCAATAATTTTAACTGCTTCTTGGGTCTTGCACTCTGCCTCAGGATTGTTGCACCTCCAGGATGTTGAAATGGGATTTCAAGCACTGTGCTGTGCATCTTGCCTTGTTCATCCTCTTTAAGTAGAACAACTTTAGGTTTCAGGTTCGGTTTGAACAGTAACTGCAGCATTATGTTCCTGATGTTTCCCTCAACAACTTCCTCCTTTTGAACTTTGGTCTCCTCTTTGTTCACAATTTGATATTTTGCCATGTTTACGTACTTATAATCATTTGCTTGGATGATGATTCCACTTGAATGAATAAATGAATGATGGCAAAGGCGATAGAGTGTGTCTGTCACACTCTCTACAGTGATTTTGTCCAGTGGTGTGGTCTCGAATAACCATGTTGTGCTTTTTACATCTGCCTTGGGGATTTCTTCCTTTGATGAAACAAACACTTCCTTTGATGAATCAGTTGATTCATCGATCTTTATTTTATCCAAGGGCTGTGATTCAAATAACCAAGTGCAGCGTTTAACATCTCCCTTTGCATTATCCTCTCGATGTACAGTTGTCAAGGCATTCTGCTCATCTGGCTCACCTTTAAGAGTATCAAAAGGTTGGTTCTCAAACAGCCAGGTTGAGGTACGTACATCACCTTGTTGAACGTCTGTAACGCTCACCATTCGCACACACTTTTTTGGGGCAGCTTGCTCAGACTCAAAAAGTTGCTTGCTTTGTTCGCACACTGTTCCCATTGCTAATATCTTCAACAACCCTCACTGAGGGCCCTTCGAAGGAGTCAAGAGGCTGAGTCTCAAACTTCCAGCGTGCTGATTTCACATCCCCCTTGCACACATCCTCCTGTGTAACTGCGCGGATGACGAAGATTTCTTTGTCTGCTTGAATGGCATCCAGTGGCTTGGTTTCAAACATCCACCTCGCGCCCCTGACATCTCCTCTCATCACTTCCTCTTTCTTTACAGTGGTAACTTCATGAAACTGTCCGTCCTTGTCTCTTATAGCATATAACGGCTGTGATTCAAAAAGCATTGTGCTGGATTTCACATTACCGCTACTGTTCATGGGCTTTTCAACACTCATTGACTGGTGTTCGAGTAGTTCGTCTTTATCCTGGATTTTGTCCAGAGAGAAAGTTTCGAAAATAAACTTCTTGCTTCCAACATCACCACCCTCAACATCACTGACACTGTGATTTATTCTGTCCTCTTTCTCATTAATGTTGCTTATAGACTGATTCTCAAACAGCCAAGTGAATTTGTGGACCGATCCTGACTGAATTTCATTTTTCTTCTCTTCAGACACTTTGATGCATTCACTATTTATTTCATGAAGTGACTTGGATTCAAAGATTTCCTTGACACGTGAGACATCTCCAGACTGGACATTCACCTGACTGACATATCTTACATTTTGGCCAGAATCTGTTTGCTTTGTTATTCTGTCCAAAGTCTCTGTTTCAAACAGGTGTTTCACTGTCTTCACATTCACATCACTTTTTATGTCTTCCTGCACAGTACTGCACAATTTCAAATTGAAGTCCTCCTTGTCTTTGATGTTATCCAATGGCTGTGTTTCAAAAAGCCAAGTGTGTGACTTCACATCAGTTTTTGGTACTGGTTCTACGTCTTGTTTCTTTTCTGATTTCTCATACAAAATGTCCATTGGTTGTGTCTCAAACAGCCATTTGCACGTCTTCACATTACCCTTTTGAAATTCTCCTGTTGGTACTGTTGAGTTCGCTTCTTTCTCACTCTTTAAATTTATGCAATCCAAAGGTTGTGTTTCAAACATCCATTTAGCTGTCCTCATGTCACCTGTCATGTCCTCTTGCCTTGTAATGCCCTTGATGAGCTCTACTTGTCCACTACATTCTTTAAATTTGTCTAAGGGTCTTGTCTCAAACATCCATTTGTAATTCTGTACATTTCCTTTGATGCATTCTTCTCTACTGACAGTTGTAACCTCATGGAAATTTCCAGCACAGTCTTTAAACGCATACAATGGTGTGGTTTCAAACAGTGAACGGTTGGCTTTGACATCCCCGGCTCCAATGTTGTGGATTTGACTCTGTGCTTTCACAGAGATATGACTAAGAGGCAATGTTTCAAAAAGGTCCTTGAAAGTCTTCACATCTCCTTTCTCATCATTTTGAACTTTGTTTCCAATAGCACCTGTTGTTTTACCAACACTGACTTTCTCAAACTGCAGCTTTTTGTCTTTAACTTCTCCTTTTTCATCACTCGACACCATAACTTTCTGGAGATTTCCTACCTCATAGCTGTCTTTCAGAGTGTCCATGGGCTGAGTTTCAAAAAGCCATAGGGTGGATCCTACATTTCCTCCAACAATTGCCTCCTTCTCTGAAACTTCACCCACAGACTCTCCTTTAAGAGATGACAGAGGCTGCTTTAGTTTATCTGCTTCCCCAGAGATGTCCTCCACTGTTCCTTTGAAATTTTGTTCTTCCACAAGACCTTCATGAATTGCATCAAGTGGTTGCGTCTCGAACATCCATTTCTTCTGATCAACACCACCTTTCTGGGCTTCCTCAAGTGAGATCCCCCGAATGATCTGCACACCAGCTCCTTTATTAATGTGGTCTAAGGGTTGAGTTTCAAAAAGCCACGTGCTGTTTTAAAGTCACTGCTTTGAATTTCTTCTCTACAGATTGATTTGATTTCATGGATTCTGCCACTGCTATCCCTAAGCGCACAACAGGGATCTGCTTGAAAGAGTTTGACAGTTTTTTTTCACATCTCCTTTATTCTCATGGAGTTCTGATTTGAGCATTAGGAAGTGTTGGTCTTCAACAGAGCAACAGCGGCCTAAAGCGTCCAATGGTTTGGATTCAAACAGGAGACGTGCACCTCTCACGTCTCCCTTCTGAACGGGTTCCTTCAGTATGACCTCCACTATTTCCTCATCCTCCATCTTTGACTTACTGATTGAGTCTAGAGGCTGTGTCTCAAACAACCAGGGGGCTGTGCGAACATCTCCTTTGACTAGACCTGTTCTCTCGTCAACTGTTGTGTTTTGACCATCAACCACTGAATGCTCAAACAGTGAGGATTTGCTCCTCACATCCCCACCTTGAGGATTTTCTTCATCAAGTAGTTTTTTTGTTTCATGTGGGTCTCCAATATTGTCCAGAGTCCAGTTCTCAAATATCCAGCGCATGGACTGGACTTCCCCCTGATATGCCGCATCTACTGATTGGGGATTTATAGCATATATTAGTTCATCATCTACAACATCATCAAGATTCATCTTCAATTCAGGATGAATGTGTTTAAAAATACGCTTCAGTTCGTTTTTTTGTCGTTGCTGGTAGAACTCTGAGAAGGTTTCTTTTGGAGGCGGTACGGGGAGTAAGTTTTGGCTTCGATCCTTTTGAAGTGACTCCAGAACCTGAGGTCTTGGTAGAGGAGGTGGAGGGGGAGGGAAATCATCATCTCCACTGGCTGCATCGGTCACTTTTATCTGTTTGGCTACTTCTGCCATCTTGGATGCAAAGAAGAAGTATGAAGGCTCAAGTTACTCTCTACAATGAAATGAAATAAATTGTAATAATAGTAAACTCTTAATTAAAAACAGTAAAAAAAAGTTAGTATTTTTAAGCTTAGAAGCCATACTTTACCTTTTCTGTGTTTAGTAGGGAATAGTTCACTGCACACCTATTCATGTGAGGTTTGACTTCATTCATGGTTTTCAGCCTTGTTAGTACAAAATGAATGCTCCATAACAAATGAAGTTTCACATTTCCAAACATTTTGGGGAAAAAACTTAAGAGAATAGTAACTAGAATATGTCTAGAGTATTATTCATTGTAATCAAAATTCCAGCTATAATGCCAACTACATGCAGAAATATCATAACATTTATTGGGATTTTTATGTTGATCTAAATATGAGGAATTTTAAAAAAACACTACAAATTGTCAATATGGTTATGGGATTTTACCTCCTATGTCTACTTTACTTTTACTGTATCACAAAGCCTGTCGTTAACAAGACTACATTACCACATACTTACCATTTGATTTAATTATGGATATTTTAATAATGTTAATGAATTACCCTGTTTGTTTGGAAACATGGTAATAAAGCACTTTTTTAAGACTGTCACAAAGAGTATCTTTATTATATTTGTTTCTAAATTAGTCACACAGCACCTATTAGCATTAGTCATTAGTCACACAGCAGACTTAGAAAGTCAGGAAAAACTGTTGTTCATACCTTGCTTTGTTTTGTCTTCTTTCCGCTTGAGATCAGGTGTTCTTGGACCACACTTCCTGAGAAAGAAGCATGAATAATTATTCCTACTCATTTTTCATAGAAAACTTAAGATTTGTTTTGCATGAAGCTGTTTTTCACAACACATTACTTATTCAGTGACTGAGGAAAACACTGGCCACCAGATGACTTACTGTACTGTACTGTACTGTAACTGTAAAATGAGTGTGGACCAGACTTTACAGCATTGTGTGCATGCGAGTGATTCAGTCTGAGAACTTGACCTCAGATATGTCTGTGTGCTGTGAGTGATATGACAGATGCAATGAGCACTCACTTGCTGTTCGATGGATCCGGAGGAGTCTGCAGCTGCTACCTTTGAGAGGTAAAGGGCAGATCTATCTTTCACGCTCTGGATAGGAGAGGAGGTGTACTTCTGTTTGGGCTCTTGATAGGAGGCAGATTGTCTCTGGTCTTTTTTGAAATGTCTCCTCTCATCTAATTCACACAAGACACAAATATAGTTACACAAAACTACAATCAGAAATTATTTATAAACTAAAAATAGCAGTGACTCATGAACTTATTGCATACGCAACTTGTCGGAGTTGTTTAAATAAATATATATCATTAATTGTTAGTTTATTGATTATGGTGTATGTTTTTGATTTATGGTTTATCAACTTTTGCTTTTGAAATTTTTGACTTTTGATGGTAGATGACTTTTGTTTTGGTATTCCCTGGTGAATGGAAATTTTGGAAACATTTGCTTTATTTGTTCATTATTTATTAGCATGCATTATATATGAACTGCATTTTGTAGATTATTTTAAATTTTGAATGTGTGTTAAACATTTTAATTACAGCTGTTTGTGAGGCCTGTATGCAAACTAAATGCAACAGAAACTACCAGAAGCAAAAATATCTGTGGCATGTTACTAAAGCATTAAAAAAAAAATGTTTGTGATCACAAGCATAAAATGTTGAATAATAATCCAGAAGTAGGCTAGAAATAAGACAAGACTGACCTGACCCAGTTACTTGGCCATCTAATGGCTCTGATCGTGATGTGTATAAATAGACTCGAGCTGGTGTTGGTATGCTTTTATCTCTGGGTTATTATTATACCTCAAGGACCTATGGAAACTATTCAGCTCCACACACAGTAGGCTATATATTTGTGTTAGTCTGTCTAATTGCAAGAAACATTACGTTGTTCAATGCATTTTTAAAGTTACACTTGTTAGGCTACAATAGTTGTCTGTTCTCAAATTTACAATTTGATTGTATTTCTTAGCATGACATCTAACTAAACAAAAACAGTGGCCTGCATGCCATTGTAAAATGTCAAAAAGGAACAACCGCAGTGTCAGCTGAATTGTGACCCTTTTTAAGGTTTCTCATTCTCAGGGGACAAAACACTGGGACAAAGCTTCCCTGATTCATGTTTCTATCTTAGCCTTTTTACATTGGGAATTGTATTTTGCTAGCATGGTTTTAAAATGGTCATCAAATAATAGTACTGTATCAAGAAAGCAAATGATCAGATTCAGAATTTTAAAGAAATTGGTTATTTAGCTAATAGCTAAAGTTGTTAGTTAGTTCATTCTTAGCAATAAAAACCTGTTTGCTTGATGTGAACTGAGAGAAGTCTTATTGTTTCTGAATGCTGAATTACACTTATTATTCATGACGATATGTGATGTAATTGCGGTTTGGAGCCGCAAAAGAAGACTTGGCACATTAGATTATTGTAAAGCTGCAGTATGCATGCTCAAAACAAAAGCTTTCCCTCTGAGGCCAGGAGCACTAGAGGCAGCACAGGTCTGTCAGCTGTAACTAATGATTATATTCGAGCATACCTCTGTTTTTCACTCTGTAAGCTCTCATGGGACAAAAGGACAGGGCCCATCACTGGCGCCACTCACGAGTCTGGGCTTAAAACGTTTGCATAGCTGGATGAGCACAGAGAATAACGGGGCCATACAATACTGAGGTCCAGCTAGACGTTACCGTTTAGAAGAGCGAGTCTAAATATTGTGCTCTCCGATTTGTAAAGAACAGGACTGAAGCATCTTGTCAAATTACTAAGATAACAAATGTTTCATTTTATAAAGCAGCAGCAGCAGCTACACTTACTAAGGATTTAAATGAGAATACGGTGTAACCTGCACTGTTTGGCTTGATCTTTGTGTCAGTCATGTGATAAAAGTGCCTGCTTGCATTTCCTTTAAGCCAATATAATCTGACATAAAAGGTGTAGTTAAGGAATTGTAATGTATAGATATGGACATGATCAAAGGCCTCTGTGGAGTTGTAAACAGTGCCCGTCTCTGCCTGCTTCCTCGTATAATGATTTGGGTCAAATGATCTAAACATTTATTTACATGTCATACAATTCATTTGATATCTTAGATATGTATTTCAAAGAACTTTCATTCAGCTGACATCATATCAGCTGAATGAAAGTTTCACAGAGAGACCATGGAGGGCACAGCTATTAGTGTCCTAGAATGTGAGTGCTTTTGTGCTGCTGACAGCTGTCCAAATTATTGTGATATGCGCTTGGTATTTATTCTCGTCAGCTGCCTTCCATAGTTTCCTGTGAGCGCTCAAAGGTCTTGTTGAAAACACAACAACTTAAAACCACTGCTTAAAATAGTGCAGGTTCGACAAAGGCACGTTTAACTGGCACTTCTGTCTTTCACAATATTAGCCACTGCATATTCAACAAGCTGATTTCAGGTGTTGTGTACACTTACGTTCGAATGTTTAGGGTTGGTAAGATTTTTTTTTTTTTAAACAAAATGAATACATTTATTCAGCAAGGATGAATAATATTGATCAAAAGTGACAGTAAAGACTTTTATATTGTTAGCTGGGAAAAATCTTCTCCCTTTATTGAAATATGATTAAAAATGTGTTAACGATTTTGTAATCATATTGCGTAGTTGTGCTTGGTGTTATTTTCTTTTTTTTGATAACGCAATGAATAACATCAAATTGTGTGGACTCAATGTCATTTTTGGCCAGGCTGTCATACAAAGAAATGATGAACACATGCAAAAACATGAGAGAAACCAACGAAATATTAATAACTGATTATTTTGTATGTATGTAGCTTTTTGTTTATGCATTTTTTCCATAGTAAAATAACCCCACCCTTTGTATATATGGGGTTATATATAAATATATATAAAATATTTTTTTTTATATATAAAAATATATTTTTATATATAAAATATAAAATTTATATATAAAAATATTTACCTCATATTATGATTGTTTAATTGAACTTGTAGTGTCATAAAAAACGAATATCTCCTCCGGACATCACTTTTTGTCACTACTGTATAAATTATGTTCTTTTTAACTTTCTATTCATCAAAAAATTCTGAAAAATAGTCTCCACAAAAATATGAAGCAGCTCAACTGTTTTTAAACATTGATTATAATAATAATGTTTCATGAGCAACAAATCAGCATATTAGAATAATTTCTGAAGGATCATGTGACACTGAAGACTGAAGTAATAATGCTGAAAAATCAGCTTTGTATCACAGGAATAAATTACATCATAAAATATATTAAAACAAAAAACAGTTATTTAAAATTTTAATAATATTTCACAATATTACCGTCTTACTGTATTTATGATCAAATAAATGCAGCCTTGGTGAACACAAGACCCCAATCTTTTAAACTGTGTGTGTGTGTGTGTGTGTGTGTGTGTGTGTGTGTGTGTGTGTGTGTGTGTGTGTGTGTGTCTAGTTCAAAATGTTACATTAACAGGCTTGTTGTTGGAACTCAAATTGAACAGTATAAATTATGTAACTGTTCTCCTTTTCTTTACTCTGGGTTAATTATACATTTTAGGTAATTACCATTACATCTGAAGACATGTCGCTCAATATAATTGGATCATTTTGAAATTCACAGGCATTACTTTGAGTCGTAGGCATGACAATCAATCACTGCTAAAATAAAGTCAAACTTCACAAACCAAATTTATTTAAATGAATGCTATTTTATCCCTTTAATACTCTATGTCTATACTATAATATTTTAATTTCTATAAATAATTTACAGGCTTCCTTTCCACACTGATTACTGTACTCACAGAGTGAATTGCCGGTTCCAGATAGCCGGTTTTGCTGTCTTTAAAGCCTCAGTCTTGTGTATTTCCGCAGGTGCTGACTTGTGTTGGTCTGACTCTGATGCTGTCTGTAGCAGTAGTCCTGTCTCACTCTGTCCCTCTCTAAGGGTGACAGCTGATTTTTATCACTGCTCACTGCAGAGCGTGATGAGGCCAGCCTGCTATTTTGGAAGCAGCATGGGCGGTATTCCACACGCCTGAGTCAATCAGTGGTTCGGGAAGTGACTGGGGTACAGGGAACCCCCTTGAGTACAATTCCCACATTAGCCTACATTTGCTTCCTAATGCCAAAAGATGTTTGAGAAGTACTGAAATACATTTTACGTGAATACATTTCAGTGGCTTTTTGGCTGATTGTTCAGAAAGAGTCTATTTTTAGCTGTTTATATTCAAATTCTAAAACCAAACACCGCTAATAAGAACGTTATGCCCAGTGACGTTTGATGAACTTTACAGAGCTTGCTAATACATCTCAAAATAATTAAGGCACTGACTAATGCCATAAATGTACTTGTGAGTATTAATACTTATGAATGGTTGAAACAACCTCTGGTAAATTTGAGGCTACATACTGACACCATTACAATATGGTCTCTGTGTTGTACACTTGTGAAGAAGCATAGTGGGTAAGACTATAAACAAACTTGGAGTGTATTTTGACACAAAAGATTGTGTAAAGCATTTCTGAAAATTGTTTTGATGCTTAACCCATACTTGACTGTAGTGTCTGTATGAAGTCAGTTCATCACATTAACATTAACATTAATATCTTCTACTAACATTTGACAAAGTCCAAATATACTTATTTTTGTGAAAAGAGGTTGCTTGAGCAACGTTTTCTTTGAAATAAATGTGCATTAATAAAAATAAATGAATATATGATTTGTATATATTTAAATGCAAATAATTACAATTATATATTTATATTTGTGTAATATTATATTCATATTTTTTATTTATTAACATGATTTTTGCTATCTAATCCAATGACATTCTAACATAGTTAAAAGTGGCTTAATTATCTCAAAAACCTTTGAGGAGACTGTATAACCTAAAACACCATTGGTGGGCACAGCACAGACACTGAAGGGTCTCACAAAACCCTTTCAAACAACTATAACCCAAAAACACAGTCCAAAGTGTCACTTGTGTCAAGCGTGAGGAATGTAAGGTCAGTGGATTGGGTCAGTGTCATAACTGCCATTTTAAGCAGTATGTTTTGTCTCTTGAATGTACTGAACACATGCTTACGCATTCAATCCTGCTCTCAGCCCTCATTGAAAACTTGTGAAATAGGACTCACTATTTGCAGGCAGGATTGTGTGCATGCAAGTCGAAACTATTCTGTTAGGATTATCTGAGGAATATTTTTAACACACAGACACAGCCGGCAGATTCCTTCTCTACAGGAACTTCAGATGGCCCCACATGCTTGTGTAGGAAGACTTTAGATGCCGAGGTTTTGTCTCACATAGGGTACAAAGTTCAAATGACCTTTGACCTCTTAGTTACTGACTAACATAGCTGACTAACAGTTAAGAAGTTAAGAAGAATGAAATAACTGGTGGTGATTATGCTCACTCATTTACACTAGTTGTACAAATAATTAGGTTTTGTTATAATGCATGGTCAACTCACCATTCAGCCCAGTGGAGGATCGGGTGACGTATCCAGGAACCCCACTGACTGTCCTCCTTCTCATTGTCTCAAAGGGTTTTTCTTTCTATCAAGGGAAGCATGGGCATATTTTAAACATGTTTAATTTTGTATGGCACATGCAATGATATTTAAGATATAACAAATTATGTATTGTTTTATTTTATTTAAAAATGTGTGAATTCCTATTGAATGGACTGAAAGTGGACAGTTTTTCCTCATTTGAATTGAAAAAACCCTGCTAATTTGTTTGATTTATATACTAATATTTTCTTTCTCATTAAATCTTTTGAGATTTTAAATAAATAATATTAATATTATATATTAATAATATTAAGGTATTATTTACTTCAAGGTATTAATTATTATGTATTGTTTGTGTTTTAGGTTATTTAAAAATGTGTGAATTCATATTGAATTGACTCTAAACCGTGTTATTTTAGTATTTATATATTATTATAGTATTATAATATATTCAAAATTATCTATTTTGAAATATATTTTGTTTTTATATTTTCAGTTTAGTTTATTTTTTAGTAATTTAGTTACAGTATGTGCTATTGTCATTTTTATTCATTTTTTATATTTTTATATTACTATCTACCACCTAAAGAGACATGTTGGGAAAAAAAGTGAAGGAACAAAATATGAGATGGAGGAAAAATAAATGTCAGTACTGCATTCCCTTGCAAAACTTTCCGCTGAGAATCTGTGTGTAGCTCATTTTGCGAATTAACGCAAAGTTTCTTGAGGGAACGCAAAACATTTGCGAGAGAGTGCAAAATCATTGACTTATTATTTTTCCTCCCATCTCATATTTATTTTCCATCAATATGTCACTTTAGGGTCTCTGTAGCTCAGTATCATAGGGGCTCCGTATACATTGTTTTTATTTCAGTTTTGGATTTGTTTCCATGTTTTAGTGCTTTAACTTATTTCAGTTAGTTTATAATTTTAAGTTTTTTCTCTAATATTTATATTTCATTTTATTGCTGCTTTATTTCAATTAATTAAAAAGTTGTAATCATTTTAGTTTTAGTTAACTATAGTAACCCTGAATCTAAAAAGTCCAAAATGCACCCCAGGTTCCCACGGATCTCAGTTATCAGCCATTTTTCCCTTGGAGAAATGAACCAGTGATCTTAATCACAAGTCAGACAAATTTGGGAGACTATGGAAACCTGTGCAATCTTTTCTACAGAAACACTGACCATCTGTTTCAAGAGGATAATAATCTATAGGTAGAGATGTACCTTTTTTATATGTAGTTGTTCATCTCTCAGCGCTTTTGGTTTGTTTGTCTGTTCATTGATGTTATTTTATGTGTTTGTATTATTTGAAAATCAAAATAAATAATAAAAATGTTTTATGTATTCATAATGGACAATTTTCTTGCTCATCTCAGTCAAACTGGAGGGTTTATCAATATTTAAAGCAGGGCTGAACATATTGGGTGAAAAGCACATGCTCCTTTCCTGAGTCATGTCTGTCCATGTTGCACAAACACATATAAAACATGACGTGACTGTTACACACCTGATGAGCCTTGTCTTTTTTGGCATTGGTGACAGTAGTAGCACCAGAATAACCTTTCTCCCTCCCCGGTGAGGTAATGTGACTCACTGGGCTGCTTTTGGCCTGTGGTGTGACGTTGAGGCGAGGGCTGCTGGCGTAGTCCTGTCGCAGGGCGTTCTTTGACTCAAACAGGACCCTCAGAGAGTTAGTGCCCACCTGGTCCGGCTGGGGCAACATGTCCATTGAAATACTTCTGGACAAATTGGAATTTACCCCACTGAGGGACTCATATCTCCTCCAGAGACTTTCAACTTTACTCTCTTCATGGTTTGATCTTCTCAGGCCAGATGACTGTGGGATACAGAGAGCATCCATGTAAGCCAGATTTCAATGAAAGTATTGCTTAATACACGATAAATCAAAGTGGTTATACCTTAGACCAGGCCTCTTGTCTGCCAACATCTGTGAGCTCCACACAGCTTTCATACCTATAGAAAACAGTCAGGTTTTAGTCATAAACTTCACTGAAAAGAGTTGGTATTAGAAGCAAATAGATAGAATATGGTAGTACCTTTGAACAAGCTGAGACACCGGTGTCCTTCTGTCCCAAAACAGCGACGCTGATGTAGAGAATGAACTATCACCTCCAGAAAGGCTCCTGAGGGACTGACTTCTTCTCAATGTAAAGCTCATCTTATAATAAATCAAAGATAAAATATATTTTCTATCATGTTTTTGTTAAAGTGCCTCATGATATGCATTTTAAAAGTCACAGACAATAGGTTAAAGGAATAAGGAAGGTTAAAGGTTTTTTAAAACGAAATTAATTATTTTGATCAAACATTTGATAAATAAATATATAAAATTTGATAGATAAATATATCAATACAACACAATTAAATGTAATAATAAACGGTGCAATTCCAAGAGGGTCCTCACACACCATCGGTGCTAGGGCCCTAAAAATCTTTTAATACACACACACATGACTGGTCACATGATCCACCTGCTTGTCAGCCCTTTTCTCATCTGACTCAGTTAATGTTTATCATTCATATGCTTTGCTAAATTACACATTGAAAGATTTGCTGTATTGTGCAATTAGCACATAATATGCAAAAAATGGAGAGCTTTCATATAATCGTGTACACATGAATAAAATGAAAATGAATAGATGAAATATCAGAATCATACACAGTTACACAGTTACTGCAGCCCATTTATGACTAAATGGTCATTAGCCTGAATTTGATTAAATAGCCGAAGCATGCATGTATGACGTTAAGTACCCCATAAGTTACCCATAAAAAAGAGAAAAAGGTACAAATTATCATCTCCATCCATCTTTATCTAGAGAGTTACCTTAAGCGATCAGTCTTGCGCTCCTCATTTCCTTGTGTTCTTCTGTGCAGTGTGAACTGGAGCATCACTCACAAGACACTCCTGTCACACAGGCCAAAGTCCCTCATTTACAGCCTGAAAACTGTCTGATCACTCATTTCCCATCCCATCCTTCTAGACAAGGGTTGAATAAAAGGTCAAATAAGGTCTTTAAACAATGCATTTTTAGAGTATTGATAATTCATATAATTCAGTATAGGGCATTTAAGACAAAATGGTTATAGGCTATAACAAATGCTTCCTTCCATGTTAGCATATTAATCTTCAACTTTGGGGTAATTTCCTCATCAACAAGAGGGATTTAAGTAACTGTTTGTCTGCTAGATGTTAGTCTAGACAAAACGCTTGAGGAATGTAAAGGTTAGCATCTACTCACTGAGGTCACGTGTGCTGTGATCCTCTTTCTATTCATAGACGCTGCATGAACTAATGAATGCCAAACATTGTTTAGCACTTTCTGTCATGCAGTGAAGAGTAGGCTAGGCATAACATTGGGCAGTTGAGATCCTAAATTCCAAAAACAGAACAGTACAGCAGAATTCTATTATATGCGAAGTCTCTAAATCAGAATATCTTCTATGCAAAAACAGCAATTCAAACTAATGTACGTTTTAGATAGTGAACATTAAATAATGGGGTTCTGTGGCATTGCTAATGAGAAATCTAATGCAACCTGTACTCATATCATTAAAAAGACTATATACGACCAATACTTTCTCCCTTTGTGTATCTACCCAAAAGTCTTTCTGCTTTCCTCACGACTTCTTTCTTGTTCACTCACTGTCATATTATTGTGAGCAGGGAACCCATATTCAATGTCGTTTCTTCACCACTAGATGGCCATCTCGTTACCACAAATTTATATTTATTATGTTAGCCTACTTTAGGTAGGCCTACATGGTGTCATTACACATGTTAATGGATACATGTCGCTGCTTTTACATGTAAGTATTGTCGACAGTCTAAGTATTGTTTGGGTTGAGAGTATTTATGTTGCTTAATAATAATAGATATTGTTTAATATAGCCTATTTATTTCTTTATTTCTTTTTGTGGTCACAAAATGAAAGTTTTGAAGGATAATTCGAGACTGAATACAATGCTTCAAAACGGTTTGGGTAACAGTGCATTATTGACTGTTAAACTTGATATGTGCTGCCCTTAATGAAGAAAATGACTGTAACAACAGCTGAGATTAAGTTTTTTAATCAGCCTACTCTTTCACTTTTTTTGGTTGTTGTTGCGTATTTTCCAGGTGTAATTTTGATCTTTGAACTTCATAATGAGATTCCTCTCCCCTCTTCTATACAAGAACTCATATCCACATTTTGCGATCCATATTTTGCTGTCATTCTTTTAATTTACATGTAGAATGAACATCCATTCCTCAGTCGTCATTCAGTCCTACTTGGTCACACATCCTTTCACTTCAGATAGTCACTGAGGTCAAAGCAACATGAGAGTGTTTATATGTCACTTTTATATACAGTGAATGATGTGGGGGAAGATAACATTGCTAATAGCTAATATCTTTATGTACGTGGTGGTCATCTCTCTTTTGGTGCTTTTATGACTAACTATCAATCATTAAAACCAGGATAAACCAGTTGTTTTATAAGGACAAAATGAAGGGCATTTTGTATAACAAATCAATAGATTTTGTTTGTTTGTGTGTTTGTAATGAAGGTGCGTCTTGTAAAGCATAAAGCTTTATATATATATATATATATATATATATATATATATATATATATATATATATATATATATATATATATATATATATATATATAAAACATAGACTACCTGTCATTACACATACAGTTTCTCTCTTCTCTCTCTCTCTCTCTCTCTCCTCTCTCTCTCTCTCTCTCTCTCTCTCTCTTCTCTCTCTCTCTCTCCTCCTCTCTCTCTCTCTCTCTCTCTCTCCCTCCTCTCCATCTCTCTCTCTCTCTCTCTCTCCTCTCTCTCTCTCTCTCTCTCTCCTCTCCTCTCTCTCCTCTCTCTCTCTCTCTCTCTCTCTCTCTCTCTCCTCTCTCTCTCTCTCTCTCTCTCTCTCTCTCTCTCTCTGTGTTATATTGTATATAACACAGAGAGAGCTGTGTGTTGTCACTCTCTCTGTGTTGTCTCTATAATGTCTCATTATAGAGACCAAATTTCCCTTACAAGGATTGCAATATCTTAAATCCCTGTCCTTGGGACATTTTTGGAGTGATGTTTTTTGAAAATGTAAAAATGCAGAAAGTTTTCTGTGATGGGTACACTCTCAGAAAATAAAGTACATAATTGTACCTTTAGCTGTCACTGGGGCTGTACCCTCAAGGGTACAGTTTTTGTACCCTTGGCATAGGGTACATATTTGTACCCTTGTGCCAAAACTTTTATTTCCTTTATTTTAAGGTTATTTCAAGGCTACTCAAATATAGTGATACATTTAAATATTCCATAAAAAATTAAGGTTTCATTAAAACCTTTAAACAACAACTTTTACATTAAAAACAAATTGGCTTAGCAGATTCTGTCTCTTGTAATTGTACACATTAAATATGGCTCCAGACTCAATAGTGTTAAAATGAATGAGCTCATTAAGTGATTCAATGAGTGATAATTGACCATTATTGAAGACACATGAAGGAGAAAATCTATTTTTTTACGACACCGTTATGGAGATCATTGTGTGTTTTAGTTGGGCCTTAAACTGTTAACATTAGATTTAGTTTGGCTGTTATATCTGAGTTATAACTGCCAGATGAAAAAAGAGAAAAGTTGATCAGGTGGTGTTGGTTAAGTTTTGACATAATCATATTTTGACCTGAAAATTATACAGCATAAGATACAGAAACGTCTAAAAAGTCTAAAGGCTTTCTAAAAAGTTGTTCTGTCTTGTAGGCACACACAGACATCAAGATTCAGTGTATGAGTCTCAACAATGGTGACAAACAGAATATTCAATTAGGGAAAGGAAATTACTAAAACAATTCAGATCATAATTTATTCATACCGCAATGCATGATGGGAGCCATGAATGAGTTTTGATTGGTGGCACCCAGAATGCACTGCAACATGCTTTATTATTGTCACCATTGTTGAGAATCACAGGCTGATTATTGATGTCAGTATGTCTAAATAAAGAAAATTTCAACATCATTGAATCAGATAATCTTTTAAGAAATATTTTGGATTATATTGAATAAGCTGAAAACCATTTGCTGTAGAATCACTGGCTGCTTTAATCAACAAGGTAAAAACTCTCTAAATGAGATTTGTGATTCAGATCATATTATGATTATGTCAAAACATAACCAACACCATCTGATCAACTTTTCTCTTTGTTCATCTGGCAGTTATAACTCAGATACAACAGACAAACAGAATTTAAAATAAACAGTTTTAGAGTCAAAAGACCCAACTAAAGCAAACACTGATCACCATAACAGTGTCTTAAAAATGAGATTTTCTCCTTCAGTGATTCTGCTTGTTAACATCAGGTGTCTTCAATAATGGTCAATCATCACTCAATTAATCACTTAATTAGCTCATTAACTTTAACACACTTGAACACAGGAGAGTTAATTTAACACTGGAGTTTTTGCTTTGTACCTTAACCTTTAAAAGAAAGGGTACATATATGCACCTTTCAATGCTTGGGAACATATATGTACCTTTTTGATCCTCAATAATAAGCCCTATGGGGTACATCAGTGTAGATTGTACTTTGGGGGACAAAAATGGACTCATACTGTACCCAAATTTCTGACAGTGTAGGTTTAGGGAGATATAATATACAGATTGTACATTATAACAATAATTGGGGACACAGTCTAGTCCCCATAAAACATGAAAACCCAATGTGTGTGTGTGTGTGTGTGTGTGTGTGTGTGTGTGTGTGTGTGTGTGTGTGTGTGTGTGTGTGTGTGTGTGTGTGTGTGTGTTGTGTGTGTGTGTGTAGTTCAGAGCAACAGAGGACAAATTCAACTTTTAATTTACCACAAGAACTAATGTTTGTTTCTCTAAAGCATGAACTGACTACATAAATGCACAGTTAAAAAAGATAAAATACAAAGCAATGTAAGCTTGCTTTCCATACCCTTTTCCATACCCTGTAGAGTTGCAGATTATAGGACACACCTGGTGCACCACATTGTCATGGCAACACAAATAAAAGTGCAAACAAAGAGTCTTGAAGAGTTCAGCCTGTCTATTCAGATGGATAGATATACGCCAGTACAACAGATCCATAGCTGTTGCTGCTGAAATGGCCAAACACAAAGGCACTGCCATTAGATTTGCATCTTAGATTTGCATTTTGTATTTAAACCTGGATCTAGATCCAACATGTATTTATCAGTCATTTAATTGGTCATCATTTTGATTTTATGAGTGGTTAACTCTCCATTGCCTCAGGTCATAAACAAAAAATAGCTATGGAAATGTGCTATGCTGTATTACATGCTGAATTAATGTTATGAAGTCCAAAAGCACTGTATTGTACTTATCATAGACTACAACCATGACAGCAGAGATCCGCGTAGTAGATGTGGCTTTATTGGACTGAATTCAGTGAAGGGTGAGAAATTAGGCCAGACCTTTTTGTGCCGACAGCTTTGTAAAGTTTGTCAGAATCTCCTTGTATGTAGGCCACTTCTTGACAGAAAGTGGGCCACAAGTGTTAGTGGCAGCAACCTGAGAGAGAGGGGGAAATGTAGGTTAACTATTACACAACAGCCGATTGCCTCAGTGATTGGGGGGGGGGGGGGGGGGGGGGGGATATTGAGATTTACTGATAAAAACAAACAGCATATGTTGACACAGTTTTAATACAATGGAAAAAATGAGTTTGTGTCAGATAGTTTGAAATATATGAATATATATTTATATATAAGTATATAACAGTATATAACATTTATATAAAAGTATATAACAGGAAAATGATTCCAATGATGATGATAACTTCAGTTTTTGAAATTGGTTTTTAGAAAAGACTTTAAATTTAAAAAAAATTTTTTTAAAGAAAACTAAAAAAAGTTAATTTTGATGTAGAACACTGTGGCTATTATTACAAAATGAAATGCGAAACAACTCAATAATAAAATCAAATTTTTATTTTGAAGGATAAATTGCTAAATAAATCAGAACAAAATGCTAAATAAATGGTGTTGCTATTATTGAGCATTAACTAGTTTGATACGCAATAATACACTATTTTTGAGATAATGTACAGTAGAGTATTTTGTGGTATAAATAATGTAGTAAACTGACTATGAAATATTGACTATGAAACACACACAAAATATTATTTTTTAGAGATAAAATTATTTTATAAACCCACTACACTTCTGCTGAGACTTCCGGTAAGATAAAAATAGTGCATTAAAAGAATCAGCCCAGCAATGAACATTGCAACAACATGGATATTAAAGTTACAATGAAATGGAAGTAGCAATATATCTTTTCTTCCATATTGTGACGAATAGCAAGTGTAATGGATTATTCTATTGAAAAAATGTAGGGTGGGGGACTTTTTGAGATGTAGGTGTTGCACTCAAAAGTGTAAGCAGATGAATGTGAGCTTGCAGAGATGGGGTTTAAGTGAAATAAATGATTGGAGAAGTCATGCATTCATCAACAGAGACAGGTCTTTCATTTTCACTGGAAAGTGAAATTTTGATTAAACATTACAATGTCAAAAGGGACATTACAAGGGAGTTTTTCAGTAAGATCTATAAAATACATTTAGAAAATAGTTTGAATGTATTTTCATTTCACGACGACATTAATACTTTAATAATGCTCAGAAGTTATTTTCAATTGATAACTGAGTTGCAAGATGGCACCAGCTGTGTTTGTACAAAACAAAAGAGAGTTAGGGATATGAGAGACATGAAAGTAGCTATATACAGCATTGCCATGGTTGATGGACACGATTGAGCAAATCAGAATCCAGTACTCCTCCTGTGTAATGGATATAAATATTAAAGGTACATTATGTAACTTTTGGCCCTCTAGTGGTTAAAAAAATAAAACGATGCATTTTGCAGAAGAACGTTGTTTTAGTTGTGCTTCAGCTCTGTGTGACTGTGCAGAATAATATGACCCTTAACAATAGATACTGCTTGTACAAAGGTTAATTGTTGTGGGAAGGAGACGGGAACCGGCAAACATTTAAAGACTTTAATAATCATAAAACAAATAAACACAAAACGAAAGTAAAGGCGGCAGCCCCTCACGGACGACAGCCGCTCACAAATAATAAAACATCAACAAAACACGACACATAATGTCCAGGCATGGTCCTCTCTCCTCCTTCACTGTTGTCGCTCGCCCTTTTATGTTTCCGTAGCTCCTCCGTGAGATATGAGGCTGGTGCGGCGTGCAGGTGAAGCTCTTTAGTAACCACACCACCGGCCTCACGCCGTTCTCTCACGGCCCTCTGCCTCATATTGCTTGCCACAATGCTTTACAATGAACTCTGTTAGAGAGCTACATATGGCAATTTATCTGTTCAATAAAATACCTTATCCACTGAGTAATAAAAACACCATCTCCGCGTCACTTTTACAACATTTAAAATCCCTCAGTTCTCTCGCCATCTCTGAAAAGCCAAGTCAATGTTGATTCTCGTTTTATTATGAGCTCAGCCGTGTTCTATTTTTGCCAGCAGACTCTTCTATGTCCAGGATTTTTTTAAAGGGGGGATTCTCTGAAGGTTCAAGGGTGATCGTGCTCCATGTCAAACTTTATCGCTCATTGTGACAACTAACCTATTCCACTCCCACACCATATAAACCTTTTTTATATGGTGTTTTTATATAGAAAACTTTTCTCTATTTACAGATATGTAACCAAGGTGTAACTTTGTACATGAAAACCTTGTCACCTCACTAAGCCTTCTTGATGAAATGACAAAACAAGGGTATGGATGTCTTGGCACTCTGCAAAAGTGCCGCCTGCATGATGTCCCTTTCACAGATGTGAAGAATTTCCAAAAAATGCCTTGTGGGATCTCTGAAGTCCTGACGCAGGGGGAAAAGGTACTGGTACGGTGGAATGACAATGTTGTAACCATGGCAACCAATGCTGCTGAGGTGACTGTAAACAGGTGGAACACAGAGAAAAAAGCCTATGACAAGTTCAACAGCCCATGCAGTTGATACAGGGCTACAACAGGTCAAAGAAGTTGTGGAACAATAGCAATAAAGTTATGAAGTACATTCTAACCATATCTAATTCTTATATGATGGATATGTTACTGTTATTTTCAGTTTTAAATGTGTAAATAGTGTTACGACCCTATGGTTTGTATTTTGTTATCTCTGTTGTTTTGTCAGTCTCTCAGTGTGTCTGTTTAGGAACGTCTGATTGGTTCCTGCATGATGATTGGAACGCTCATCTGATTGGTTCCTGCACGATGATTGCTGCTGGATCCTGATTGGTGCAGCGTGTTTTAAAGGGTATCTATCATGGAATTTTGAAAATTACCTTTCATGTAGTGTGTAACATAGATCTAAGTGAACAAAAACATCCTGCAAAGTTTTAAATATGAAAGTTCACCGTATACAAAGATATTGTCTCTCAAAAGTAAGAGTCGACTCTGAGTCGCTGATATGAATCGATAGACAAATGATGCACTTTCGTACGTCACTTGTACAAGTTATTTGAATTCGACATGCCCACTGCAGACGCGCCGCGCTGCGTCAGAGTGACGCCGCGTCAGAGTGCGCGCGCCGAGCAGACAGAGAAACCTGGCAACACATGTCGATGAGACTCTGTTCTGAAGTGCGAATCAAAAGCAAACTTTTTTTTTCACTGCCCAGGGACAAGCATGTGAAGACTCAGTGGCTAGAGTTTATATTTACAACTATACCACACAAGTATAGCCACCTTGAGCTGTGTTCGCGTTATTTTAATGACGATCGCTTCACAAACACAAATGCTTTCAAGTGTGGATTCGCGGGTCGCCTGATACTGAAGGAACGTTCAATACCAAGTTTATTTGGATCAGCTTCCTCCTCCGAATCACAACCTGTAAGTACTATTAATAATGTGCTTTATTGTGTGTGTGTTGTGTGTGTGTGTGTGTGTGTGGTGTGTGTTGTGTGTGGGTGGGTGCGTGCGTGTGTGTGTGTGTGAGAGAGGTGAGAGTTACGCTCAGCAGCTTCTAGGTCTCCACTGTCATTTTTTTGTTTTTTGAAATATGTGAAATTATGTGAAGCGTATTGTAGTACTGCAGTGCTTTATCAATATGTTTAAGCTTTGGGCTAACGCAAAATATAACTGACTGGGTCATCTGACCAATCACCGCCGATTAGCGTCACGCAAAGGAGGGGTTTGGACAAATGAGTCGTCAAACGAATCATTAGGGAGTCGGTGAGCAAATCAGGTAAAAATAAATGCATATTATAAGACAACAAAAGTGTTTTTTGTCATTGCATGCATGTAAAACTGTTGTTGGGGACGCCCAGAACATTACTAGGAACATTTTAAATGCCATAATAGGTACCCTTTAAAAAGAGACATCACTCTTTGCCTGTTTACTGACACTGATTTAGACTGCCCTTTTCAGTTTGTTTGCCTGATTGTAAATATATTGTAAATTTTGATTTTTGGAAAAGTAGGGAGCTTGACGCCATTCTTTTGTTTTATTGTAAACCGTTTGAACTGTTTTTGGTTAGGGAGTTAGGTTTACAGATTGCATTCTCATTTTCTTTTCTTTTTGGTTAGGGTTTAGGAAAGAAGTTGAAAGACAAGGTTGTTTTTGTTTATTTTGGCTTGGTCAGCTCCTGAATCATAAGTCCCAAATTAAGAAAAAATAAGTAACTTTTTTTTCTAAATCCTTGCAAATCTTGTCTCTTTCATGTTGCCCCCTTTCCCCTAGACGGGTGTAACATGAAATTGGGGGCTCGTCCCTTGGCTAGAAATGTTCTATTAGCTGAATCTGTTTGGCTAGTGTTTGCCTTGGGATTTTCTTTTTGTGTGGGAGGAAATATAATTTGAAGAATGTGTATGAATTCTGACTGTGCTGTTTCCCAATGACCGAGTATAAAACCTGTAATATTTCAATAACTTAAAGGTGCTCTAAGCGATGTCACGCGTTTTTTAGGCCAAAACATTTTTTGTCACATACAGCAAACATTACCTCACTATCCGCAGACTGCCTGTCCCCTGAACACACTGTAAAAAAACGCGGTCTCTGCAGACACCCCAGGCTCCACAAACGGCTACAAAAACTTACTCTAGCGACCCGCTCTAAGAAACATAACAAACTGTTCCAGCCAATAACCGACAAGAATGGTTTGGGGGTGGGTTTGAGGGGTTAGTGCGTGGATGAGGAGGAGGGAGGGTCTAGCTAGCCTCCGTTTTGTTTGACAATAATTCGAACGTCAACAGAAGTGATGTCACCCAGGATCGCTTAGAGAACCTTTAACCAACGGAAAAAAAAATAGAGGGCATAAAGTTTGTGTGTAAGGGAGATCTAAGGAGTAAAATGCATCTACTCAAATTGCAAGAAATAGGATTAAACGGGTTAAAGTGCCCCTATTAAGCCCAACCCATCCCCCCCCCCGAATATTCCCTTTCATGCAGTTTGTAATATAGCTGTTTGTGAATGTAAACGTTTGGCAAAGTTTTAAAGTCGAAAGTGCACAATAAATAAAGTTATTTTCTCCCAAAATAAATGTATATTTTGATGTATACTGTATTTTCTGCTGGGTGTTCAAAATATGTATTTTTGTGTTTTATTTTGCAGCTAACAGGCTAATTCACGTTATTACTGTCTTACTGAAATACTTTTGCTAATCAGCCGTGGGCCACTATTACCTAAATCTGTGTCTATTATTCCAAATTGTCTGTCGTTCTTTCAACTTTGAGTAAAGATAAAGGATGGAGCAAGATTTGTTTTGCAAACTTCAATGTTACATCAGTCATTCACGTTAGTGCTCAACTAACGAATGTACTGTTATTGATAGTTAATGATACATTGGTATGTTGATGGATCACACTTGTTGCGACAAGATGTTGAATAAAAAAGTCATGCTTAAGTCGTCCTTGCGATCAGGGCTGGACTGGGACGAAAAATCGGGCCGGGCATTTTGGCCCAGACCAGCCCACTACATAAGATCATAAACACAACCGATATTTGCACGTCCTTGAATATGTATATCATCTCCTATTCCTTAAAACCAATAATGCCATAATGAGTGAGTAGGAATGAGTGAGATTTAACAGATGAAATAACTACTATTTGTAAAATACAACTGAAGTAGGCTACACTACACAGTGAAGAATCCTAAAACAAGCTACAGTATAAGTTGCATTGGCATAGCAATACCAGTGTTTCATACAGGATTTTTGGTAAATCTGTGGAGGGTGTACCTCTATGTGTGTAGGGGGGTTCGGGGGCATGCTCCCCCGTAAGAAAATTTTGTGCTTTTTAATGTTAAATTCAGCCATCTGGTGCACTTTTAGAGTAAAAAATTAAGACCTCCAACCCATATTCAGTGTGCAAATTGAACAAAGAAAAACTCAAACCTCTTTTAGTTATGATATAGTGTCTGTCTACATTACACTACTACATAATAATAGTTATAATATTAATCCCATGACAGTAATATACATGTATTGTAAAACAAATGCACTGGAAAATAAAATAAACTTTCATAATTAATTTCGTACTAATTTCTATACTTATAGAGAAACACGTGATCTTTTATTTTGACAGAAACTGCATCAAACTTTTATTTTGGCGGAAAACATTGTTTCCAATCGCGTCTCATGACAATTCTAGTAAAATGCATGCAGATGTGGAAATAATGTAATGGGTTCTACACAGCCTATAGGTGTTAAAATAGCCTAGTTCTGCTCACCACAGTCCTCTACACTCACTCATTTCTCTCCTGATCCTCCTCACTCCTCATCCGCCACTTGAAGGGCCTGATTCTTTTTTCATGCTATTTCCCTGCACTTTTCTTGTGTTTCTTCTCCATCGCTCTGACGATTTAACATACTGCCGGCTCGCTCAGAGCCCAAAGAGTGAGGTGTTTCAAGATGTGATTGGACCAGCCCAGTGTCAATCAAGAAAATAACCAACGGGCCGCTGATCTACGCGTTTCATGGGCCGGTCTGAGAGAAAAACAAAACCTACTGACTTTTTTTGTCCAATGCATTACACCGGTACAAAGATCCCAGCGCCGCCAATTAATCAAATCTAAACGAATGGGCCGCCGATGTACGAGTTTTATGGGCCGGTTAAAAAAAAAATTTTTTTTTTTTTTTTTTTTTTTTTTTTTTAAAGTTTGAGATGTATCGGCCCAAATAGCACGTCGGCCCACCGGGCAAATGCCCGGTATGCCCGATGGCCAGTCCAGCCCTGCTTGCGATGGAGGTTTGAGTTGAATAACTAATTCTTCCAATGTTTCATCATCAGACTCACGCTCGGACTGATATGGTAAAATCGACGTCATCATCCTTACAGTGTGTACAATCGCTGAGGACTGAGGAAGCCTCCGGAGCTGAAGTTCACTTATGGTAATGACCCAGCCGGTTAGTTTGCGACACGTGCTGTAAGCAGTAGACCAATCACAACAGACTGGGCCTTCTGGCCAATCAGAGCAGAGTAGGCTCAAGGAAAAATCATGGATTTAGAGAGAATGAATCATAGGACTAGTCGTTTGAGAATCATTGAAAAAGTGGAAGGGAAGCTGGGTGAACTCTACTAGCAATCCCATGGTGATTCATGATGTTGGTGGCTCACATACTTGGTCAGACAATTTGTGGGGCTCGGGCTCTGGGACGATGATGGGCTCTGTCCTTTTGTCTGGCATACACATCACGTCAGGCTCTGGGTCTTCGTTTGCAGTGGGCTCTGACGTCATGTGTAACGGGCGATGACTGGTTGGGCTCTGGGTCTGGAGTGGTGCTGGTGATGTCCTCCGCTGGGCAGATGGTGAACGCCAATCCGTTGTTCATCAGCATCTACTCCACAAATGCGTCGAAATTTCCCAGAGGCCCGTTCAAAGCATTTTTTACCACACCAGCCTCAGTCCGGATAGTTGGTTAGGCACGTCAGATCTAAAAAGTCCTGAGTGTTTTCCCTTAGTGAACTCTCCTAGTGCTCATAACAGAGCAATTAGACGGCCGGCAAGTCCATTGATGAAGGGGGATAAAAAAAAATTCTCTTCTAGGTTCCTTCCTCTGTCACGAGTGGGAGAACGCAGGAGAATTAAACAGAAAATTTTTATTCGGCGAGAAATACATGAGAACACAATGACTACAGATAAACAAGACCGAACAAAGAACTGAGGAAACAAAGGGCTTACACAGGGAGACATAATGAACTGAACAGAAATGAACAACCAAGGAAACTAACTAGGAGCTCAGGTAGGCAAAACAGGAACAAAACACAGTGGAAACCAAACCATTCTTTGGTTTATTCTTTTCAGAGACACACACGGGCGAGTCATGTACGGAATTTCCCGTGAAAACAAACCATCAAAGTGAATCTGGGTAAGACAAAAACACGTTTTGGAAGAAGGACTGATGATGTATTGACTATTAGCTGTGGATAAATTCTCATTTCTCATTGGAGCGAGAAATCATCAAATTCTACTCTTATTTTTTCCAGTGTATTATGTACAGTTTGTGAGTTAATAACCTATTGCCTTCTCTCCATGTTAACTCTGCATACTACAGAGTATATGGTCCATGCTTTGAATAGATTTGCTTAAGTTGTGCAATGTCTGTGGTACGCACTAATATTAGTTTAGGCAGAAACACAGCTTTTAGCATAAATCATATTCTCCACTTGTGGTCATTCTCTCAATACTGTTGTTGTATGGTAATTTTCAGAATTGTTAATAATAAGCACAATATATTTCATACAGAACATTGAACCCTTCATCATATGATTATGTTTGAAAGCTCATTCCCTAGTGTATTGTCAACATGTTTTAACCTGCTTTCTAAGCGTCTGTGGTTCTATTGTACGTCTGTCTTACCACCAGCTAAGAAAGGGGGGTTGATGGGTGATATGTGCCCTGTGGTTTCACTACCAAACAGATGGGAAATCATTGAGGTGATACAGTCAGTGTTATGTGTGTGTGAGCAGGAGAGAAAGAAGAAAGAAAGAAAGAAAAGAAAGAAAGAAAGAAAGAAAGAAAGAAAGAAAGAAGAAGAAAGAAAGAAAGAAAGAAAGAAAGAAAGAAAGAAAGAGTGAGAGGGAGGCAGAGATATGTTACCATCTGCCTCTGAGTCCATGATGCCCGAGTCTCCTGTGATGGATGTTTCACAGTGTCATTGCCATGGAGAGGCTCTTTGGTATCCAGGGAGTGTTTCTCTAGTGATTGGCTGAGTGGCTGGAGCAGCAGTCTTTATGTTTTTTTTTTCTGCTCTGCCTTTTGTCTGACCCCTGTACTGCCATTCTTTTCTTCATCAGCACAGTCTTAATTAGAGAAAATAATAGAGAAGATCCATTAATCCATTTGCAGAAAGCATCAGGCTAAATAAATATAAGAGAGAACGGCGCTAGCAAAAAAGACTCAGTAACTGTAATGTGTGTTTTCTGTGGCATTAAGGCAATTTCTTGTAAATGTCAGTCTGGGGCAAGTTGTCACGTTTTAAATGTTCTTGGTCAGAACAGTGGTTTGATATGTTGTATTTTGCCTTTTTTCGCTGTTTCACTAATTGTTTTGCGTTTCGGAATTGTTTTACTGTTTAAATTCTGCTGAAAAGAAGCTTATGTGGCAGGTAACAATATTTCCATTGTATACGTACGTATATTCAAAACTAATAACTACATCCATCAGAAATTAATCGATTAGATTCTTTTTTTTTTTTTTTACTTTTCTAAAAACCAATCGCTACTTTTCTAAAAACGAATCGCTACTTTTCCTAAAATTAATCAATACTTTTCTTAAAGAGAATTGACTTTCCCTCAAATGAATCACTACTTTTCCAAAAGAAAATCGCTACTTTCCTTAAAATGAATCAATACTTTACTTAAAAAGAATCGGTACTTTTCTAAAAAGAATCGGTACTTTTCTTAAAGTGAATCGCTACTTTTCTTAAAGTGAATCATCGCTACTTTTCTTAAAGTGACTCCCTACTTTCCCAAAAAGAATCGCTACTTTTTAAAAAGTGAATCGCTACTAAAAAAAAAAAAAGAATCGCTACTTTTCTTAAAAAGAATCGCTACTTTTGTGAAAGTGATTATATACTTTTCTTAAAAAGAATCGCAACTTTTCTTAAAGTGAATCGTTACTTTTCTTAAAGTAAATCGCTAATTTTCTTAAAGGCAAACTATGCAGGAATTCCATTTTTGTCAAACAGCGACCCCTAGAGTCGCTGTGGAGTAATTGTATTTAACGTTACTGTCGTAAATACCACTCACGCAGAGTGTCTTTAATATAAGCTGTTATATTAAGGTACAAATCTTGCATAGTGTGCCTTAATAAGAGATCTACCGCTAAAATGCGTTTTGAACTCAACCTGAGCACTCGTGTCCGCTGCTATCAGTGTCATGGATACATAGTGTCTCTTGCGGCGGCGCGCACGCAGTCTTCACTCAGACGCGCTCTTCAATCTATCGCCGTTGCGGAGACTCTCTATTAATTCCGGTGAAATCAGAAAATAAAATGCACACAAACGCATCAGAGCTGGTTTTAGAGGTTTTATACTTTTTCCTTGCCTCAGCCATGGCCAGGAGTCGAGCAGGCTGAAAAATAGTAGCAAAAGCCTTAGCTCCATGAGTATATCAGAGCCTGTGGTCACGTGACGGTCGTAAAGCGTTACGTTCTCCAGGTCACAAAGAGTGACCTTTAAAGTGATTTGCTACTTTTCCAAAAAGAATTGCTACTTTCCTTAAAAAGAATCAATACTTTTCTTAAAGTGAATCGCTACTTTTCTTAAAGTGAATCGCTACTTTTCTTAAAGTGAATCATGAATCGCTAATTTTTCAAAAAGAATCAATACTTTTCTTAAAATGAATTGCTAATTTTTCAAAAAGAATCACTACTTTTCTTAAAGTGAATCACTACTTTTCCCAAAAAGAATCGCTACTTTCCTAAAATGAATCACAACTTTTCATAAAAAGAATCACTACTTTTCGAATCGCTACTTTCCCTAAAGTGAATCGCTACTGTTCTTAACGTGAATCGATACTTTCCCTAAAATTAATCAATATTTTTCTTAAAGTGAATCGATACTTTTCTAAAAGGGAATCGATACTTTTCTTAAAGTGAATCGCTACTTTTCCTAAACTGAATCGCTACTGTTCTTAACGTGAATTGGTTCTTTTCCCTAAAATTAATCAATACTTTTCTTAAAGTGAATCGATAATTTTCCTTATGGATTTAGGGAAACCATTAAACAGAAACCTATATGTCAATACACCATCAACTGTCAGGCTTTTCACAAAAGGTTGGTTCCCAAATTAAAGGGCACCTATTATGGCATTTAAAATGTTCCTAATATTGTTCTGGGAGTCCCCAAAAACAGTTTTACAAGCATGAAATGACAAAAAACACTTTTGTTGTCTTATAATATGCATTTATTTTTACCTGATTTGCTCACCGACTCCCATATGAATCGTTTAGCGAGTCATTTTTCCAAACCCCGCCTTTGCGTGACGCTAATCTGCGGTGATATGTTAGCTACCATAGCCCAAAGGAGTGACACCGAGCCGACGGGGTGTCATTGGTTGTTGCGTTAAATCTTACCCAGATACAATAGTGCTATTTTCTGATTGGCTAACAACACAAGACGAACAACACCAGAGGAGACGCGCTTGATTCCTGCCGGTTCCACAGTGAGAGCGGCGCGGCCAGAGTTTTGGGCGCTGCGGCATATTGAATATATTACAAATAGTTTTTCAGCGTGAGAAATACAATGTGTGGCGGGAGAGCAGTACAAAAGACCGAAATGAGTGACTGTCACGCTCAATGCGTGACACTTGAGAGCCCTGCACTTCACATATTTCAATACAATTGACATTAAAGACCTAGAAGCTGCGCTGTGCGTACACAACACACAAAATAATTATTGAGCATGATACATAAAACATAAAAGCAACAATATTATTAATATTAATAATACTTACAGGTTGTGATTCGGAGAAGGAAGCTGATCCAAATAAACTCGGTACTGAACCTTCCTTTAGTATCAGACGGCTCGCAAATCCATACTTTATAGCATTTAGGTTTGTGAAGCAATCATCTTCAAAATGACGCGAACACAGAACAAGGTTCAGGCTATACTTCTGTGGTATAGTTGTATATATGAACTGTAGCTACTTATGGCCTCGCTATGCTTCTGCGTCAACTCCACGGCGTAGATACGTCGTCACTCCTACGGCGTCGTGGCCGTTTTATGGTTCTGCGTCAGGTTGCGTTGCATCACGATGCATCTGACCAATCACAGCCCTTGCGGTCTGCGTCGCCTCGACGCGTAGTTAAAATTTTTTGGCGGTGCACGTCGAGCTACGGCATAGGGGTCGGAGAGGGGTTCGCGTTGATGCAGAGGGGTCTGCGGGGGTACGCCGTCGATTTGACGCAGAAGCATAAAACAGGCTTAGTCTTCAAATGCTCCGCACTGGGCAGATGAAAAGAGTTTGCTTTTGCGTCGCACTTCAAAACACAGCGTCTAGTCGACATGATGTTAGTTTTCCCTGGCGTCTCCGAACGCAATGAGTGGGCGTATCTTATTCAAATAACTTGTCAAGTTGACGTCAACTAGACAAAGGAAAAGCATCGTTCGTCGAACGATTCATATCAGCGATTTAGAGTCGACTCTTACTTTTGAGAGACAATAACTTTGTATACGGTGAACTTTCATGTTTAAAACTTTGCAGGATGTTTTCGTTCACTTAGATCTATGTTACACCCTTTAAGCCTAATTGCTCACAGTGTCCATTTACTTAGCACAAAACATTGACTTCCTCCATTTTAAAGTGTTCAAAACCAGTCTTTAACTAACTTAATTTATGCTCTAAGAACTCAGCTCAAACTTTTTGATATTGTACAATATCTTAGAAGATATCACAATATCTTTTTTGGCCCTGTGTGAGTTATAGCCTATAGCCAGCCTATGTCTACACAAACCAAATATAGCCAGCCTATGTCTACACAAACCAAATTAAGGACATCCAGTACATCATCGTGTGATGGGCAGCAGCAGAATTAATTAACGTCGGCTTCTGCAGTTTTTCGTCATTGACAAGTTTGTTTGGCCAGTTCCATCGAGTATGACTGTTCGTTGCCCCCCGTGTCTGTGTGCACGCGCTGAGCGTAATGAGTGCTGTTTTGTCTTCATGTTACTGTTTACGTCAGGCAGTGTGGGGGGAGTTTTCCACTGACGAACACAAACTCGCCAACAGCTGATATCACTGTACTGTACATCGAGGACTAAGAAAGGGGATCGTTTTCAAGCCTCGTATGGTTGTCTCTTCCACTCATGATACACAGATACATAATTACTGGGTGAGTGTTTGTTTTTGTTCAAAGTGCCTGTGATCTCTCGGCAGCGCGTGAAACACAATATTTTGCATAAAATGTGAACTCAGTTGTAGGCGACCATTTGTCTGCTACGCGATTCAATAGCTGCTACCTTGGACCGATTTTGGACCGAAATTTTATTGTTATCGCGTTTTGATGTGGTCACTTACATTCCTGAATAAATAAAGCATGACCGCGAGAAAGTCCGCTACGGAAGTTCACCAGCTGTAGAATTAAAGTGCTCGTATGCGAAAAAAGTTGCATAGTATTAACTCTAGCTATTTTAACCTGGCGCTTTGCTTAGACTTTCATTTTTCTATTTAACTTTGTGCATAAAATGTCGAAAATGCAACGGAGCTGTTTTGTAGCCCTACATTAGAAAATAGTTTTTTTTTTTTTGTGAATATCTATGATGTTTTGAACAACATTGCGGGCAACATGGTTATATTATTAAATCGGCTTGACAGAAATTATGCACCTGCGTGTCACGGAATATCATCATGTGTAACTTAAGAGAAAAGAATTAGAGAGGGTTTGACTGCTTTAGCTTAAGTTAGGAGTGTGTTCCTCCATTAGCCTGTAAAACAAAACAAAAAACATTAAGTTTACCTTAAACTAGTATAGACTAGTTTAAGGTAAACTTAATGTTTCCTTCGAAGGACATAGATGTAGCCAAAACCGCACCCATGACAAATGATCAGAAACGGTCACACTTGTATTCACCCTGCTTTACAAATAGGCCTACATTGTGCTTTTAAGTCTTCTCAGTTTTCTGCAAGGTAAAGGTGAGAAAACGTCTGGTTGTTTTGGTTTGCTGTAACCTATTTTTCCACCTGACAGCTGTCTCTACTACTTTCCCCTTTCACAGTCTACAAACTCCACCTCCTCCTTCTGTTTACATGTACAGAGAAATTCTAACATTCACATGTTCATTTGCATAGTTGTAGTCTGGCCAAATAACACTGCCAGCCCAAGAAATTATAGATTCTGTTTGGCTTTCAGTGAAAAGTTGTGGCTTTTGTTTGTTATTGTATCGTAGGCCAATATGTTCTTGTAATCAGCTTCCCTCCTGTCTTACTCCTACCCTACATAAACACACACACCCGCACCACATACTGTTCACAAAAGATGCATAAATGAATGGACTTGGTGTCTGCACACTTTTAAGAGTTTTATCACTTTATTCACAGCCAGACGAAGCAGTAAATCATGCGTCACCACACCAGTTGATGCTGCATTTCTTTAGGTAGCCTATAATTTGCTATGCAACAATTAAATATGAAAGTCTTCCACACATACTGGAACAAAAATCATTTCAACAATTATGTGCAACACAAAGTGTAGGCTAATTCATCTCATGCAGTTATAACCTTTTACATAGTTGACTTTGTTGCATCTGGGATTACAGTGCAGGTGTTTACATAACACTGTCCAAAGAAAGCCAGACCTGTGTGAAAGAGGTGTGAGAGAAAGTTAAGGTTGTCCAGGATACACAGGGGGCACATACTGTTCTTGGCATAGGGGCCATTTGTGTGGATTGGGCTTGACTGGATGCACTTGGAACAAGAACCAGGTGATGTGTGATGCAGATTGCTTCGTCCTGCGGTGTGAGGTAGTGTTGTTCTGTTATTCGAGGTACACAGAGTTCTCTGTGTGTAAGCTTTTTTTTCCATTGCACACCCACTCAAGCAGAAAAACTTCAGCAGACGTGCGATTTGTGTTACATTTCCTCTTTTGTCTATTTTTGCACAAAGCGTGTACTTGTAAGTGCATTTATAAGCTTTGAAATTGAGCTTGGCAATTGCTATCATATGTTTGTGGGATTCTGCAATAAAAGCCAGTATTGGTTTACAAATTTGGTCATGCAGTTTAGCTGAGCTGAATGTCTTAACATTTTGTTCTTGTAGTACTCCAAACATCTGAGGAATGTTAATGACTCCAGAGCGACATTGAAGGAAGTATTGATTCCCTCCAGACTTATCATTGCTTGCGTAATGCACATACGCCTTGCATAATATGATTAAAAACAATGACAATTTGCAGGAGAAAGCTGTGCTTGTGATGTTGTAGTGGTTCATGTCAAGTCTTTTCATATTGGGAAACCTGCTAAACAGGCTTGCATTTAGAGTGAAGATGTGAATCTTTAGAACCGGCCTGAACAAGAGAGAGGTGTCCAGTTGCTGCTGGTTAGTATTTGTATGCTAATGGTTATCAAACATCCCTAAATTCTATTTTCAGACCCAAAAAATGTTGCATGATAGCTAATTTTATGACCCATTATATGTAATATTATGCTTTAATTTTTCCAATATAATTCGACAGATTGCCATGGCCACATTGCAGCGTGAGGGTTTAAAGAGAAAATATGGTTTCCCAGATGAGGATGCCATTTACTCTTCCTCATCCCCCTCATCACACTCCGAATGGGACTCTGATGAAGACAGCCCCCAAAGTGATAGTGTGGACTTTGGGCCTTTTGGCTCTTTCTCTTCAAGCCATCACATACCAAGTGAGTCATGCATAGTAACTGTGCTTTTTTAAAATCATGTATTGTAAACCAACAGTTGTCATCTCTAGTGTGTTTAAGCACATAAGGAGGTGTCTTGTTATCTGACCTCAGCATTATTGTGCAGTGCAGATAAGAAGAGAAACAGACAGTTGTAACATTGTTTATCAAAATATGTTGTGCACAGTCATCCTAAGTCATTTTAAACCCACACACCTCAAAGTAAACACACTAAATATCAAGCCGTAATTAGTTTCACCGTCCTGACCGGGAAAGAGTAGCCTGGGTTTCCCCATACTGCCTTACCGCAGCGCGATTCAATTCACGCTGAAAGGCAGTCTGGATACCATGGCCAGATTTTTCGCCTCATTTAGGGAACCAATCACAGAACGGGATCACAGAACGGGGAGGGAACAGCAAGACGATGACGACATATGTTGGCTATGAGCATTTGATAGACATTCTTAGCACCCAATAAACAGCGCCGGGCATTCGTAAACCACGCCTCAAATACGAGAAAATGTACATGTGGTTCCCAGACCCAAGTCTCAACGAGAATTGGGTCTGGCGTTAGCCAGGCTAGGGAAAGAGCATATCTGCAAGTGTTTTCCTATGCGGGTAGTACTGTGAGATTATGTTGTCTGTCTGGACATGCCTGGATCTCTGTTTTCCATTGTTGATTCACAGTGAAAACTGCAAGTAAAGTGCTGCAAATAAAGTTGATTTGCTAAGGGCTGCTACAGTGCAAACACATCAGACGCACAACCTCATCCCATTATCTTTGTTCAGAGACTGAAACTGGCATTGCAAATAAAGAATAACGATTTAAACATAGCATTTTTAAAGAAAATGATTCCTTTTAGAACTGCATATATAAAATAATTTCATTATTGTTGAGTTCAGTTTACTTGTTGACAGATCTGACTCCGCTGCCCTCTAGTGGCAGCTGCAACAGTCACAGCTACCATAAGATAATTAATAATGAACACATTTTGTTTCTTTACTTTCAGTTTCATCTATCCTGAAGAAGACAAAAGATACTCAATCCAAAGGCAGTGTTCGGTTTGGCCTGGTTACAGTGTTCCTCTTCCAGCGCTGTCAAGGGTTCAGCAGCGTGCCCAGCCATGGTGGCTGCACACTGGGCATGGTTAGACGGCACGCTGCCCGTCAGCAGTTCACCCTGGCGGATCACGCGGAGGAGCAGCAGCGCTTGCGAATGGAGAGACTCCGCAAGCGACACCAAGAGGAGAGGCTGGAGGCCTTGAGGCAGAAGGTGAGTCAGTTACTATATATTATATACATACACACACACATTTACGTATCTTTATACGTTATCTTCTCTTTTTTTATTATAGCTGATCAGTAGTGGGAGTCTCACAGTGACAGAAGCAGCCAGCTTGACAGTGAATGATGTCCCAGATGAAGATGAGGATCTCAGTAGTACAGAGCTCAAGGACATGGGATCCCTCCGTCCTTACTCTTCCAAACGCAGACGTGCGTTATTGAGAGCAGCAGGAGTTGTGCGAATCGACCGGGAGGAGAAGAGGCAGCTGCAGGAGCTGCGGCGGTGGAGGGAAGACTGTGGATGCCACTGCCAGGGCTTCTGTGAGCCGGAGACCTGCGCCTGCAGCCAGGCTGGCATCAAGTGTCAAGTAATAATAAATAAATAAATTAATTATTGTTTTATTTTTTTCATTGATGATAGCGCCTTATTTTGTTGCTCAAATGATTTTTCATTGCTCAGAAGATTTATTGGAGCTTTCAGCTATATTTCATTAAGGTATAAATTAAGTCTCAGATGAAAAATAGAGCTAAATGAGAGAATTTTTGACATGCAGTAAGACAATAGAGCAATGAACTTGGATAGCATGGCTCAGATAATTTTGTCTTCAAAAGTTTGGGGTCGGTAAGATTTTTTAAAATGTTTTGAAAGAAGTATCTTATACTTAAGGCGCATTTATTTGTTCAAAAATACAATGAAACTGTAATATTATGAAATATTACAATTTAAATGAACAGTTTTCTATTTGAATATATTCTAAAATGTTATTTTTTGTGAAGTCTCCAGTCTTCAGTGTCACATGATCCTTCAGAAATCATTCTAATATGCTGATTTGCTGCTCAAGAAACATTTCTTATTATCAATGTTGAAAACAGTTGTGCTGCTTGATATTTTTGTGGAAACCATAATACTTTGATTAATAGAATGTTCTAATGATAAGCTTTTATTTTACTTAGACATCTTTTGTAACATTATAAATGTATTTACTATCACTTTTGATCAATTTAATACATCCTTGCTGAAAAGTATCATTTTTAATTTTTTTAATTAAAAATCTGAAAAACCCTCCATCTAATCTCATTTAAAATATAGAATCACATCCATGATGTTTCTTTCCCATGCACAGAAAGTAGTTGTGCTGCTGTATTTTAATATAAATATAATCTGTTAACAGATGGATCGCTCCAACTTTCCCTGTGGATGTTCAAAGGAATGCTGTGGGAATCCTGCAGGCCGAATCGAGTTTAACTCCAGTCGTGTACGGAGCCACTATATCCACACACACATGAAGCTGGAGCTGGAAAAGAGTCTGCTCAATGACAGCAGAGTGATCGCCACAGAGCAACAATCATTGGCGAAGAACAGAGCCATTACATTTCCAGTAGAAAAAGACTCTCCCTCATTCCACCTGAGCTCAAAGCTCTGCAGACAGGGAGACAACAGCTGGAGCACTGACATGACTGACTACTCCTGCTCTTCTTCTCTGAGTCTGGACTCTGAGACAGACCTTGCAAGGCCTTCCTCTGAGCGACCCACACTGAACGGGGATGACACTGGACTCACTCACATCCTCAGTTTTTCTGATTCAGATGGGGAGGGATGTCCATATGTTAAAGAGTATGATTTGTCAACAAAAGCTGCTGGTGGCACATCCACAAAGGAAAGCAGAATCAGTACATCTCAATTGGAGTATCTGGATGAAAATGCTAATCAGGCCACCATGGAATGCGTAAACGACACCTTCGACATCCCCAATACACCTTCTGCATCTCCGGATCACGCCGTGAACTGTTACATGGACCTCAGTCTTTCCTCAGACTCTGACCTGGTCTTTTTTGACACTTTCCATGAGTACGGAGACCGTCCAAGCCACAATCAAGAGTGCAGTCACATGGACTACATCTCACACCTCCAGTTCCCCCGTTGTCTCAGTCCCGCTCAAATTGAAGACTCGGGAGTCAGTCTTCTGGAATCTCTTGTAGAAATGTCTTCATAGGGATCAGAGCAGCATAGTATTTTTACTGATGTTTTGAGCCTTGTTAATTTACAATTGTACAGTATGATTTAATCTCATTTACTCTGAGATAAAGTGTAAATAAGTTCTGAATTTAAGGATATTCCTTAGAAATATATTGATCTTAATATAGTCTGAATATACCATTCATGACTATAGTGTCAAAACAGTTAAAACCACTCAGTTAAAATCTGTGTGAAGTATAATGAGTTATAAGTCAATTGCAAGAGGATATTTTGTCTTGGAGAGTTTGTACATTAACTTCAGGTCAGATCTTATATTTACACTTCATAAACTAATGGCTTAATTACCTTTTTATAAGGTCTCAAATGAATCCCATTGCAGTAAGGAAAGTTTTACTGTTAAATGTTTACCTATAAAAGTCTATTTATTTCTCGATAGTGTTTTGCTTTAAGTGATCATTTATGTGAATCAAAATTTTGTTTTGTGTAGCACTAGCACGGTAAATGCGGTAAATGCATTTTAGTGTTTCAAATGAGTTAGCTGTTATAAACATCGAAATGCCATATTCATATTTCATGTATGGTCTTTCATTTCAAGGACCAACTTGCCTTAGTATTTTTCATGACTTGTAATATATAAAGAAATTAATGCATACTCTGTGTTAACTTGAATGTTTTTTGGACATTTCCAAATGTGTCTATTTTTCTTTGCTGTGGATTGTGGAATAACTAATCTTAATCAAATTTATTTGACAAAACCAATTAGAAAAATACTGATTTACATGAAAGAAAATGAGACTTGAAAAACTTCTGGTAATCTTTGATAATAAACAATATCGTGGAAGACAATAAATTCTATTAAATCAAGGCATTATAAAGCAAATTCCAGTACTCTTAACCCATTACCTATTGGTTATGTATACATGTTTTCTTTCCTTCCAAAAACTGACACAAATTTGGGGTTGGAAGGGGTTTCACACGAATACTCGTTACATTATTGGAATTTAGGCTTTCTACTGTTGTTCTCTCCCCACAAGAGGGCCTCAGTAAACAAAAGATGTGTCCCCAAGATGTCTAAAAAGAAATGAAAGATTGAAAGGCAAAATAATCAATAAAATACAGAGAGAACAAATATGAAATAAGTAGTTAAGTACAATTAATCAACTACTCACAAAAAAATGACTAAATTAAACAAGTTTAACGTAGACAAACAAATTAAGATTTCTGAAGGATTTTAGGATTTTGGCTACTGTATAATGATAGACTATAATACATTTTGTATTATAATTACGGTATGTAATTTTTGCCATCTTCAACTTGTATTTACTAAACTGCTTTAAAGATTACGAAGCCAAAAAATTTTTTGTGTGTGGATTGACTTGCATGGATGCAGGGGCGTAGGAACCGGGGGGGACGGGGGGGACGTGTCCCCCCCAATATTGGAGACAGACGCATTTGTCCCACCCAAAAATGACACCGCGGAAGACAAAAATATTTGCCAACTCTCACGCATTGGCCGTGAGACACACGTATTTGATTGGTTTCACTATCCAAAGGTCGAGAGCGCATTATTGTAGCGCGAAAGTACATTAATATAATGCGCGAGCTGAATCTCTCTGCTCGCGCGCGGAATATGATGTGCCGAGCGCGAATCTCCCACGCGCTCTCAGATACACTTCTCTTGTAGGAATTCTCTCTCTGGGCTCGCTCAGAGAATATGCCTGCACTTAAAACGTGTTCAGTGCAATCGCGAATCTCTCCTCTTCCCCAGTTAACAATTTTAGGTTATAAGAACGTTCAATTCTCCCTTTATATAAACGTTGTATTAACGTTCTTGCTTGGTTATAAGAACGTTATTCAAACGTTCAATTCTCCCATTAGGCTATATAAACGTTCTCTTAATGTTTTTCTAAGATATAATGAAAAACGTTTTATTCACTTATTAAAACCTTTATATATATATATATATATATATATATATATATATATATATATATATATATATATATATATATATATATATAGGCTAACAAGGTATCCCTAGAAGAACCTAAAACAAGAACTTTCAGATTTTAAAATGAAGACAAAAAATATATAGAAAGATAATTTTAAAAAAGACCCATGAATCATGTCTAATATGTGTAATGTAGTCCACTAAAGTCGAGTTGAATTGAACCCAAATAGTTTATTCCAATAAACCGATTTTGAAGTGACAATATGATGCAGAAAATATGATGCAGAAAAAATTTGATGCAGATATCTAAATCAGAGAATTCATAGGTTCGTCGATTGGCGGGTGGATTATTTATTTTCAACAGTGGATTTGGATGACTCAAAGTGCACCAGATTAATGAATTTAGCTTTAAAATGTACAAAATTTTCTTCCGGGGGTGCATGCCCCCGGACCCCCCTAGAGGTACTGGCCTACATCCACACAAATACTGTAGGAATAACAGTCTGGTCTGTGAAAAATAATATTCTAATTATCTTATAAATAAATACATGATCAGGATTTCGTGTCTTCCTCCTCGTTTTGAGCCAGAGAAAAACCCCTCCGTATTGTCATTGGGGACTGAGCCTCCCTAAAATTAAAATCTTAAAATCACCCCTGGTCCCCCCCAATGTTAAACTCATTCCTACGCCCCTGCATGGATGAATTGTTCACCACACAACGATCAATTTAGGCAAACAAAGTAAGTATGGTCAATTTTGATTTCATGGGGACTTTAAAGGTGCTCAAAGCGATGTCACTTTTTTTTTGGTCACATAGCCTACAGCAAACATCTCCTCTCTGCCGACACCCCAGGCTCCAAAAACTGCAACAAAAACAAACTGGGCTAACCAACCGCACCACAAAACATAACAAACTGTTCCAGCCAATAACCGACAAGAAGGATTTGGGGGGGTTAGTGCGCGGATGAGGAGGGAGGGTCTAGCTAGCTTCCCTATTGTTTGACATAGGCTTGTTTGAGATGCGCCTTGCCTCGCCCTCGCCTGAAATGTATGCGAGAGTAGGCGGCTGCAGTGAGAGGAGGAGTGAAAAAAGTTTCCCATTGTGCTTTTGATCAGCGCAGACGGTGGAGAGCAACTGCGCACGACTGCAGAATCCGACATGTCCGCCTTGCGTTTGCGAGTTTTTTGACATATGTCAGCATGACATCAGAGCAAGTCAGACCGCACTCGGACACATTTCTAACATGCATTCGGCGTGCATCTCGCTCTGATCACCGGTGATCGGTTCTGTGCAGATTTTGCTCATCTCAAACAAGCCTAATACTTCGAATGTCAATAAGAAGTGACGTCACCCGACATCGCTTAGAGCATCTTTAACTAATGTAGAGGAAAAACATGATCTGTGAAGAGAGGTCCTCATTTACCTTAAGTTTTGGGGGCACTATAGGCCACCTTACAGAAATAAATAAGGGTGATTCTATATGAAAATGTACCATTTTGTGTCCCTGAAACAAAATCTACCCCATAAAGCCGTAATAACAACAACAACAACATATTTTCAAAATTTAGTTGGTATGATATGGTAAACAAACAATCTTCATTAAAAAAATTCATACATTGATTTAAAAAAATAATAATTTTAAAGATTTTTGTATTGTATATCTTTTTAACATTGTAAAAATGGCTTGTCCCTCTGTAAAATGTTTCTATTACAACAGGCTTATAAGGAAGATAAAATCAAATTATCTAAAAAAAAACATTTAACTTCAATTCTTCAAACTTTAAAGCCTGAATTGTTAGTTAACCTATGATGCATGTATTTTATTCTTGACCTTTTGGAATATTGAAAAACATAACATTTTAGTACTGTCCCTACGTTTTACGTCAAACAACTTTGGATAAACACACCCCTCAGGGACAATGGACTATCCCAGAAAAGACATCATTTTCAGGAAGTGATATCATCTGCCTTTTGTAAGGAAGATGGCAAACAGACAAGTGCTCCTCTCTTTTAATTAATTTTCATTGAGTTGTGTTTAGTCTGACAGAAGGGGACGTTCATAGTGTGTCAGCTACGTTACCATGATATGTATTTAAAAGTAAAAAAAAAGAAAGAATGCACACCATGTGGTGTCTTGGTGTGAACCACATATGCGGAAAAAAACATTTAATCAACCCTGTTACCGTCAACCCTGTTACTATTAACCCTGTCCCTGCCAAATCCCAATATTTATTGTGTGTCCAAAACCAGATTTTTTTATACAATAAATAATTATTAATGTTATTTGAATAGCATGTTTTGTCCCTACTGTAAATAAATTCAATTAAACTGATACCAAATTCATATCAGATATTCCTGAGAGATTATTTTGATTTGTATTTGAGAAGATGCATCAGATAGCATAATTTCATGTTGATGCAAATGAGTTTAGTTTTTAATTCTTTCATAGTTCTAATAAAATAACTGTTTACATATGTCTTCAGTTGCATCATTCATTTACATAATTTTCTATGCCAAATCCCCTTTCTAACAGTCTACAAACAAACATGTGTCCTGAACAGGTATTCTATTGTCAACCCCTTTACTCTTATAATACTTTATAATAAATAGAAATAAAAGGCAAATATAAATAACCTCTTTTAATATTTAAGTAAAATACAACAATATTCCCCTCAAGTATTTAGGATATGATTATAAACATATTACTTTTTTCATGATTTTTCCCTAAAAACTAAGATACAGTGGCATGGCCGATTGCATTTTACTGTATTCATCCATGAAAAAAAATCATTATTATTTTCATTTATAAACACTCCTAATGCAGGGAGGCTGTAGGTATCTTTCATAATATACCAGATTTATTCTAAATGTCACTTCAAATACTTTAGAATACAATTTGAAGTTTGTAACGGGGTTGACAAAACACACATGTGCATGTTGATTATTTTAGGTAGCCTGAGATGGCACCTCATATTTTTCTGACAGGTAAGGGAAATAAGTCCTTAAACACAACAAAAACGACTTTGAAATTTTGATTTTCAGAATAGAAAATGGCACGTTTTCATTGGGGTTAGCTTTAGTTTTGAGAATGTTTTAGCTGGCAAGTATAGAGAACGTGAGTTCCGAGCATAGACTGTAAAATCCTTTGATCGTTGGCATCATGTTCGATTGCTCTCTCCTGCCTAGATGGACAACATGGCCACGATGCGATGAGTAATCTCTGTCTGGGTCGTTTGTTCAGAGAGCTAAACATAACATTGCAAAACATCGAAACCCTCTAGAGCAATGGGTTTAACACAGAGCAGTGGTGCACCTGAGGGGGGAACAGAAGGATTTCACGTTCATGGGGTAAGTTGCTTAAATTTAGCTGACTTTGCGTATGACAGCGAGCAGCTTTGCATGCTAGCTATGCTTTGATAAAGTTGTCATGTCCGCATTGCTTTAGCCTTTGACAGATATGCATTGAGAGAAAATAGAGTGTGTGCATTCATATATATATAATATATATATATATATATATATATATATATATATATATATATATATATATATATTATATATATATTTTTTTTTTTTTTAAGTATCTGATAAATAAACAACTGTGTTAGATACACGGTATTAAAAACTAGAAAAGCCTTTTCAAGGTTTGAAAAGTTCTTGCAAAGTGGCAAGTGTCAGATAACTGCAGGGTGTGCTATATGATGACAGCTCCGAAAACACCTTATTGTATAACATTTGCGATATATTTCATTGTGGTCACACGTTACATCTTCAGTCTGTAAACGTGTTTGTATGTGTTTTAGTACCAGTGTCGTGGTCAGTGATCCAAGAGCTTTTGGTTTTAGGTAAATTTAAGCGCAGCCGCCACGTCATTGAACCTGCAGGGGCATTACGTAATATTTATATGAGCACGTCACACATTTTCACAGATATACATTACTTCAGATTGCATACTATTAGGTGGATGTTATTAAACTTTCCAGTGTGTTGCACACTTAAAACAGACTCCGTCTTCTCTTTTGCAACTTTATTTTGCCAGTTCTGTTGGAATTATCATTTGTACACGAAGCAACACAACATCTTCTAACATCAGCGATATAGCCTACGTTCACTTTTTTTCTCCGCTCAGCTTTTTTTTTCGACCACACTACTGCGCTAGCTTATGACATCATCCTAACTGAACTTTCACCTTTCAGTAACATAAATAAGAATAATATCCAGAATATTTATCAAATGAAATTACAATGAAATTATAGTGATTTCCCTTACAGAATTCTAAATATATCCTTATTCTAGAAAATTATGAAATTAATTATAAACTAATACTTCTAGGTCGCAACACCCTCCCCCACTAAAAAAAAAGAATGTGTCTCAACATTTTCTTTCCTATCTTCAAAATATTACTCAACAATGTCTCCACAACGGAACACATGGTGGAAGGTAAGTAAACAGGTAAGTATTTTCGCACACACCATACATTACAGGGTAGTTTTAATCTATTATCTCTCAGTATTTTTTTTCCTTTGGCAAATCTCTCATGGCAACAATACAAAACTAAGTGTCCATAGTCCATTAGTATCAAAGGGTGAATAATCCATTGAAGTATTGGTGGGCCCCCCAATCTTCACAAAGGGACAAGGGAAATACCATATACACCCAAACTTATGTGTCTACATATTCCAAAGCCATGCATTTAATAATCTAGTGTACACACAACTACTTTTTCTGTAACTACTGTTTGTATATTACACTACTCTCTTGCTTCCAATATACTAGGATAATAACCCATTTTCGGTACTTATTACTTAAATAACTGTCCAGATTACCTGTTCTATATTATGTGTTAGCTCCTACCATGAACTGTAACTTGTAATGGATAAACATTAACTATAAACTAACTAATAGGGTTATCTCTGTGTGTCTTTTATATCTATTCATAATAAAAAGGATACACAAATGATGATCTGGTAGAGAAGTCACAGGCCGTTCCTGCGGACGTCTTCACACCAACATGGCAGGTCTTCAGCTGTTGAAAGGTTGGCTGGCCTAGCTGGTCATAGGTGTAGACACGCTTGGGCTGCCTAGCTCTCCTTGGCCTGTTTCTCCACATCTCGGTATCACTTCGCTCATCCTCTGATTCAGCAGCCGGAACATCAATCTCCCTCTCCGAGCTATGTCTCTCCTCAACAGGCTCCTCTTCAGGCTGCAACTCCGGTACAAGCGCCCTCTCAGGCCTGTTTCGGAGTGTCTCTGTTCTCGGACAGAACTCTTCTGCTTCTGCATTCAGAGGTGTCTCAGCATGTCCCACTGCTGTCCAGAGACAATACTCCTCCTCACTGGAACTGTCTGTGTCTGTTCGGTAAGTATCATGTCTGGCTGTATGATCCCTTCTTGTTGTCCGTTTTGCTTTTCTTCTGTAGTTTTTCTCTTCAAGGTTAGGTTCATGACCTTCTGGCTCTTCAACCAGATAAGGGCATGGTAGAAGTAGGTTACGATGTAACACCCGTCTTCTCCCTGTTCCTTGTAATGGTTCAATCACGTACACTGGACTATCAGGGCCTTTTCTTCCCTTGACAACATGAATCATGTCTTCCCAGTGGCTACGCAGCTTTCCAGTACCACCTCTGGGCGTGAGGTTTCTCACCAGGACATGATCACCTGGCTCCAGAACAGAACTCCACGTGCGCTGATTGTAGTTTTTCTGTCCTCTCCTTGCACTTTTCTTCATGTTTCGCATCGCAATAGCATAGGCTTCTTGCATGACTTCTCTCCACTTCCCTGCATAGTCAGTCTGTGACTGGTTCCTTTCTCCTCCCTTCTTGGGGAACATTAGATCGACTGGTAAAGTTGGCTCACGACCAAAGAGAAGGAAGAATGGAGAGAATCCAGTTGCTTCGTGCACAGTTGAGTTATAGGCATGAACCACTTTGTTTAGGTGTTCTTTCCACCTTGACTTTTGAGACTCTTCAAGCGTGCGCAACATACCCAGTAGCGTTCTGTTGAAGCGCTCTGCAGGATTAGCTTGAGGGTGGTATGGGGAAGTGCGTGAATGGCGAATACCGCAGTAGTCTTGTAGCTTGCGAAAGAGAGTATTTTCAAACTCTTTTCCCTGATCGTGATGTATTTTGGATGGGAAACCAAAACGCATAATAAAATCATCAAAGAGTTTTCTGGCCGCTGTCTTCCCTGACTTGTCTTTCGTTGCGTAGGCCTGTGCGTATTTGGTAAAATGATCCACAACTACAAGTATATACTCCTCACCCCCTTTACACTTGTCTAAGTGTAGGTAGTCGATGGATATCATCTCAAACGGTGCAGAGGTCTCAATGCTTTGGATAGGTGTCCTGATTATTCTGTTAGGTTTTTTTCGTTTTATGCAGCGACACATCTGGGTAACATAGTGTTCCATTTCCTGTCTCATTTTTGGCCAGAAGAACCGTTCTCTTGCAAGAGCCACCATTCGATCGGCCCCTAAGTGTCCCATTTCCCCGTGGAGATGCTTGTACACAGTAGGCTTCAGGGACTCAGGAACAACTAACTGCTTTCTCGCTGCAGTCTCTCTTCTGAGGATGCCATCTCCATCAATCTTTAGACGGGGCCACTCTCTGAGAAGGTGTCTCACGGATTCATTTTCTGCCAGCTTGTCTTTATGTTTCAGGAATGCATGTGTTTTTTTCAAAGCCAGAACTCTGCTAATGGCTAAGTCTGCACTCTGGGCAAGTCTGATGTCTTCCACTGCAAGAGGCTGGATTGGCTCTGAGATGTTACACCCCTCTGGTAGTGCATCGATGTTACATGTGACAGCAGAGATCCAATCAACATCTTGGGCTTTATCTCTTTCCAGAGCTTTACCGATGCATTCGATAGCTTCCTGAGGGCATTCCTCTGTACACTCTTGCATGATCTCTTCAATGGGCTTTTGTCTTCGTGACAGGAAATCCGCGTCTCTGTTTGCTGTTCCGGGTCTGTACTTCAATGTGAATCTATAATCCGCCAGCTCTGCCACCCAGCGGTGCCCTGCTGCATTGAGCTTTGCTGACCTCGTGACATAGGTCAAGGGATTATTGTCACTATATACAACAAAGTCAGGTGCATGGAACAGGTAGTCACGAAAACGTTCTGTGATGGCCCATTTTAGTGCCAAGAATTCTAATTTGCCAGAATGTAGCTTGTAATTCTTTTCTGCCGGTGACAATGTCCGTGAGCCATAGGCAATGACCCTAATAACACCCTCTTGACGCTGGTACAAAACTGCACCTAAGCCCTCTTCTGAGGCATCCACGTGAAGTACGAAAGGTTTCTCCAACTCCGGATATGCCATCACTGGTGGATTTGTCAGCTGATCTACCATTCTGTTCAGTATTTCTTGGTGAATCAATGTCCACTGGACAGGATGGGACGGTGGCAACTGGGCAGACTTACGGCTTACATTCTTTCTCTTTTGGCTTTGCGTCGGTTCAGACTTAGACTTTGCTAACAGTTCGTAAAGAGGTTTGGCTATCCTGGAGAAGTCTGGTATATAGGATCTATAGTAACTGAGGAAACCCATCAGCTTTCTCACCTCTCGCACAGTGGTTGGTGTCTCATGCTTCAGTGCTTGAACTGCTTCCCCCTCTTTGGGATTCATCTTGTATCCCTCTGCAGAGATTACTCGACCCACATAACAGACCTCACTTTTGAATAAGTCACATTTTTTTGGTCTCAGTTTTATACCACACTCTCTTTGCCGTCGCAGTACCTGTCTCACGTTTTGGATGTGTTGTTCAAAGCTGGAGCTAAACACTAACACATCATCTAAATACGGGACACACACTTCATCTCTCAGATCTCCCAGGCATCCCTCCATGTAGCGCTGAAAAGCTGCAGGCGCATTAGTAAGCCCAAACGGGATCCTCACCCATTCATACAGTCCCCATGGTGTTATGAATGCGGTGCAGGGTCTGCTTTTCTCACTCATGAAGCCTTGGTGGTAAGCCTTGCCCTGGTCCAACACCGTGAACCAGGAGTTGCCCCCCAGGTTTTCCAGTATCTCCTGTATCCTCGGGATTGGATGACGGTCCGGCTGTGTTTTCCCGTTCAGCAGTCTGTAGTCTATGCACAAGCGTAGGCCTCCATCTTTCTTCCTGACGCATACTACAGGTGAAGAATATGACGAACAAGACTTCTGGATCCAGCCTCGACTGAGTAAGTCCTGTATGTGAGTTTTGACTTCTTGGTAGAGGTGTCTAGGGATGGCATTGTATGTTCTTTGCACAGGCACATCGTCTTTTAATTGTATGTCCATTTGCAAATCTTTGATACACCCCGTGTCCCAATCATCCTTTGCAAAAACATCACATTCCTCTCTGAGCATTTGTTGCACCTGTTGTCGTCGGTCATTCGACAGATGGCTTAGGTCCACAGGTGGGTCCCAGGGCTCAGCTTGTGGCATCCGGCTGGATTGCTGTGCAAGTGAGGTGACACTGCTGCTGTCTCGTGTCTCGGGTCTCTGATCAAACGTAGACTTTGTCTGAGATGGGTAGATGGCATCAACACTGTGCAACCATCCAAGTGTCGTGCGACTACACAGCATGATGTCATTGTCAGTCTGGTTTTCAACGGTAACCTCGATTTTACCGTTATCTTCTGAAGGGAGCTGAATTAACTGCTCTCTAATGACTAAGCCTGTTGGCCATGGTGTCTCCTGGTTCGGCTCCAACACTACATGTGACGCACTCAACACTCTCTTATTTAGCTGGCCGCATGGCACCGCTACCACTTTGTTTTTCGGGATGGTCACTGGTTGTCTGCCGACTCTGGCTATGTGGGGTTGGTTCTCAAGCTTTCGTTTCTTTAAAACAGACAAGACAGCTCTCGCCGTTTTGCGCCCTACCTCCAGTGCTGAGCACAGCGTTTCCACCATATGACCAGAAGGAGCACAGTCTCCACAGGCGTCGTTCGTCAATGCTAGTTCTTCAATCACATTAAAGCCAATGATAGGGCGTTCAAGGTCACTGCTGGCAACCAGGATTGGGACCATGACAGGTTTGTCACTCATCCCAGCCACAGCATTCTTAGACAAGGTGAATTTGATTTCCATCCATCCATCATACGGAATGTCTGTTCCATTAGCAGCTGAAAGCTCCAATGCTCCCTCCTCAAGCAGCTCCTCCACTGGTCTCACCTTAACATCTGGCAGGTATTTTCTTTTCCAGTTCGTTCCCACTATTGATACCTGTGAACCAGTGTCCCACAGTATTGAAGTGTCAACTCCCCCTAGGGAGGCTTGAACTAGGCATCTCCTCCCTACTAGCTTGGCTGTTTGTCGTTGTTTACCAGTGAGTGGTGCTCTTAAGCTGAACAGATCCGCATTGTCTGTGTTCTCGGCAGGATGAATCAGAATTTCAATTTTGTTTGTACTGCCTGAGGTATTTCTCATTCTACAACCTGATGCCCAGTGTTCTGCGCTGCCACACTTATAACAGTGACTACACCTTCCATCTGGATTGGACAATTGACACTGCTGACACTGTTTCCTATTTACAGTCTTTGCCTGTGGTAGATATTTTCGGTTCAGCTGTTCACCCACTCTCATTGGTTGGGGCTTAGAGGTCTGGTGGAGACTAGCAATTTGAGTGGTGAGGTTCTGAATAGCTTCACATATAGCTTTATTACCTTGGTCAACCTTTTCCATCAGTGTATCACGTTTGTTCATCTCACAGTGCTTATTCTTATTGTTTGGTTTGTGCAGGTAGCTTTCCTTTCCACCTTCCTCACTTTCCTCACTAACCGCTGCAATTTTGATCATCTTTGTTTTTGATGTAGTTGACAACTTATTCTTTCTTTCCATTTCCAGAGTGTATGCAGCTGTCATTCTCTCCAAAAGGACTTCATCTTCAACTTTCGGATTCTGTAAGTATGGCTTTATGTCTGCACGGATGGCGTCATCATGGAGGCCAGTGAGTACTGTTTGGAGGAATTGATTTTGGATTAGCTCTGCGCTGTACTTCAAACCAGATTTAACTCTTTCTGAAGCAAAGACAATTTGTTGTCTCAGATCCATGGTTCGCACTAAAAACTGAATGGGTGTTTCTTTTGAATCTTGAACAGCGCGCGTGAGGGAGTGGTACAAGTCTGTAGCGTCCTTCTCAATGTAATGAGTACGTAATATCTGTCTGAGAGCTTGCAATGACAGATCAACTCTACTTTCAAGATAACTCTTCAGTTTTGTTCCTGGGGCTATAGCTTGAATGACCGCTTCTACGACTTCTCCCTCCTCATATCCTTTTTTCAATGCTCTTTGGATTTGTCTTTCCAAACTAGTGTACGCCAATTTATCCTTTTGATTTGGTTCTCCAATTTGTCCAATTATTTTGAACTCTCTTCTGTACAGTGGATGGACAAAAGAAACATTTTGGGAAGCTGCTCCTGTTACATTCGGGACAGAAACATTTTCTCCTTGTTCGTTTGGATTACTGGGTGCAATATCATTTTCAACCACCGGGTGGCGATCTTGCGCGATTTGTTGGAGCTGCGCTACGCCATTATCGTCAATTTTCCCTTTGATTTCCTCAATTTTGTCATTAACTTGCAGCAATAGAGACATCCCTTCATCCTCTTGTGAAATAACCTCTTCTCCTTCTAGATACTGGAGAATATGTCTCCTCAGCTTACGAGGTAAGTCCTTGTCATTTTTTTCCACCGTTAGACTTAGTGCCCAGCATATATGATTCAACTCTGGTGCTGTCAGTGTCAGTAACTTTTCTTCTATCTGAGCTACAAGAGTTTCCCACTCAGACGACATCTGTCGCACTTCTGACATGATAGAAAACTTTTACCTTCACTGCTTCGTCTGGAGCACTGCAGTATTGACGACGTCGGTAGCTAGGTGGCTCGCAGCTAGCTCTTACTGTGTTGTGGTTAACGCTAGTCACTCGTGACTCATCTTGCTTGCTTCGTGATGAAATCCAACCGAGCAGAAACACCAAGTTTATGTTGCACACTTAAAACAGACTCCGTCTTCTCTTTTGCAACTTTATTTTGCCAGTTCTGTTGGAATTATCATTTGTACACGAAGCAACACAACATCTTCTAACATCAGCGATATAGCCTACGTTCACTTTTTTTCTCCGCTCAGCTTTTTTTTTCGACCACACTACTGCGCTAGCTTATGACATCATCCTAACTGAACTTTCACCTTTCAGTAACATAAATAAGAATAATATCCAGAATATTTATCAAATGAAATTACAATGAAATTATAGTGATTTCCCTTACAGAATTCTAAATATATCCTTATTCTAGAAAATTATGAAATTAATTATAAACTAATACTTCTAGGTCGCAACAAGTGCACAATAACGCGTACCGCGTCAATGAATGCATTTGAAATTCAAAGACTCCATAGATCTGAATAGAATTTGTGCTCTGTAGTGATTTACTCCAATTCCTTTACAGATTCAAGATGACTCGCCTGCAGAGAAAGCTGGTCTCGAGCCCTTTTTTGACTTCATCATATCCATTGGCAATAATCGTCTTGTAAGTTTGTATTTGCAAAACTCAACTGGTTATTTGTTGGCATAGGGGGAAAAATGTGTCACAGATTTAAGACAATGTCCCAAAAGTATTAACCAACAAATGATCCAGTAATTGAGAAATCGGTGCATTTGTTTAGCTTCACGTGCACAAGAATATTCAAATTAATATTGTAATGTTTTCATATTTTGATTATGCACTTTTCTTGTAAGCGGTTCGAAATCTAGAAATAACTAACAAATAATTCTCAAGGTTTTCAGTAGTCAGTGACATGACAATCATTCAAATGCACAAGAATGTTCTGGAATATGTTTGTATTGTTATTGTGCATGCATCATTTAAGTGAGTTAAAACTGATTGACATAACACGTAGCCTAGCCAATATTCTAGAAATCTCTTTTGGATGTAAACTGAGCAAATCTCAGTGTTGTTGATGAGTCAAGTGGATTGTATTAGGTGATGGATGTGATTTTATGTTTGTGTAAATTGATTATTTGTGTGTGAATGCCATGTGTATAAAAACAAAATTTCCCCATTGGGACAATACAGACTAAGACTGTATAAGACAGCTAAAGCATATCATATTTTTAAATCATGTAAACCTCTTATTTACAATATACAGTACTTGGATTATAATGGGTCATATGTTGTCTGAACAGAATCAGGAGAATGATTTGCTCAAGGACCTCCTCAAGGCTAATGTGGAGAAACCAGTAAAGATGGAAGTGTATAGTACAAAGACCATGAGGATCCGGGAATTGGAGGTGGTTCCCAGCAACATGTGGGGTGGTCAAGGACTTCTGGGAGCTAGTGTCCGCTTCTGTAGCTTTCAAGGAGCCAATGAAAATGTTTGGCATGTTCTCGTAAGTTATCTTTGCGTTTAATAAGTAATCCATGCATTTCTTTAAATAATTTGGCTTTTTGTGTAAGTATTTTGCACCCTCTGGTTTTAGGATGTGGAGCCAAATTCACCAGCAGCACTGGCTGGACTCCAGGAGCATTCAGACTTCATTGTTGGAGCTGACCAGGTTCTGCAAGATGTAAGACGTGAATTATCATGAATGCTTGATTGTTATTTCTATGCGTGCAGGTTATTGGGATCTATATACTATGAACAAACTCCATGAAATCAGCCTGATTGTTGGGAGAAGTTGCTATTAATTTTTAAACCGATGGGACCAGATTTGTTATGTCCGTTGTGGAATAGGCCATTCCAGGATGACACACAAGTTTTTAACATTAAGAAGATCCACCAACGTGTACTTTCTGTCAAAACCTTTTATCCCTGAAGCATATTGTATTCGATTCTGCTGGTTTACATCTTGTAGGAAAGCCTTTTTACATAGTTAACACTTTTGAAAATGTTATACCTAATATAGTTTTAGTTTTTAGCAAACATGCAGTAGATTGTCAAAACTTGATATGCAGTCCTGCTCAGAATTATTGGCACCCTTGGTAAATATGAACAAAGAAGCCTGTGAAAATAAATTGGCTTTGTTAATCCTTTTGACCTTTAATGTTTTCCTCTAATACACATTGACCAAAATTAATGGCACCCTATTATTCAATGCATTTTGCAACCTTCTTTTGCTAAGATAACAGCTCTGAGCCGTCTTCTATAATGCCTAATGAGTTTTTAGAGAACACCTGACAAGAGATCAGAGACCATTCCTCCATACAGAATCTCTCCAGATTCCCAAGTCCATGTTGATACACTTTACTCTTAAGATTTGAATAGGGTTCAGGTCATGGCCATGGCCCATTATAAGATTTATAGGTTTAAATTTTTTATCTGTTGGTATTTGATAGAATACATGATGCCATGTATGTGAACAAGATGTCCAGGGAAAAAATAGGCTAACAACATTAAAGATCCAGTAGTATAGTTAATCTGCCAAAAAGCTCTTCTTTTAATTTCTCGTTTAAAGCTCCAGTAGTGTCGAACAACTGAATATGCTGGAGTTTGTTTTAGAATGAGAGTAGAGGATTTGTTTTGAAACCCTCCTGAACAACTTATGGTGATTATAGGTGCTGTTTGACTCAACTAATTTCTTCAATTCTCCATCTGTGATCCTTGGAGAGTTTTTGGCCACTCAAACTTTCCTCCTCACTGTGCATTGAGACTATATAGACACACGTCCGCTTGCAGGCAGATTCGTAACATCTTTAGTTGATTGGAACTTAGTAATTATTGCCTTGAAATGGGATTTTTCAATGCTTTAGGTATTTACTTACAATCTGCACATCAGAACTATATTCTTTGGTTTTACTGATTGGATGGATGATTAAGGGAATTTGGCCTTTGTGTGTTGTTCCTATTTATACGACTGTGAAACATGAAGTCATGGCTGAATAATTTCATGTTCCTAGTCACCCTGGTGTGCTAAAAAAAAAAAAAAAAAAATGATGAAGGGGAATATACTTCAGAGATATTTTACTCATTAGAATTTCTAGGGGTACCAAAGATTTTGGCCAACATGCATTAGAGAAAAACATTTATTTTATAATGTGACCACTACATTTATTAGTTTTACTTAATGAAAATGCAAGGTTTTTACAATCAAGCAATGTTTTGATTTCCCAACAGTCAGAGGATTTCTTCTCCCTAATTGAAGCCCATGAGGGAAAACCATTGAAGTTGCTGGTCTACAATACAGAAACCAATAAATGCAGGGAGGTGGTTGTCACACCAAATGGTGCCTGGGGAGGAGAAGGCAGGTAATAACCCTGTTACTGAGGATATTATACTGTAATGAATTATTGACCAAGCTATTATTATGAGGAAATAATTCAGATAACTGCCTACCCCTTTGTAGTTTTGGCTGTGGCATTGGATATGGCTACCTCCACCGAATCCCAGCACAACCTGAAAGCCCAAAATCTGAAAAAGTCAGTCCAAAAACTTCTCCTTTGGCAGGGACGCCAGAGCAAGAATTCCCTACAAACGGATTCACAGAGGTAGTTTTTCACAATACTGTAGTATGGTCATATTATTTAAAGGGATAGTTCTCACTCAGAATTCTGCTGTTATTTACTTACCCACATGTTGATCCAAAGCTTTGTCTTTCTTTCTAATGTGGAACACAAAACAAGATATTTTGATTTGTCCATACAATGAAAGTAAATGGGGTGCAAAACATAATTAGACCCCATTGACTTTCAACACAGACATTTTTAAAAATATCTTATAGAAGCAAGTCGGGCTGCAGGATTTGGAGAAAAAAAAATCTAATTGTGATTTTTCTGTTAAAAATTGTAATTGCAATTATATAATAATAATACTACCATTGCAACATAATTTGGCAAGCAAAGTGATTTATGGGTGAAATACCCCTTTAAATTGTTTGCGCATGTGCACAAATTTGTGCACATAACATTCACACGTTAGATTTTTTGATATACTTTTTCTCAGGTGTCCTTAATGGGGTCTGGTCAGTCAATGAGTGGCTTGGATCTTGAAACCCCACTGCCACCTCCCATTCAGAGAGTCATGGATCCTGGTAAGACATCAAAATATGTGCTTCAGCTAACTCTTCTGTAGAACAAGAATCATGAAAAGACATTCTATGGTTTTTCCAGGTTTCTCGGATCAGTCAGAAGTGGTCATGATGAATTCAGAAGTGTCAGACATGGCAGATCGACTGGACCTATCCACTTCTTCCATTGACATGACAAATACATCCCTATCTGTCCGAGAGGACATTGACGTATCGGGTGTTGGTGAGGAAGCTTTGCTAATTTTAGGTGAACAGATTTCAATCGGTGAGCACAAGTCTAGGTTGTAAAATGTGCAAAAAAAAAATTCTCTTTTTGCAGAGGAGCTTCAAGACCGAGAGTTTCCTTGTCGTGACCCTGAAGAGAAAATTACAGAGGAATATCCTGCTGTGGATTTCAGTTCCTCTATTACACCACCTTCAGATGTTTCTCCTCCCCTTTCTGTCTCACACCCTCTTCTCCCAAACCTACCTCTCGATCATAGCAAGCCAACAGACATGGCATCTTTGATGAATTCTTCAATCCCATCTCTCGAATCTTCCGTGCCTCCTATAGACATCTCTTCCCTGCTCATTGATCCCGCCGCCCTTCATCTCGAGTCATCTGCCTTGCCTGCAGAATATCCCATGCAAACCAACGAGTCCTCACTTTTCCCCTCAGAAACTGATGATGTCACTCAGGGTTTTTCTGATGAGCCACAGTTTCTGAAGAGCAGCTGGTCTGAGGGCAAAGCAGAGGCCATTTCTTCTGACCTGATGTCTTTTGATTCTCATTGTGCAGATGTCAAAGATAAAGCTGCTCTTCAGTAGTGTCACTATCAAGTACCTTGTATCTTGTTTACGCAGTTGCTTAACAATCATTGGGTGCGTTTTTATTATTATGGCTTCAATGGTCCTGGACTTGGAAATGGTATCTTGTGTGTTTTTTGAATGGTTGTGTCCAAATTACTTTTTACTTTTTATTTTTTGCGTGCTAGTAGTCATGTTGATTTTAGGCCGTAGGTCAGTGTTTTAAATTGTGTAGATCTTAATTTAGAAGATAATGTTTTGTTACTACGTCGAAACCGTTTTATTCAACTTGATTAAAATTGTGATTTAAATTCACAAAAAGTAGCAACCAAATCCTTTACTTAATTGACCTTTTGTTTTAAGTATTTGTAGTATTTATTTGGCTACTACAAAGACACTCGTAGATTAAGTTAAAATGAACACTGTAGATTATATAGAGCTAATGTCAGTATATACGCAAAGGATCTTAAGAATACTGTGACACAAAATAGACTCATTTCGTCTAGAAAATGCATTACAATATTTTGGCTACGTTGTTACATTTAAACTTTTAGAAGCTCTGCAACATGTTTGGTTTTTATTTTTTCTTGTTGTTTTTCTTCTTTCTGTGTTGTGGGAATGTTTGTTAGCCTAAGTACAAATTTTTAATACTCGACAACCGTTTTGTGTTTAGTTTTGCTAATTAAGGCCAATTAGAATTTAGAAATTATTTGGATGTGATTTTTAGAATCTTTTCAACAAATATTTAATTGTTTGCTACTTGGATAGAGTAATCTTTTATTTATAATTTGAAAACCCTAAATCAACACTAGTGGAATGTTGTTACAGTAGAATGTGCTTTTCACTTTTTTTGGGGGACTATATCAATTTACTTATGACTGGTCGTTTATTGATCTATGCAAATACAGTGTTTGTATAAATGCCAATAGAATTTCTGTCGTATTATGATTGAGTGTAATCATCACTGCCACATTTAAGAATAGTGTCATACCCAGGCCACGACTTTAATATTTCTGTTTGATGATGGGGAGATCTAAATGATACTCTTTGTTCATCTTAAATTCATTGTTGTAATTTCTAAAAGTTTCAGCTATGAACAAAGAATTTATATGTGTCTATACAGGCAAAGTGATTTCTGAAGGCATCTCTTTGCATTGATGCTATCATGGCACTTCACAAGGGTGAAGAGAGAAGGTTGTTTGACTCATTTGACTCAAAAGAATATCTGTTCTTCCTAGAGTGTGAACACAAATGTATATTTTTGTATAGTAATGCTACTGATGCTTGAGAGAAGATTAAGTAATCACTACTGTACCTACACAAACTGTATTCTTCGGGTTTCTGGGAAAATATCAGTGAAAAACACTGGAATCATACACTGCAATAAAAGATCCAAATGATAAATTGTTTTTAGTGGTGATTTTGTATTTGAGTTGTAGCTTAATTTGATGTAGGTTTTTGACACTGCTGGGTTGATCAGTTACAAATTGTAGTCTGTTACAGATTCCAAATTTCTTTACAAAAACTGTGGTTCGTAACGAAATCCATATTTTAGGTAATATAAACCGACCACTTTTTGGATTTTTTTGACCACTCATTTACCACATTGACTTGAATAGGATAATATTGTACCATAATGATATAAAACTACAAAGAGAAAAAAAATATAATCCATTCTTTGTTATCAATGACATGAAGGGCATTAAATATTTCCCAAACTGGGACATTTTCACAAAAATAGAAGACTTTCTGAATGTATATAAGCAAGTATAAAGCATGTATAAATGTATAAAGCAAACAACATGCTTTTTTAGAAAGGAATTCTCTCACTGTCATGTCGTTCCAAAACTGCACAACATTCTTTCTTCTGCAGAACACAAAAAAATTATATTTTGAAGAATATGGTGACCAAATAGTTTTGGATTGATTTCCTTTGGACAAAAAACAATAATAACAAACTAGAATGTACATTTCCAGAAGAAAATGTGAGTGTGCTTGCAGTGGCAAAACTCGGCACTCAGTTGCTAGGGCGTGGTACATGATTGCATACGAGCCAACAAAAATGTCTGTACGATGTTCTGGTGCTGAGTGGTTGCTAGGGCATCGCCATGTGGTTGCTAGGGTATTCTGTGTGGTTGCTAGGGCAATCCTAGGTGGTTGATAGTGTGTTCTGGGGGTTGCTAGGGTGTTCTAGGTGGTTGCTAGGGTGTTTTTTTGTGCTTGCTATGGTATTCTGGGTGGTATCTATGACGTTGCTAGGCGGTTGCTAGTGTGTTCTGGGTGGTTGCTAGGGTGTTCTGGATGGTTGCTATGGTGTTGCTAGGTGGTTGCTAGGGTATTCTGGGTGTTGCTAGGCGGTTGCTAGGTTATTCTGGGTGGTTGCTAGGGCGTTGCTAGGCGGTTGCTAGTGTGTTCTGGGTGGTTGCTAAGCGGTTGCTATGGTATTCTGGGTGGTTGCTAGGAGGTTTATAGGGTGTTCTGGGTGGTTAGTAGTTGTCACAGATGGTCACTATTGGAGTTCTTAGCATTTTCTTGGCATGATTTAGCACTTATCTAATTGCTATTAGCATGTAGCTATTCACAGCTAGCATGTGTAGCATGTTGGAAGTCCTGTTTGCTAGCATGAGACAAAAGAGCGGACCCCCATCTCTATACGATGTTCTGATGTAGAGATATAAGTCTTGCAAAACGGTTGCTAGGGTACTCTCTTTGGTTGCTAGGGAGTGGCTTGGCAGCTGCCAATCATGAAACTCCAAAGGCTGCTTGTCAGTCTGAATGATATAAACCAACTCCCATGTCTCTGTGACATTCAGAATGGAAGATATCCCTCTTTGGATTTTGGTTGCTAAGGTGCTCAACAATGGTTGCTAGGGAAGGGCTAGGAAGTGTTCAGGTAATTCATGATTGAATGTTTGCTGCACCGGGTAAAACGAGACCACCCTCATGTTTCTATGACACTTTTATCCAGAGATATACCTTTGATCTCTTTTAATGAAAGTCAATGGAACTTGTTGCTAAGGTGCTGTAAATGGTTGCTAGGGCGTGGCTTATAGCTTCACAATGATCCTGAGAGACTGATTGGCCGTTTGAGTAAATTGAGCCCGCCCCCTTGTCTCTATGACACTGTGATCCAGAGCTATGTTCAATACAAAATCACTATGCAATGTGAATGGCCGTTCATGGGCCGTCCTACACCATAGTAAGTCAATGGGGCAACTTTGGGCAGCTCCTGCCCCCCAGGGGTGCAACTTTTACCCCATTGTGAGGTATGTTCTTACAGAGCCCGTCAGCCTCTTCAAATGTGGAAAACCGCACGTTTCTGTGAAATCCTCGCTCTGAGCAATGAATCGTCAAAATTTGTCGCAATGTTAAGTCTATGGGATTTTTCGGCCGCTTTTTCGCCCCTGGGGTGAACATCGTACCCCTGATCGCTTATAAAAGTCATAGCACACCATTCGCGAATAATCCGCACGATTTGATACCTCATTCGTGGGTCTGTGACAAAAGCTGCAGGAGGAGTTGCGCATCAAACTTTTAGCGGACTAAAAAAAGGAATAGTAATAGTTGGGGCACCCACTAAAAAAAACCCAGACATTCCTCATTGAAGAAAGAACATCATGTGTGAACTCACTTGAAAGGTGAGTAAATGATGACAGAATTTTAATTTTTGATAATACATGTTCGTGCTTACTGATCAACCTTTTGGGATAAGTCATATTTAAATGGCTTTTAGTGCACAACATTGGTTGTGTATCCCTAAAGAAACAATACTAGCATTTGAAAGAACTAGCTGTTAGAAGTGTAATCATTAAGAAGTTTAGTTTAGGGTACTTGCGAAAATAGTGATTCAATTTGTAAAGGAGAGCTGCACAAGCGTGTCTTTGTGATGTAAAGTCATGTGATGTCATCCTTCTCATCCTCCTCACGGTATAATGGGGAACTGCGATGCCAGTGCACGCTGCATGAGGGTCTAATAATGTTCTAATCCGGGACATGAGGACCTACAACCCACCATCAAACCACCAGCATCCCAACAACGGGTCTTGAGGTGAGACACGTGCAGTCTGATCTCGCGCTGGGAGGCCTGAATACAGAATGCGACAATTATGCGGCCTCCTCTTCACACTTTTATTTGCTGAGGTGAGTAACGGCATTTCATTATTTATTTTATTTTCAAGAGTTACCAAAAACACGTTAGTTTTGAACTAGATTTTGATTAGCATTTTCTTGTCGTGCATCTCTTCAAATATCTTACAATATATTCCACTCACAGACACACTGTCCATCTACCACAAAATATTGTTTATTGTTCTTGTCCAGGACTCACACAAGAAGCTCTTTGTAGTTTATTTTCCATGAACTATGGTGTCAGACGCAGTCCACAACTGTCACAAAAAATGACCATTATGTTAAAATAGGACACAACAAAGGCTCCTGAGGTCGAAACTGTCATAGTCATTTCTTTTCTATTTGCTATTTTGGTGGTTCATTTTGTGTTGGTTTTATAAATAGGGTGAAGTCAGGTCAAATGGGCCAGTAGTTTCCGTATTTTGCAAACAAGACAAAATGATAGGCTAGAGCACAGAAGTATGTCTGAAATGGTCTGATATCAAACAGTGTTGATATTGTTTCCTCTTTTCAGAATAATTTTGTTAGTTGCAGCTTGCATGTTTACCATTCTCTTCCATGAATATTGAATCAGTTTAGAGTTAATCACTTTTGCACATAATGTGACGTTACTTTAAAAAACGTTCAAAATCTTTTGCAGACACTTGCTGAAAAAAAGGACTGTTGGTACTTTGAAGGAGATTATCCAGTATACTTCATGTAAGTGTAGTAGATTATATAAATATATATGAAGTGTGTGTGTGTCTGTGTTAATTCAGATGCACATTGAATAAAAGCGAATTCCTCAGCTCAGAAACCTCCCACCCCCTTTACTAGTTTCAATAAGAGTAATTTATCACAAGTGCTCCCGTATACCCAGCCACTGACATGCGCCACAGGAGGTGAGGTACAAACAGTTCAGTCTTCACACCAAACGCAGATGAACTCTCCTGCAGTACTTCATGTTCCTTCATTACATTCAGTTCAAAACAGCACATTCATCATCAAGTTTACACACACACACACACACACACACACACACACACACACACACACACACACACACACACACACACACACACACACACACACACACAACACACACACACACACACACACACACACACACACACACACACACACACACACAACACACACACACACACACACACACACACACACTGAAGCAGCTTCAGTGCCACAGGATCCTTCAGAAATCATTCTAATATGCTGATTTGGTGCTTAAGAAACATTTCTTATTATTATCAACGTTGAAACAGTTTTTTTTTTTGGTGGACACCATGATACATTTTATTCAGGATACTTTTATTCAGAACAGCATTGATTTGAATAAGAAATATTTTGTAACATTGTAAATGTCTTTACTGTCACTTGTAAACAATGTAATGCAACCTTGGCGGACCCCAAACCTCAAACCAAATCATACATATTTTAGCATGAACTTCAAGCCTTATTGAATAGCCACAGTAAGGACTGAGGAAGAATATGTGTCTGTCTTTAGATGCAAGACATATGAGGACTGCTGTGGCACACAATGCTGTGTTCGAGCCCTTTCTGCTCAGAGAATATGGTTTTTCTGGTGAGTTATTTCTACAAGAGTCTTTTTTTGGCGGGGGAAATTGCATTCAAAATGTGTCTCAAAAAACTTTGAACAAATGGAACATCCATCCATTTTCCAAACCGTTTGTCTTATGTAAAGTAGCAGAGAACCAGGGATCTTCTCGATGTGGGATGATATCCACTACCATCCCGGAACTGAACACTTCATGTGATTATATGGGCTGTTTTTGATTGGTCCTTAGGCTGTTGCTGATAATTGGCATTTTGTGCTGCTGCAGTACTGGGTACTTTATTCGCAGACGTGTCCACCCTTACCCTCCACCTGGGGAGCCTGATTTTAACGTGGCCTTCACCAGACACCCCATCATGTCACCAGGTAATCTCTCTGTATGCCCTTGTCCTTCAAACGCCATTCATGTGGTTTGATCCGCTGTGTGTGTTGGCAGGACTGCGTCAGGCTGGCTTTCACAGTTATGGAGACTCAGAGACTGCAGTCATTTCCACTGTCTACCCAGTGCAGACCCACCCCAGTCACATGACTGCAGTGTATTCAGCCCTGCCGTACAGCCAGCCTCCTCCTCCCTATGATCAGGCCATGCAGGACTCGCAGAAGAAATAAACAGAACACAGTCCTGAGGAACAACACTATAGATCATCAGTGACTTTTTGTTACTCAATCTTAAAATCTGTGAGGTGAAACAAACAAACAAACAAACAAACAAACAAACAAACAAACAAACAAACAAACAAACAACAAACAAACAGAAGAAGCTCAACAACTCAGGCATGACTGGAGGAAACAAACTTACAAACTGCTACTGATGTAAGAGTATACAAAAACAAAAATATTGAGACATTGAAATGCCTCCGTCTTTCTATCAGCATAAAAGACGAGTCAGAGGTAATAGATAAAATATATAACAACAGCCTCAAAAAGCTGCTTATCATTTTACTAAATTGTTAAAAAATTCAAAAAAGATGTTATTTTCATACGTAAAAATAGAGGACTCTAAAAGTATAAAACTTTTTTTTCTTCACACATAGTGGACATTATACCCTTGGCTATGAAAATGTTATTAACTGAAATCTATTTTTTAAACCAAACTCATAACCCTAATAAAGTCTTTTAAAACAGTAATATCTTTGCTTATTTTACATATTTATTCTATTTACTTAATGTATAATTTTTTAATTAGTTACTATTAAACATATTTATTATGTATTATATTTATTACTTTATATTTTATAATTTGTTTGTGACATTTTATAATATTTTTTGTTTTACACAATACGTTCATGCATAAATATACAAGATTTTAATTAATAACCCTTCATTACCACCACAAGGTGGCGCTGCCAAGTAATCTCGTTTCTTCTTCCTCTTTACTGAGGGAAAAGGAACACACGCCAACATCAGTTTATATCTCTTTATGTCATTATTTATTTCCCAGAATGATGATATATGAAACATTCAATCAAATTGGCCTTGTTTGGAAAAGGACGCAATGAGAATTTCATTCTCTTCAAGGCATTGAAAACCCTCGTGTGTGTCTGTACCGTAATAAACTGTGAAGAAAACAGAACTCACTGTGGTAACCTAAATACTGAGTGGGCTCAGTTTTAAACCTCAGGGAAATCTTACAAAAATGCATCTGAGGGCATTTAAGTTGAAACAAAAGGACAAAGAAAAAAACGATGGCAAAGAACACCGTGTTCTGTATGATCACATCTGAGTTTGATAAAGGGCCACGTTCATTCAGTCTCTAATCAGCACATTAGCCTACTGAAGTTATGCTAAAAGTCACTCTTGTAATGAAACTGTATATCCTGAAGCACTCTTCTGAGGGGAGGCAGCAGATCTGTCCTTATGAGACTTTGTTTTAAGTCTAGACTTCATTTGATGTGTTTTATTCCATAGCGAACAATAATTATACAGTTAGCTACTTGCATGCAAAGGCCTTGAGAATGTAGCTAAATGACTGCAACCACCCCATCTCATTTGTTCCTGCAATATGGAATGGATCATTTCCATTGAATTCATTTCCCAAAAAAAGTACTTCTTTCTGAGGTCTGGTTGGGGACAGGTCAAGGACAGGGGTTGCTTTAAAGTAAAGGGAAAAAAAGATTTATTTTATTTCATGGAATATTGCAGTATCTGGGTGATTCTATTATTGGAGGTACAATTGGTGTCCAAAGTCATTATTTTTTCTGTTTTTTTTTTCAAATGGTTATATTTTTAATTATTTTAATCGTTTAAAATTGTCATTGTCATGGATATAACAAGACGTTACACTTACAGCCCATAACAATATAACATGTTCTGTAAAAAGGTTCTTATATAGCTAGAAATCATAATTTCTTGTTGTCCAAATTAGTCAAGTGTAATTTTTCCAATCATGTATCATTGTGTAATCAAATATTTTACTTTTCTTTGGTAACATTTCATTTATAAAAGCCCTAAATAGTAAATTTTTCTAATTTTACAACATGAAATACTTAAAATTAACTTGAGTCAATTATGTTACCGTACCATACTTTGTCTTTAAATTGGTGGAATTATCTCCCACAGCTGTAAGACACATGAAATGATGTCACTTTATTTTAAAATATTTTAATCTAAAAAGCTCTTACACAGTTATTTTGTAAAACGTCAACATTGTTACACACAATATCAAAAGGAAAACAGAATTTATCACTGATCACACAGTGGTTTGTTTAGAAGTCTTTTAATCATGATTTCATTAGTGCTATGTGCTCTTAGCATTTATGCTAGCAAGTGTTAAAGTTTAAAATGGTAAATTCTGTTACAGTCAAACTCTGTTACCAAGGTAGGCTAACTGTTGACAGTATGTAACAGAGTTGACAAACAAAACTACAAAGATTTTTCTTATTTCCAAAAAGGAAGGTAAAAAAGGAACTAACTTGTGTTTGTCAAGCACTGAATTATGAATGTTTTCAATAAGATACTGGAAATAACTTCTGTTAGTGAAGTTTTTTCCCTTAACTTTTTGAAATGTGAAACGTATCTCCAATATAATCACTCATCTTTATCTGTGCACATTACTTTTTTATTTTATTTTAAAGTGCTTTGCTTTTTTTACGTTTTTAGTTAATTTATGAAGCCATTGCAAACGTTATCGTTACATATTAAATTGTTATTTTATAATGCTATCATGGCGTTTATGTGCGTTCAACTCTAAATGCGATCGAGATGACTTGAACGCACCAAACCTGTCACTCATGAAATCACAGCAATAGCAAACCTTAACCATCCACTCAATTCCTGATGGATCAAATCAAGTTCCGCTCTACATCTTTTTTTTCTTTATATATATATATATATATATATGTACAATAGGTAAGTTAAGACTATCATTTCATGCCGATTCAAGGTACAGCATTTAGGTTGTGTTTCAGGTGCATGGGAGAAACGGAAGAAGAATATATAAAAAGTCCTTCGAGTTTCCTGCGAGGACAATCTTTGTTTGACCTTCATCTCCTCGCACTTATTTATAATGCATATTTCATAAAAGTTTGAGCACAACTGAGTCCACAGTCCAGAATGTGGGTGAGTTCAGTCTCTTCACTTTCAAAGCACACAATATAAAGAGAGTTCTGAGAACAGACGGAGCTTGACATGTATTATACATCTACAAATGTTCCAGATGGAACAAAAGAAAGGTTTGAAAATGTTATGTTTAAAAAAATTGACAAATGCATTTTCCTGTTCTTTTTTACCTGCTTGTCACATTAGTTGACATTAAGTTGTAATAGTTTTTTGCAAAGAAAAGGAAAGAAATATGTATATAGACAACATTCAGGACACAAATGTAAGGCAAATCCTCCGTTTGTGGGTAAGGTAGCATCATAGACTCGCACACATTTAATATTTAGAGTCCGCCGGGATTAAATGAACTTGACTAGATGTTTACAGTGTAGTATATATTTTTGATGGTCAAGTTTCTTCTCGAGTCAGCTTTTCAGATATGCTGATTCTTTATACATGTGATACATTTGTTCTGCTCCTGCATTCTCCGCATCCCTGACTGTTGTGTTGTGTAGAGGTGGAAGCAGCAGACGTGTTGTGAAAGACAAACATATAAGCTGATAGACTTCCAGTGCACCAGAGGACCTCTTAAGACAAGTGCAACTAGTGTAAACTAGACTTACCGTTAGATACACTCCCGTACAAATGTTTTTCTCCGGTACAAAACATTTCTCATGCTTTCCAAGGCTTAAGATTTATGCACCCTTGCAGAATAAAGTATTAATAAAAGTAAAATCTTACTGACCGCAATCAAGTTTGAGCGGTAGTGTATGAATGCTTTTCCTCAGCGGTTTATTAGTGGAGGAATCTTAGTGGTTCACATGATTCTGAACAACCAGAGAAGAAGAAAAATCCATCAAAGACAATTCTGCACGTTTTCCGAGATATTCAGAGCTACAACAAAAATAAAACTACACACATTCATACGAGAACATCGAGTAGACAATGTGTTGCCAGCTTTCATTACAAACAACACCAAACTCTTTTTCAGGAAAAATAAGTACCTATTTATTAACATGTATTCCAAATTTACAAGTTTAACAGACAGAAAAAAAGACATATCCATTGCAATTCTTTGAGCATTTATATTCTGATCCAAATACAGTGATTCGTCTCAGTGTGACTAACAATTTTTCAATCTGACCTGTGAACACACTCTACTCTGAATGACAATATGCAACTGAAGCAGCAAATAAGACTCAAAAGCCTCTCATTTGTGTTTCAAATATTAAGGAGAGAACTAGAATACTAGCACTGACAATTTCTTCCAGAGAAACCATAAAAACAGACTTTTTCAATGCAAGCGCTTTGTACAAATCAATGTCACATCTAAATGAATAAACCTTTATATACACTGAGGTAAATGATCACATTGGTCCGAAGAGGTAATATGCTTTGACATGAATCATATTTGAGTTTTGGACAGTAGTGTTTTTCAAAATTATGTTTCTGGCTCTTGTAAGATGTTTCAATGTGACCCAAACTAATTACATTTACAGCAAATGTAGAGTAGGCACTCAATATAAAAATGCTTCTGGAATGACTTCTATAGAGGAAACTGAATAGCAACATTTGTATGCATATAAACAATGACCTTGGAATGAACAAAGTAGGACAGAGGTATGATGACCTTCAAATATCAGGAAGTAGTTACAAATACAGAGTCATTTTACATTTGGGGGCTTGTGAAAACTAATAGTTTGTGACTTCACAGAGAGCAGAACAAATCTTTATAAAATCGAGGCACTTTTATTGCATCGTGCACTGGAGAACACAGTGAGATAGCATATCACAGCGAAAGTGATCCTGGCTGTATCCTACATCATATCCTACCCTTTTGAGCAATTCATTCATTCATTCATTAAGGAAATGCCAGAGTCAGGAGAGTGATGGAGAAATGAAAATTCTCCATTAATTACTTACCCTCATGTTCTTCCAAACCGGTATGACTTTTGTTAATCTTCAAAATACAAATGAAGATAATTTGAATGGAATTAAATTCCTTTTAGTCCAGTGGAAGTCTATTGCACCATAACTTTAATGCTTCAAAATTTCATAAATACATTGTAAAACAAATCCACATAAGTTGAGCGGTTTGATTCAAGTCTTCTGAACAGACACAATCGCTTTATATGATAACAGCTCAATTCATGTGGATTTTTTTAAATGATCCTTTTGTAAACGTTTTAAAGTGTCAGTTTTAAAATTGACTTTAATTTTCATTAAATCTCATTAAAAGTATCTTCATTTGTGTTTATGAAGATGCACAAAAGCCTTATGGGTTTGAAATGTCACGAGGGTGAGTAACTGATGGCAATTTTCTTCACATCTTAATCTTTCAGTGTCTTTGGTGCAGAGAATATGAGATTTCCACCTGACGTAACTGGAGGACATTCCCAAAGATCCTTTATGTTTTATATTTGAATTTCCAAATAAAGACAGATTACTCTAAAATGTCTAGACAAAAAGTTTCGAGATCACAGAGAGAGTTTGATAAGGGACAAAGCACATTCATTGACTCCCAGCACTCTCCAGCTATGAAATAAAAGAATCAAAAGGAGCACTTATTGCTTAACTTGACTAAATACAGACGCAGAGTTACACGATACATCCACGAGATGCACTGCAGCTCAATGACTGTTGCTTAACTATATGTGTGAGGTCACACTATTTAAAACTATCAAAATGGTGTCTTGTACTGATCTGAATGAAAATAAAAACAGTGAGTACAGCAAAACTACTAAGACTGGATAACTCAACCCGATGAACATGAACAGACTGAGCTACATGTGTCAATATTCTCTTAATGTCTCAAGGAGCATGAATGAAAACAGTAAATTGGACAACATAAATGTATAATCGGATCTTCATCACAACAGCACCATCTTTTCAAATGTGCATTAAAAACATACACATTCTTTTAACATTAACACAGAGGAGCTGTAGCTGGGTTGGCCTTTGTACAAATGGCTTTAATGACTAACCCAGTTTTGTGCCTGATTCTTTAAGGACTGGTCCCTTTAGGCAACACCACAGGCTGCTTATAATATGCAGTATGAATGTGGTGCCCTCGCTCGCTCTCTTTGTCTGGAAAGCGAGTACGTCAGTGAAGTCACATTACAAAAGCACTTCTGCATTCTCAGGCGAGACGTTTGAGTCAATGTTTCAACATAATATGATTATTTAACTGCTGACCTGTTTGCAAACAAGTGCTTGTGGTGAATCCGATGTCCACTGTAAATAGACTTAGTACTCGATACCTACAAAGATCCTTTTTTTTTACCAAATATGGTAAACACGACTGATTCAGAGCAGTGGCACTTTCTGGAACAAAAAAACACAGCACGGACTCCATATACATAGCGTGTGGCTCGGTTTACCTGTCAATATACGAGCATACAAATAAACACAAGCAAGTCCAGTCACATATGTACATCTACAGGCTATATACAGCAAAGCACATCAATGACACTGAATGGCTGTCTGTTGTTAGTTTGGTGACTCACCAGTTGAAGCATAGGTGACTGACTCCTGGTTAAGGTTGTTTTAGATGGATTTGCATGATGAGGACATATCTTTTCATGGACAACAGGGAACAGCACCAATTGCTTCTGGTCCCTCAATATCCCTGAATCTCCACAGAGGATGTAGCACCCTCGCTCAACCCTCTAGATGAGTGGAGGGAGTGGATAGAGAGTGTAAAGATGATGAGTTGTTGCTCTATATCTTGATGCCCTCTTGTTGACTCAGCTGGGATAGCGACTTCTTCACGCGCAGCGCAGTGAGGCGAGCCCCACCGTTGGCGTACCAGCATTCCCTCATGATCTTTGCCATCACATGCAGGGCCTACGGGCAGGAGGACATATTCTATCACAGATATAATTGTTATGCTACACACTTCCATTACCTTTCTTCTGCATCCTCACTCTCTCGCATACAAGCACAACTCTGGTAACAAACAGAAATATGTTGGCTGAAAAGCTCAATCAGTTCAGATCTATTTGCCATTGGTTACAGTCTGGAAATGTTTGTGCATGTCCATATGAGTAAGATATCATCTTGTTGGAGTTTCTGCACATGAAGACATGATGTCCGATACTGGTTGTTTTTACTTATGTAGCAGGAAGGGCTATTACCCCTCCTACTTCCTACGTCATCTTTTAGTGTTTGGCCAATGGCCAGGGTTCCGGTGCGTATAAGAGCACGAGTTACTGGTTCCTTGGCATGCGTCATTATCCGGGGTCGTGACGTCATCTATGCGCCCTGCTGCTTTCTGCTGAGTTCAGCGTAACGTGTTGCTGGTAAAGTTGGTCGAGGCTGTTTGTTCACTGGCAGTGCTGTTGGCGGGTCTATGGGCTTGTTTGGAGAGTCGGATGTGGACATTTAAGACCGGTAAGAGAAGTATCTGTATGCGGGGTGAGTGATAGATGAAGTGTATGGTTCGCTTTGACGAGGCGAGTAATCTGACTGATTTGTGTACTTAGTGTACGATTCATCGGCGCTTCAGGCCAACGAGCTTGTCGGAGATATTTGCTTCCATATATCGCATAGTCTGGGGATTCTGGGGCAGCGTGCTTGATTGTGAGTATACTGTCTGAGCGTAAGCCAAGGGAGAAGAACTCTCAGTGTAACATCTCTCTGTTTATCTTTTAGGCATCCGATAAGGACGATACCGACCTTCTGAACGAGTGTTATCTGCCCTGTGTCTCACCATAAAACTTCGTTTGCACTGTCCTTCGTCAACTGCTGTTCTGTTTGGATTCTGTTTGGATTCTGTTTGGATTCTGTTTTGATTCTGTTTTGTGTATGTACTGTTTTATTACGAGTGAGTCGTCTCGAGTGAACCATTCATGTGAACTGTTCAAGTGAGTCGCTTCAGGTGAACCGCTTTAAGCGGGCCATTCAAGTGAGTCGTTCAGGTGCGCCGTTCAAGTGAACCCATTCCAGTGAGTCGTCTTAAGTGAGCCATTCGAGTGTACCATTTCAGGTGCACCATTTCAAGTGAAGGGTGACTCTGTGTCTGTGATATGTTTTGAGTTTGTATTCCTTTTTTTTTGGGTTTATTTCTTTATTTTGTGTTTTGCTTTAGACCAAATTGTCGTACCAGTGAGTTTTATGCATGTATATTTCTTTTTTTGTGGTTGAATTTAGGTGATTTTGTGTTTTTGTTGGTTTTGACTAGCGACGATCAGGTCGGGACCAAGGAGTATAATTTTCATTATTTTGTTGTTATTTTGGTTTTGCATAAATTGCTCGGTAATCTTCTTTCTTTCTGTTTGTCAGCAGGGCCTGGGCACCCAAGGGCAGACGAGAGAACAATTAGGTGATTTGGTCCTCACGTGTGCCGTGGTCCTCTTGGGCATGAGTCGTGAAGTGTGTGCTGTGCTGGGGTGTGTGCACTGAATAGAGTACTCTTCATAGAGGTGATGCCTCGAGACTGCCCTTGGGTATGCCCAGGTTCCCCTGCCGTTCACCATATGATCTAGTAAATTGAAGAGTGATTGCTGGTCAACGCTTCTTATAGAAAATAACTGTTTTTAACAAGTAATAAAGTATATATATTTTTTTCAATCATCTATGTCTCTGACTCCAACTGTGATTAAGATCTGTGTGTGCCTTAGCGTAGATGTCGTGTTAAATTCTTGGGGCGAAATTCCCCAAGTGGCGTAGTTGGAAATCGTAAACTGAGTTGAGTGTGAGCATAAATTGTTGTTCCGCCCAGTGTCATATAAAATAGAGCTGCCGCTCCCGCACCACTTTGCCACATTTGGCGTATAGCCGGCAGGGTTTATCACAGGATTGGGTCAGAGATAATAGGTTTTTGTTGTGTTTGTATTGTCTTTACGTTTTTTCTTATATTTTTTTGGAAGCAGAACAGCAGTTTGGTGTAAGGACAGGTGGCTCTTCTCCGGAGTGGTAAGTTTACTTAAATGTCATCCGAAATGGAGGAAGAATTACAGGAGTTGCGGGAGTTAGTAGCCCAGTTAAAGGCTGATAATGTCAGGATGCAGCAGCTACAGGCGCCTGTGGCTAGTACTTCGACTGCTCCACCTGTAGGGCCCCAATCTTCTGGTGCTAGTGCACCGGAACGATTAGTTTTTGTGCCTCGAGAGCGTCGGTGCCCAAAATTTAGTGGTAAATCCGGTATGAGTATCGATGAATGGGAGGAAGAGGCACGGGCTTGTATGAGGGCGCGATATATGGGGACCGCTGAACAAGCTTTCTTTGTATTCGACCACCTAGAGGGGGAGGCTCGAGAAGAGATTCGGTATCGCCCCGAGGCGGAACGCGGAGACCCTGAGAAAATTATCAAAGCATTACAAGAACTTTATGGGTGTTCACAGTCGTATGTTGCATTACAAGAGGCTTTCTTTTCAAGGAAGCAACAGGAGGGTGAGACACTGTTGGAATTCTCCCTTGCGCTTATGGCTCTTTTAGAGAGGGTTAAGAACCAGGCACCCAATGCTGTCGCGAATTCTGAGATTGTATTGCGAGATCAATTTGTGGAGCATGTGTCCGATAATACTCTGCGGCGTGAGCTTAAACAATTAGTCCGTCGCGAGCATACTGCTACGCTATTAGAAGTTCGGGGAGAAGCAATGAGGTGGGAACGTGAGGGGATGCCGGGGGGTGTAAGGGCGCGTAGCCAGTCCGTCCCGGTAGCCTACGGCCTTCAGTATGGGGTACGTGGGGCCACCTCTATTGATAGGCCAAACCCCCCACTACAGTCTGAGATGAGCGAACTGCGCGAAATGTTCCGACAGCAACAACAACAATTAAACCAGCTCACACAGACCATTGCTCGTCTCCAAACCCCGTATGTGCATGGTCGATCATCGCGTTCGGGCCCAGTTATATGTAGACGGTGTCAGCGCCCGGGTCATTATGCTCGAGAGTGCGATGGGGGCCGTCCCCCCCCACGCCTTCTCGAGCCTGTAGCAGGTCCTCCTACTCCTACACATGGACAACCGCGCTCTCCTCGGCCGGCGGAAAACTAGCTCCCGCCGGGTCGCAGGGTCACGACCTTGGCGGGGAGGTAATTGACTCCCACCTTACAGATACTGGTGGTTCATTCTCTCGCTTGATCTCTTCATGTCCACATTTGACCGTCTCTATAGGAGGAGTGTTAGTACCCTGTTTAGTCGACACCGGGTCAATGGTGTCTACTATTGTGGAAAGCTGTTTTCGTCAACATTTTGAGCCTTGGGGGCGGGACCGGTTACAGGACTGTCAGTGGTTACAGCTTCGAGCGGCTTAATGGGCTGGAGATCCCATACCTCGGTTATTTGGAGCTGGATGTAGAAATGTGTGGCAGGTTGGTTACGGGGTGTGGTGTCCTGGTGGTTAGGGATCCTCCTGGGGGGCTGAGTGCAGGCATCCCCGGAGTGTTGGGGATGAATGTACTTAGCCGGTGCTACCAGGAGCTCTTTGGCCAACACGGCGCAGCACTTTTTGATCTCCCTGTGGTTATGCAACTTCCAGGTGTATTAAGAGCTTTTCAGCATTGTCAGCACGCGAGCGAAAAAGACCACTCTAAGCGAGTGGGCAGAGTGCGGATGCGTGGGCGTAGAGCACGACGCATTCCTGGGGGCACCATTAAGTGGGTCGCTACAACCTGTTCGAACCAATTTGAGGGCCGGACTGTGTTGTTTGAGCCCCCCGAGTCTGGCCTTCCCGCTGGGCTTTTGGCGTCACCGGCCTTGGTACCCGTAAGTCGAGGTACTGCATATGTGCCCGTGGTAAATGTTGGGGCAGCTGATGTGGTGCTCCGCCCAACCACAGTGGTGGGGAGCGTAAAGGAGGTCTACTTGGTTAACCTGCCTCAGGGGGTCGTTGAAGTTAAGGCCACGGTCGCCACAGTTCAGTCCCATAGTGCAGGGGGAGGGTCTTCTTCGCTTAACCAGATTGAGTCTCTGGACTTATCCGTTCTGCCTGTTGCAGAGCAGGATCAAGTTAGGGACTTCCTACGGAAGTATCAAGCAGTGTTCTCTTGCCATGAGGGAGATTTAGGTTGTACCCGACTAATCTCCCATGATATACCAGTCTTGGATGACGTCCCCGTGCGCCAGCGGTACAGGCGTGTTCCCCCTTCGGAATATGAAGTAGTCAAAACTCATATTAACCAATTGTTGGGAGCTGGTATAGTACGCGAGAGTAGTAGCCCATACGCATCGCCTATCGTATTGGTTAAGAAAAAGGACGGTAGTCTGCGCATGTGCGTGGACTACCGTCATTTGAATGCCAAAACTAGAAAGGATGCCTTTCCACTTCCCCGCATCGAGGAATCGTTGGATTCATTGTCCGGGGCCCGCTGGTTTTCCACACTGGATTTAGCCAGCGGGTACCTGCAGGTTCCGGTGTCGGAGCAAGATAGGCCAAAGACCGCATTCTGTACACCCTTCGGGCTATTTGAATTCAATCGTATGCCGTTCGGCCTCTGCAACGCACCAAGTACGTTTCAGAGGTTGATGGAGCGCTTGTTTGGTGACCAACAATGTCAGTCGCTTTTATTATATCTTGATGACATTGTTGTGTTTTCTACTTCAGTATCTCAGCATCTACAGAGGCTGGAATTGGTCTTGGACCGTTTGAAGAGAGAAGGGTTGAAGGCAAACTTACAGAAATGCGCCTTTTTCAAACAGGAGGTAAGATACTTGGGCCATGTCATATCGGCTCAGGGGGTGGCGACTGATCTGGGAAAAATCGAGGCAGTGGCGCAGTGGCGTTGTCCCACGATCGTCTCCGAGTTGAGGACCTTCCTGGGGTTCGCGAGCTATTATAGGCGTTTCGTCGAGGGTTTCGCCAAGCTAGCGGCTCCCTTACATAGATTGGTAGCAGAAGTCGTTGGAGGTAAGTCAGGGAAAAGGAAGGGGCAGAGTTTAGTTCAGGTGTGGACGCAACAGTGTCAGGAGTCATTCGAGGCATTGAAGAGTAGGTTAATCTCTGCACCTGTACTGGCTTATGCGGATTTCTCCCGAGCCTTCATCTTGGAGGTAGACGCTAGCCATGGCGGCCTAGGCGCTGTACTCTCACAAGAACAGGAGGGGAAAGTGCGACCCATAGCTTATGCCAGTAGAAGTTTGAGGCCCACTGAGCGTAACATGAGTAATTACAGTTCCATGAAGTTGGAGTTTCTGGCGCTCAAGTGGGCCATGGTGGAGAAGTTCAGGGAGTATTTGTTGGGACAGAAGTGTATTGTGTTTACCGATAATAACCCCCTGAGCCATTTGACCACGGCAAAGCTTGGGGCCACTGAACAGCGCTGGGCTGCTGAGCTGGCTGCCTTTGATTTCGAGGTGAGGTATAGGTCCGGGAGGAGTAATGGCAATGCGGATGCTCTGTCCCGCCAGAATCCTATCAATCTGGGTGATGTTGAGGGTTTGGCCACCGGGATCTCGGTGCCTGAGTCGCTACAGCAAGCCATAAGATCAGAGGGCGTTGTGCAGGCCGTAGTAAACGAGATGACTGTGTTACCCAGCTATTCTGTTTCTGACTTGTGTGTGATGCAGGAGGGGGATTCCATCATTGGACCACTGTTGCAGTTCTGGAGACGTGGCGCGCGTCCGGTGCCCGAAGAACGGCGCAGGCTGGCTAAGCCCGTTCTTACACTGCTGCAACAGTGGGACCGATTGGTGGAGAAGGAGAGTGTACTGTATCGGAAGATTTTCCGTCCTGATGGAGGGGAAGAGTGTCATCAGTTAGTATTACCCGAGGTAATGAAGCAGGAAGTTTTAGAGCAGCTACATCAACAGCATGGTCATCAAGGAGTCGAACGGACTAGTGAGTTGATTAGACGTCGGTGTTACTGGCCAAACATGTTCGCGGACATTACTCGCTGGTGTGCAGAGTGCAAACGGTGCCAGCTTGCTAAAGGGAGTCAACCAGTGGCGCGGGGTTACATGGGCCATTTGTTGGCGTCCAGACCTAATGAGGTTCTGGCCATTGATTTCACGGTACTGGAACCCTCTCAGTCAGGCCATGAGAACATTTTGGTCATGACTGACGTATTCAGTAAGTTCTCGATGGCAATACCTACCCGTGACCAACGAGCCGAGACAGTGGCGCAGGTTCTGGTTGAGGAGTGGTTCTTTAAGTTTGGGGTCCCGGGCCGTATTCACTCCGACCAAGGTCGTAATTTTGAATCGACCCTGATTCGGCAGCTCTGTGAGCTTTATCACATCAAGAAGTCCCGTACCACGCCGTACCATCCGGCTGGAAATGGCCAGTGTGAGCGGTTCAATCGCACTTTGTTTAACTTGTTGCGGACCTTGCCTGGCCCTAGGAAGAGGGACTGGGCCTCGTGCTTATCGCAGGTACTCTTCGGTTATAACACCACCCCTCATCAGGGGACGGGAGAGTCTCCCTATTACTTGATGTTCGGTCAAGAACCTAGGTTGCCGGTGGATTTTCTACTGGGTAATGTGGTAGAGCCCATGGCAGGTAGTGTGCAGAGCTGGGTTGTAGAACACCAAAAGCGGTTACGGGTCGCCTTTCAGGGAGCGAGGGAACGCCTGAAGGCAGCTGCGGATCGTCGAAAGGAACGACATGATTTACGTGTTCGTGACTTACCGTTGTCAGAGGGCCAGCTTGTGTACTTACGAGATCATTCGTTTAAGGGGCGGCATAAGATTGCAGACTGGTGGAGCCCGGTGTTGTTCCAAGTAGTTCGTCCTCCTGAGGTGGGAGGTGTGGTGTATACCATTGCACCAGTGGAGGATCTGAGTAAGGTCCGACGTGTCCACCGCTCGTTATTGAAGGCTTGTGGCCGGAACGGGGTCCTGCCGGACAGTCAACCTGGGGTTAGAGTAGAAGATCAGGAAGAACCGCAGGTAGAAGAGGTAGACGAAGTTGACTTGGTTGTACTTGTGCCAGAGACCCCTTGCGTTGGTCGAGTGACGGATCATCTGGCACGTGCCGATTCTGGGACGAACCGGTTGCCATTGGACCTTCCCTTCGTAGGTGTAGTTCGAGCAGAGTCAGGGGACCAGGTCAGGGGACCTGTGGTGGGGGAACCCACAGTGTCTCCTGGTCCCCAGGATGGTAGGGTGGTCGCTCCTCGCCGGACAAGCCGAGTTGGTGCTGGTCGGCATGGGAATTTGCACCACCTTCCCCGGACAGTAGGAGAGATAGGAAGTAGGGTCATAGTCGGCTCTGAGGTAACCACTGCTGGTATTTTGTTCAGACCTTGGTCATGAATGGTATTGGTGGCTCCGCATTGAGTCCATCGGCGGGGCGCCGATGAAAAAAAAGGAGGGGAAGATTGTAGCAGGAAGGGCTATTACCCCTCCTACTTCCTACGTCATCTTTTAGTGTTTGGCCAATGGCCAGGGTTCCGGTGCGTATAAGAGCACGAGTTACTGGTTCCTTGGCATGCGTCATTATCCGGGGTCGTGACGTCATCTATGCGCCCTGCTGCTTTCTGCTGAGTTCAGCGTAACGTGTTGCTGGTAAAGTTGGTCGAGGCTGTTTGTTCACTGGCAGTGCTGTTGGCGGGTCTATGGGCTTGTTTGGAGAGTCGGATGTGGACATTTAAGACCGGTAAGAGAAGTATCTGTATGCGGGGTGAGTGATAGATGAAGTGTATGGTTCGCTTTGACGAGGCGAGTAATCTGACTGATTTGTGTACTTAGTGTACGATTCATCGGCGCTTCAGGCCAACGAGCTTGTCGGAGATATTTGCTTCCATATATCGCATAGTCTGGGGATTCTGGGGCAGCGTGCTTGATTGTGAGTATACTGTCTGAGCGTAAGCCAAGGGAGAAGAACTCTCAGTGTAACATCTCTCTGTTTATCTTTTAGGCATCCGATAAGGACGATACCGACCTTCTGAACGAGTGTTATCTGCCCTGTGTCTCACCATAAAACTTCGTTTGCACTGTCCTTCGTCAACTGCTGTTCTGTTTGGATTCTGTTTGGATTCTGTTTGGATTCTGTTTTGATTCTGTTTTGTGTATGTACTGTTTTATTACGAGTGAGTCGTCTCGAGTGAACCATTCATGTGAACTGTTCAAGTGAGTCGCTTCAGGTGAACCGCTTTAAGCGGGCCATTCAAGTGAGTCGTTCAGGTGCGCCGTTCAAGTGAACCCATTCCAGTGAGTCGTCTTAAGTGAGCCATTCGAGTGTACCATTTCAGGTGCACCATTTCAAGTGAAGGGTGACTCTGTGTCTGTGATATGTTTTGAGTTTGTATTCCTTTTTTTTTGGGTTTATTTCTTTATTTTGTGTTTTGCTTTAGACCAAATTGTCGTACCAGTGAGTTTTATGCATGTATATTTCTTTTTTTGTGGTTGAATTTAGGTGATTTTGTGTTTTTGTTGGTTTTGACTAGCGACGATCAGGTCGGGACCAAGGAGTATAATTTTCATTATTTTGTTGTTATTTTGGTTTTGCATAAATTGCTCGGTAATCTTCTTTCTTTCTGTTTGTCAGCAGGGCCTGGGCACCCAAGGGCAGACGAGAGAACAATTAGGTGATTTGGTCCTCACGTGTGCCGTGGTCCTCTTGGGCATGAGTCGTGAAGTGTGTGCTGTGCTGGGGTGTGTGCACTGAATAGAGTACTCTTCATAGAGGTGATGCCTCGAGACTGCCCTTGGGTATGCCCAGGTTCCCCTGCCGTTCACCATATGATCTAGTAAATTGAAGAGTGATTGCTGGTCAACGCTTCTTATAGAAAATAACTGTTTTTAACAAGTAATAAAGTATATATATTTTTTTCAATCATCTATGTCTCTGACTCCAACTGTGATTAAGATCTGTGTGTGCCTTAGCGTAGATGTCGTGTTAAATTCTTGGGGCGAAATTCCCCAAGTGGCGTAGTTGGAAATCGTAAACTGAGTTGAGTGTGAGCATAAATTGTTGTTCCGCCCAGTGTCATATAAAATAGAGCTGCCGCTCCCGCACCACTTTGCCACACTTAGCTTTGAATAATTGAGTCTGATTCAAACCACTATTACAACGAACTCCCTTCAGAGAACTGAGTTCTTTTCCCCAAATCAAAAGGAACTGGGAATGGTTACCGTCATATAAATTTCAGATTAGTATATATTTTTTTAGGTTTGTGAGTTTTACATCAGTCCATTTACTGATTGGTTGTTGATTTGACAGTGCGTAATCAAACGTACATATCGACCAGTGTTGTTAACAATTCTATTAAAATCATATTCGTTCATTGAAATAAAGCTGAAATAAAACATAAATATGTTATTGATATTAAAAATGTAAATGTTCCCATTGCAACTAACTGAAACAAAACAAAATGAAGTTAAAACTGAAATAAAAATAAATAAAAAGCATAGAAATATAAAAAAAACTAACAAAATGACAAAAGCACCAAACAAAATTACTAAAAATATCAAAAGAATAGATCGTTCAAATATTATTAAATACTATAATAGTATATGAACAATTCTAATATAACACTGAAATTGGTTTTGTTCTAATTAATTAATAATGGTATTCTAATAAAAACAAAATATTTTACAAAAAAATATTGACTGTAAGAGAACCACATTTTACTTTTTTTCTTCAAACAAGCATATGTATTCTTACAAAACAGAGTTATATTTATATGCAGTCATAATCACTAGAGTGACTGTTTAAAAAAATTGTGGTATATTCAATATAAAGATTAGTTACATAAACTTAATTAAGAAGTTATTAACTAAATCAAACAAAGCTCTTTTGACAACCATCTTTATCAAGAAATTCTGTAATTTGTCAACTAAAATGGTAAATTAGCTCCTATTTAAGTAACAAATTACTCCCTCGTTATTTTCATGACCTACATTCATGACTTTGCATTAAGAAAGGTCATATAAAGAAATCATTGTAAAGGTAAGACTTGAAAGAACTCATAGCATTTAGCTGCTTCTGAAAACTCACTATTTAACAATGGTTGGGTTTGATGTGTTTTCATTGTAGGACCTTTAAAGCAGAGATCATGAAGCGTCTCGTCTGCTGTGGCCTTCTCTCGTCCTTTTCATTAAATATCACAGTCTAGACAGCTCTTTATTTAAACACACCCGTGCAAACAGGAAAAAAGGAACTCAGAATTCACTAAGCTTTTGAAACGACAAACTTTCTGAAAGTAATTTACGTGGATCAGTTCTCTGAGAGAGTGAGATTTGTAGATTTTTTGGGTCACATCAGAATCGAAGGTAAGGGTGTCATGTGGGGCGGGGCTTTTCTTCACTGACTTACTATGATGTTCAAAGCATTTGATTTTTAGAAAGCAGCTGTCTGACTCTGAGTTAGCGAACGGGAAAATAGTTTGCTTAACATTAACAACACATCAGATGTTTGATAACAAAGTCAAGCCAAATGCTAATCATATCAATTACCGCTATGTGTCGGACGCTGTAGAGAGCGATACATAAAGCTCATTACCATTCTGATACATCGACTTGTAGATGAGCCCGAATAATTTGTTCCTCTTCTTCTAAATCAGTTTCTGGTTCAAACATATTTGGCTAAATTAAACCAATATTTTCACTTTAGTCCGAGATGGTGTAATTGAATGTCATCAGATCTTC